>BKCP01013181.1:843408-871646 GCA_008636005.1 Striga asiatica | reverse complement strand
GTTCTTTTTTTTTTTGGTGTTTTATTTCCCTATTTTGAGGTGAAATTTGTTTGATAGTCAGTAGATCTGTTGTTTATCTTCGATGTATTGATGACAAAAAGAAAAGGAATAAAAGGCAAACTATAAACTTGGAGCTTTCAATCTTCATGTTCGCAGGATATAAATAGTTTTTAGATAAAAAGTAAATTTTTAGTGGAAATTGGGATCTAATCTTTTATGAATCTAATAAGAAGCCTTCCCTCTTGTGTTGCTGATTATAATTGCTGATGATTATTGTTGGTTGACCTGGTAATATGCTGTTCTGATTGAGGGATTTCCCTAAGTCTCAAATTGAGGATTATTTGATGGTTCCCATTGCATTGTAGGCCATAAAGATTTGACTTTTAATCCATTTCTTACTCTTGTTGATGACATAAAGTCAATATTTGCATAAAAAGATCGCCCCAAGAATTTATTTTTCTCTTTTCTTTGTTTTTTCTTCTTCAATCTGATATATAACCCAAAATCTTGCAGGGGTTGTGTTTTGTGAAAGTGGAGATTAATCAAACTGAAGAATAGAATGCGGTGGTGTAGCGTTTCTATTGATGTTTTCCGTAAAGTTATCTCTTTGAACCTCTATTGCCATGTCATTCTATAATAATCTCATTTCAATCCCGAAGATAAAGCATCCTTAGTTTGCTCTCTCTATCTATTTGTCCTGAACTTTTCAATATTACTCCAATACACATTCATATATATATACCCATGGGATCTACTCGCTTTGTCATCATTCCGTGCTACGTACGCTGGATAAGCTGAACCAATTTCTGATATTTTTTTTCCGACTCCCCCAATATCATTTTTAGTTAATACTATTGCCATTTGAGCTTTTCTTTGCCTTTTTTTTTTCGGTTAAGATACCCTCTGATTGATTACTCACTTCGCGGTGTAACTTTTTAAAGCATTATTTTTTAACTTGTTTATCTCGGTTAGTTCAAACCAATCTGGTGTAATTTGAGTGGGGGGGAAAAGTAGTTATGGTGTGCCAAGCTGCTAGTCAAACAAGATTTCGGGCATTGAAACACGAGACTGGAATTGCTGGGTGTGCCACCATAATAGTTAGAGTAATAGCATGCTTCCAACCCCTTCAAGATTGTCAGGTTAGTCGATTGATTATATTTCGTTATTTTTTTTTCAATTTATGATATTTTTTTTTCTTTTCTTTCATATTCCATGTGGTTAATTACTAATTAGTATTTTTCTTGTGTGTATTTTTTCAGGCCGAATACTTCCGTCACCTGCTTAAACCCGTTACGTAGTTTAATTTCATCTTTTCGCGCGCATTTAAATTCAGCTGGATTTCTTTCTTCATCATTTCTATTTTCACCAAAAGAGACAAGGAGCAGTGCAAATCACTTACACTTAGGAGCAAATGGAAAGAGACACCGGATTTGGTTACCATCACCATCCGTATTTGATGCCTTCCCATCCGAATTTATCACATTTTCCTACCGAAATTACCCTTTTGAATCCCTTATCGGGCTACGTAAATCCTCACCCGTCTCAAAACCCAAACCCAAACGCAAACATACCAAATAACCCACCTCCCCCAAAGAGATTCCTCGTTTTTGACCGATCAGGTGAAAAAACCACTCTTTTCTACACTCGACCTTCTTATTGGGCTCCTCCGAACAATCTTATGACTTACAAAGAGAAAAACACGGTGGATAATAATAATATCCCGAGAGGTCTAACGAAAGACGACGAGTCGTTTCGAGAGAATTCGGAGGAACTCGATGCCCTCCTTTGTTCTTCGGATGACGATTTTTGCTCGGACGATGATGATGTGACGAGCACAGGCCATTCGCCGAGTGACTTGACTGACGAGGGCCCACACGATCCCCCGGCCGAGGAAAAAACGGGCCACAACAGCTTTGTGGGGCCCACCACAGCCAAACGCGGCAGAACAGGGCCCGTGTTGCTGGAGGAGGATGAAGCAGAGTCTTGCAGTGGGCCCCGCAAAAGGTTGAGGAGAGAAAAGGTGCAGTTTGCACTCGGGGCTTTGAGGAGCATTGTCCCGGGCGCGAGAGGTAAAAACGGGATTTCGGTTATTGATGAGGCTATTGAGTATTTGAGGTCTTTGAAGGTTGAAATGAAGGCTCTAGGGCTCGATGATCTTTGAGTTTTTGTTTGTTCTTCCTTTTACGAGACGAATGAAAAAACAAAACTTTGTTGTTTTGTTGGGGAGAAATTTTGTGGGACGAATAGGAATGTGCCTTGGAGCTCATAGCCAAGCGTACGTGAGAATCGAAAGGCAATTATTGGCTCGGTCTTCTGATCGAAATTTTAGTATGTTGCTAAGTTAGCTAAGCTTGGATTTAATGTTATGATCTTTTGTTAGATCACATTTGAAGTGATGGTTGAATCTTGTAATATGTTGATTTGGGAAACTCTTGAGATTCGAAATGCCTTGCTCATAAGTGTTTCATAAGAGTGAGGACTTTTTTTTTTTCTTTTCATTTTTCTTGAATTTTTTGATAGTTTGGTGTGAGGTGAGAATATGCCATTCATTTGGATTTGTAAATTTACTAAAGGTTGACATTTTTTGTTCTGGGATTTTGTGTTTGTACTAGGAATGGACCACCATCGCTGTTTGCTTAATTGCTTTTCACTGTGTTTTACTTTTACTAGGATTTTTTTTTCTGTATCTCGTGTTGTATAGATTGTGGTGTCTAATTTTATTGTTCCAAAGTCTGATACAGAGGACAATTTGCGGTCTGGGTTTATTCTGTTACTTTTGGTGAAATTATGCATGCGGATTGTGGACAATTTTTATTTTTATTTTGAAGTTTCTGCATTTATTACTGAATTATATTACTCCCTCTTTTTTTAATAAATGTCGTTTTGAGAAGTTGCACAGTAATTAAGAATATATTTTAAAGAGTGAATATGAATTAATGAGGATAGAGATGGATGTTTGAGAAAAAATAAAGAGTAAATATGAAAAGACGTAGTGTATTTATTAGCTAAATAAGAGTAATAATGGAAAAATATGTACAAAAAATCCAAAACGTCATTTATTTAGTTAATTATTGACAAAGCTAAAATGACACTTATTAAAAAAAGGAGGTAGTAAATTATTGGACATTACCCAACATATTACACAATCTTAATCAATAAAATTAATAATGAAAGACTGAACAATATTTTTTATAAAATTAGATGATGATGATGATTTTTTATTTGTTTTAGTGAGATTGTAGAGAAAAAATGAGATTAATTGAATAATATTTATATGTATTTTATTTTGTTATATTTGTTATTTAATAAAATAAATCCTGAATGAATAAACGGATAATTCCTTATAAATCCCCAATCACTTTTACAACTTTCTTGTCAGTCTCTAGTGCTTTTTTTGTTCCTCTGCACTCCCTAATACAATAGCATAAATTCCGTATACATAAACAAGAAATAAGAGATTTTGATCAATTTAATTGATTTAGGGTTAATATGAACAATAATTTTTAAAATTCAATCCCTAACAAATTAACCAAATATATACGAATTAAACATGATTTTTGGACTCCAATGTGCATAGAGAACATAAAAAATTCATTCTTGTACGTACAACTCCCTAGTATATCACTTTGTGTCCCTTCCATGTATCTAACAATATTTGAATAAATGAAAAAAACTTCACATTTTCCAGAAAAATATGGTACAAAACAGTATTAAAGTGGTACTATATACATGCAAATAGAGGTACAATAATCAAGAATAGTGGTACAGTGATCATTCCGACCTTATTTTCTTGTTTTAGGGTGAATAACACATTACACAACTTAACAATAGCATCAATTTCGTATACATAAACAAGAAATAAGAGATTTTGATCAATTTAATTGATTTAGGGTTAATATGAACAACACTTTTCAAAATTCATCTCAAACAAATTAACCAAATATATACGAATTAAACATGATTTTTGGACTCCAAAATGCTCATATAATACATATATTACTTGCTACTTCAAATTTTGGCCAGAAAAAGCACGAACGTTGCCGGAAAAAATGAATTCTTGGCCGCACAAATTTGACGTCGAATCACTTCTTTGGCCGGATTTGTTGTTGTCGGAGTTCTTCTCGCAGGATTTGGGTCGCCGGAGAGACCGACCTGCAAAAAAAAAAAGAAATGGAAGCAGTCGCCGGAAATGGAGGAAGACGAGAGAGTGACGGGAGGGAGGGAGAAAGGGTGTAGAAGAAGATTGATAAAAAAGTAATAAAATACTATTATGTATTGTGGTTGGTGGAAGAGAAAACAAATAAAATAATATGTTAGTGGGATGATGTAATAAAACATTTTAGTTTTGATTTAATTTTAACATTAGGGAGTTAGGAGGAAAAAAATTAAGGAGTTAGAGAGTTGAAAAGAAGAAATAAAGGTAGGGAGACTGAGGAGGAAAATGAAAAAGCACTTAGAAATCTATCATTATATAAAAAGAATAACCTTTTTACAAATTTAGAAATATTTTCCCGCCAAAATCATTAAATATATCCTACATATAGTAATTGTTGGACAAATCTAAATAGGCAAAAAAAAAAATCGGCTTATTAATTGTGTAAAGATTTATTTTTCTTTTTCCTGTTTTTTAGTTTATCAAAACCGTTGTTTGACGATAAATATTTGTTTTTCTTTTCCTATTTTTAGTATAAATCTACACGAGCTTATCTCTTCTGTTATAAATATTTTTAGCACACGCCTCACGTGTTTAAAAAATCTCATCTCTTATCTATACAGATTTGAAAAAATAAAATAAAATGGAAACCAATTAATAATTACTACTAGAAATCCATTATCTTTAAAAGAAAAAATAAAATAAAATAAAATCCAATTCATAATTACTAATAGAAATCCATTATCTACTTTAAGAAGCTAATTTTCATCGGTCTAATTACTAATATTTTTACAAATATTATAAGCTAACCATACAAAAAAGTATAATAATAATTTTAAAATGGTGTGTAATCAAATTTTTTTATATTCTCTAATACAAAATAATTTTACATTGTTTGACCTCAAATCTTTAATTTATAATTATTAAGTATCTTTAATTTATAATTATTTTTTTTTCTTTCTCTTTTTAAATAGGATCAATAGTAGTTTCTACTTCCGCCGCTGAATGACTCAAACTCGAGGTCTATTTATAATATTACTAATTTAATATTGTTCCCGTGCATCGCACGGGGTACACACTAGTTTTAGAAGAAATTACCCATGAATAAACACAAATGACTTTTTTTTTTATCACCTAACATTTTATATTATTGTTTTGTTGAAAAGTCATAGTGGGCCTCTTGGAGTACTTCAAGGCAAAAAGCAAATGGCGGTGATTTTTATTATATTTCTTTAGATCTTTTATTGAAAATTACCAAGATGGAACATGATCATTCACTCAAAGAAAACATTTTAAACTCGCTTACAACACGCACTTGAAAAGAAAAAACAAACAAACAAAACTTTAGATGATGTTCCAGTTGACTAATTTCTCCAATATGAAGCTCAATCGGACAAGAATTTTGGTAGGCAAAGAGAATACTTTTCGATTTGTCGTTATTTTATTACAATTCATTTGAATAAAAAAAAAAAAAAGTCTTAAGTATTCATTCATCCATTTGCTTTAACAATATTCTCTCAATTTCAACTATTTTCAAGAAGCAACATTCGCCTTCAAGAATCAAGTAACTTTATACCTTACCCTACAAACATAAATATATTGACAAATAGTTCCTTAGAATTTAATGAACATTCCAATGGTGTAATGATATATTGAAAAATTCCAACAGAATGCACAACATAAACATATCTCGTAATGTACTTGATCTAAAAGAAGTTCAGAATCTACTTTGTTAGCATTTAAGGGAAATAACTAATAAACATCCAGAGGTCCTATTATATATATCTCATATTTGTTTCTATAACACAANACTTCACATAAGTTTCTTTAGATAGCTTTTCCAATAAACTCATTGAAATTTTTATTTCAACTAGCTTATCAGCTAATTTTACTAAATACTTTTATTACCTGTTGATTTTTCAGCTATAAGTCATAAGCTATAAGTTCAAAAATTACTTATCAAGTAGCTTATCAACTAATTTACCGAACATATCATTAGTAATCCTTCCCCAATATACAATCACACTCGCCTAAAATGGCCACATTTAGCCCTTGGCTTTGTTTCCATAAGAATGAAACTCGACTCACACACTAACACTGGTGTTCCAACTGAATAAACAATCACTATAAACACTTCCTAGTAAAAACCTCAAACCTAAAGCTGTAAAACCACAACATGAACGAAGGGGCTTTTAACAAAGCTCTCACGGAACTTTAAACTCTGATTACTCAGAAGCACTTGATAATCTACTGTCCATAATAACTTCTAACTTAACCCTAAACGGACAAGAAAAGCGAGAATAAATCATACCCAATAGAAATTAGAGATCCATTACCACTCATCACTCAGATCAATAAAACTTACAAAAAAAAAGAAAAAGAATGCCATGGAACATGGAACAGCTCCATTTGAATTCTAAAACATGAAAATGGGATACATCAATTTCAACGCTGTTTGAGTAATCACAATGAAAGTACAGACTACACAACGATTAAAAGAAAAACAACTATAGTGATTGCAAATCCAAAAGTAATCTATAAAGAATTAAAAGAGTTCTAATAACACAATAAAAAACAGCAGCTCTGGGCTTCTTTCTGCAGGTCCATCATGCGACATTTCACATTTAAGGTCCATTTTCATCACACAAACCCAACACTGTGGGTTATTACAAAGTAAAACCGAAAAATAAGGAAAAAAAAAAAAGAAAAAAGAAAAGAAGAAAAAGGGATCTAAGCATTAAGAATAGAGTATACTAACCTCAAAGAATCCCACCTTCAGTCCACTTCACAGTTCACATCCAATTTCCATTATAATCCACTGACTTCTTATAAAGTACAGTTACACTGACCTCAAAGAAACCCACCCTCAGTCCACTTCGAATCCGATTTTTCATTATAACCCACCGATTTTTTATCAGGCGCACTTTTATAGAAACTATCAAACCCGTCATCTTTATCGTCATCCCAACCTGCCCATCCATCTCCATTTCCCTTTCCCGATTCTTCTTTCCTGTTGTCTTTGGTATCCCAATCATCCCAAGAACCCGAGCTAACAGAGTTAAACTGCTTGCCGGATGAATTTTTTGCTCCCGAGGCAAATTGTTGGTTAGATGAATTGTGTTCCCCAGTAGAAGAACTCCATCCTTTGGATTCATGTCCAAACTCCTGATAATAACCACTGTTTTCACTCTCGTTTTGCTGCCAGCTCGAGCCAAAACCCGAGCCTGTGCCTTCCTTTGTGTAAGCCTCGACTTTCTGGGAGGCCAAAGCCATTACACCTTTCATAAGCCCCCATGTCTTTTGTCCAATCTCCGATGTCTTTGCAGTAACAACACCAACTGTTTCATTTACCTTGTGATCATATCCCCCCTCTTTGACCTGTAAAAGAGAGATCAAAGCAAATCTTACTTCAATTCAACATATGTTTAGTTCTCAGTTTTGGAGCAGAAGTTAAAACATTTAGTGATATGCAGCTCGATCACTATAAAAAATAAAACTGCAGGCTGTAAAAGATGCATATGCCAGACCCTAAACTTACAACTAAACCAAACCTTAAGCCTTTTGATGCTACTCAACATGTTTAGTGATCCACACATGCTATGAAGACGAATTGTTTCTTGAAATCACAAGACTTTCCTATCAAATTACAGGTAAACAAAAAAAGGGAACAACCTTTGAAGTAATCTCCTTCGTTCCAGCTTGAACAACACTAGCAGCCGACTGTGCCGCCATCGATAACATGCCAAATCCCTGCATATGCAAAAACCAGAACAGATATATCATACACTCACACAGACACACACACACATATATCATACACATATTAAACCACAATATTTCTCACAACCCCACCTGAGAAACAACAGAAAGAACATCCCCTTCCGAGTTCTTTCTTGGCATGGGTGCCGGACTCGACCCAAACCCGACATATTTCCCCCCTTGGGAAGGAGGAACATTATCTGGCCTCGATTCATTCTCAGCCATCTTCCTAGCAAAAAAGCCTTCTTTATTGGCGGCAGAAGCCTCCAGCTGAGCCCTCGAATAAATATTCTCGGTCGATTTCGACCGAGACGGCCCACCTCCTCCATTACCGGAGGTCCTAAAATCACCCACAGTATTATTCCTCCTAATATTATTGCCACCGCTACCACTAAAACCCCCATCATCATAACTATCCCAACTATCCCAACCACCACCGCCGCCGCCGCCCGACGGCGGCTTGCTATTGAAACTACCACCATGACTACCGCCAGATTTCAAGGTCTCCTTCACCACCGGCGGATCGCGCCACGGCTTGCCCTCGGCGAGGGCCTGGATGCGGTCCCGGTAGACGGCTGCCGCCTTCGTGTTGTACTTCGCGGCAATGTCGGTCTCCTTGGGGACGCCGTACTGCGAGATGAAGGCGTTGAACTTTTCGTTGCCCCCTTGCTCCATCTTCTTCAGCTGGATCTCGGACCACGAGTCCATTGTGACCGATCGGACGAATGAGATGTGGACGCCGAGGCCGCGGTGCTTGCCGGAGCACTCGAGGCACATGAAGACGCCGTAGGAGACGGAGGCCCACTGGGGGTTCTTCTGGGGGCAGTCGACGCAGATCTTGTTGCCGGGCTGCGATTGGAGGTCACGGAGCCGCCGTGAGGCCGCCATGTGCGGTGTCGGGTCGGGTCGGAGATCCGGTCGGTGAAGGGAGGCGATGGGTTTTGCGGATCGGATCGATTGGAAGAGGAAAACTGGTCGATGCGAATTTGTGAAAGGACGGTGCGAATGAGAGAGAGAGAAAGAGAGTTTATTGTTTGTTTATTTATTTATTTTTATTTTTTATATATTTTCCGATAGAGGTGGATTAGGGCTACTGCCACTAGACGACTCCAACCATTTCCAATTTGCTATATGGTGTAAAGAAATAGAATTAACTTAAAACTAAGTGAACCACATAGTAATTATTATCATAAAAATGTGGGACAAAAACACAAAATATGACCATACAAATTAACCAGCGCCAATCTCACTTTATTAAAAAAACTCATCAAATGTTACATCACACTCCGAATTATCTCAACTGAAATTGTAAGAACAAAACAGGGGAAAACCTCACTCAATCAAGTTAACACACAAAACAGAACAAATAAAACAATTTCGAAAAAACAGAGAAAAGAAAAAAAGATAAAACAAAAACACAAAAAACAGAAAACTCATATCAGCATTTGGGAAGATCAGCCGGCGGAGGAGGAAGCTTCTGGTCGGAAAGCTCGCCGTCCAAAACAAGCCACGCCATCTTCAATCCCCAGCTCGTGTGCACCTCCAAATGACAATGCATAAACCACACACCTACACACACATAAATTGCATTAAAAATTATTCCTTTTCAAACATATTTTCATCCATAAATTCTTATATTAGAATTCTTATATTAGGCAGTCTAACCGTTAGATGGATCGACCTGTTATACCTGGATTATCGGCCAAGAACCGGATGGCGACCCACCCGCCCGACGGCACGCCAACCGTGTTCCTCTCAACCGGGTCGACAAGGTTGAAGCTTTTCGGGTCCTTTTTCGGGTTGAAATTCCCGAACCCTTGCCCCACGACGAAGAAATTGAATCCGTGGAGGTGAAGCGGATGGCTCTCAGCCCCGAGAATGCTCGTGTCCTGCATAACGAGCTCGACTCTCGTGTTGTACGGTAAGACCATGAGCTTCGTCCCGTTTCCAACCATTGTGTTGTTTGGTGGGTTCCCGGTGTAGTTGAACCATTTCGGGCTGTAGGGGAAGTCCGGGCTGTAGACTCGGCCCGATAGGCCCGCGAAGTGGGCCTGGAGAAGCGCGGTCGTGGGCTGGACGAACGATATGTTGCTTACCGAGGCCGCGAATTTGGTCCCGTTGGGCCCTTGGCAAGTCCGGTTCCCTTCGCACGGGCTCGTTCCGAGCCCGACCGTGAAGAAGAACCGTTTGTCGACTTCTCGAGGGACGTTGGCGGGAAACTGCGAGCTGGCGAGGCTTCGCAATTTTTTCGAGAAGCTCGTGGCGAATGCCGTGTCGTTTAGTGGCGGGAGGCTCGGTTTGTAGAGTGGGAGATGTTTCGTGTATTTTGTTGTTGGGGGCTCGTATTCGAGAATCCCGGCTACAGTCGAGTTGTCGAAAGTGCCTTGGCCCGTGACGTAGGGCCGGGCAATCATCAAGAAATTGGCGCCCGGGAATTCGGGTTTTGTTTTGAGGATGATGTTCGAGGTTTGTCCCGGGGTGATGAGGATCGTGTGGGTGTGGAAGGGCTTGACGTAAACCGCGTCGACGTCTACGACAGTTAGGGTGTGGTTGGCCACGCTGAAGAAAAGCTCGTCGTTGAGTGCAGCGTTGATCACGCGGAGAAGGTATGTTTTACCGGGCTTCACCTTCAACCTGAATGTATCCTTCGAAGAGCAATTGTAAAGTGGGCCGGGAAACCCGTTTATGGTGTAAGCGTCTGAAACGTTCGGGCCTCCACCGGTTCGCAAAGCCTGGTTGATGATCGCCTCGGTATCGGCATTGAACCATTCCCCTTCACATTTTAAGTAAAAAAGTTTGCATCTTTAGTGTAAATTATGATATCAACATTGAAAAAGTTAGTAGCTTTGATTACCAAATATGATTGGGACTTCTTCGAAAGGTTTCTCAAAAGGGTAAGGTACGTCTTTTTTCGGGAGGATGATGATGGGCCCGTAGAGTGTCGACCTGAGCCACGAGATGTGCGCGTGCCAGAAAAGGGTTCCGCGTTGGCCGACTATGGTGAAGTTGTACACGTAGCTTTGCCCGGTTTGGATCGGGCATTGGGTCACGTACGCGGGCCCATCGGCCCATCCGCTACGAAGCTGCCTAATTCCGTGCCTGTTGTATTGTATAACAAAATTGATGTGATGTGTAAAGTAACAGAAAGAATCGTGACTGACACGTGTTATTATTATGATAAACTTTACGTCAGTCGTGTTTTAACTATTGAGTTAATTAAAAGCAAGAAATTGGTTCTAATGAGTTAACTACATACCAATGGAGGGTAATGTTGTTGGGGACGTGATTCGTGACTTTTATAAGCAAACGGTCGCCTTCCCGTGCGACAATTCGAGGTCCCGGGAACTTCCCGTTCACGGTGACTATGCTCTTTGTGTGGCACAACCGAGTCACTTTTTGCATCGTGATCTGCAAGAATTTATGATAGATATACGTATGAAGGGACAAATGTGGATTAAAACAAGTGCCGAAAAATAATGTATGCACGTAGGAAATCGACACGAATGAGATAAAAACGACGTACATTGAATTCGTATCGTCGGGTGATGGCTTGTGCATGGTGTGGAAGTAGGCAAAGAGAGGTGAATGCCACAAACAAGACTATAGAAGCCATTAATGGAAAGGCACCACACATTTTCTTGTGTGTTTTTTTTTTATCTATCTTTTTTGGGGGAAAGTTAGAATGTTTTTGAGGAGACTGTTGATGATGATGATGAGTGGTATTGTTCACTTGGAATTTATAGGGGCAGTTTGAAGTGTTTTTTGATTAGGTGATGAGGATTGAATAATTTTTCAGGGTTGGGTTTAAAATAATGTGATTTTGGAAATAATAATGAAATGTAATAGGAAATTGTATTTTAATGGGCCAACTGTAGCTGGAAAACAACATTAGAGTGGTGTCAAAGACATTCTAGTGCTGTTTTGACCCATTTCACTATCCCTATCTTTTTTCCCCTATTTTATGATGATTTCTTTTAAATAATAATCGAATAATACTGACTCTCATTACCCACCCCCAAGAAATCAAATGCTTATTAAATGAATACAAAGCTCCTGGATTGTAAACGAATTAAATTGAAGGAAATATTTTGTTATTATATTTGGATGCATGAAAAATATTTGAGTATTTGAATGTGTTCTCTTTTTGGAAATGAAAAAAATATGTGGTTCACATTGGATTCGTTTAAAACATAGAATATATTCGATTTGATTCGAAATTTATTTTTTCAGAATTTAATTATGAATACGAAAAATTGAGAATTTTTCTTCCCATCCAATTTGAATGTAAAGATTAATATGAACCTACGAATATAACACGAACTATAAGTATATATATTTAAGTATTAATATATTCTTATATAGATTTTACGGAAAAAATAATTGTGTTCTAAACAATATATTAATTTTTTTATATAATTATTGTTAACTAATGGAATATTTAATAAATTTAAATTGAATGTTTGGCTTCGAATTCATATAATTTTTGAATACAAAATACTATTTATAATTTTGAATTAAAATTTACAAATATTAAATTCATATCACCAACCAAATTGAAAAAAAAAAAGATTATATTTGAAAAAAAAAAAGAATATATTACAAGCCTACTTATCTCAAAGAAAAAAGTGCTAGATGATGCATGTGTTGATACTTGATAGAGACCTGAGCTATTATGGTAAACTATAATATTTATGCATTCAATTTAAAGTGCTGTGACACTTCAATAAAACATTTATAATGCTCAAATTCAATCTTAGGTGGTTTTTTGTGATTACCAAACAAAATAATTCAAAGCTTTTCAATAAAGAATATAACTTGGGGAATAAGTATGAAAATAAAAGTATAATATATTTCATGTCTGACACGTAGTTTCAAGAGGAACAGATGAGAAGGTGAATTTGGTAGCTATGGAGTTGTCAATCTTTAGGTTCCCAAATATGCAAGTAAATATATTAAATATATACATGCAGTTTGGCATATTTTAAATTTCAAGGGATTTACATCCAAGCAATGGGAAAATAAATAAATAAATAAATATATAGTCATTTGTTTGTGGAGAAAAAAAGAATCGATAAAACTAGTATTAGACATGTCTAACTGTTAGGTTGTATTAATTTTTTAACGAACATGAATATTTTCTTAAATAATTGACATACTTTAAAAATAATATAAATAAAACTATGTCATTTCACTGTATATGTATGTATTTTTATTAAAAAGAATGTATGATAGGTCACGTCTAATAACCGTTAGATTGCCTCATACAAAATTATTTTTGAAAAATAATATATCAAATATTGGAAATTGTTAATTAAGTTATAAAGAAAGAGCTGAAAACTGACACCAAATAGACAACATAACTAATACTTCATGTGTTATATCAATAAAATATTTTAGGTATTTTGGTTGATTAATTTCTGAACTTTGTCGATTCTAGAATACATTGTTGTTGGACTTGGTGGACTTAGTGCATCTCCAATGGTATATAGTCTATTTGGAGATGTATAACATGGAGAAAGAGAACTACAAAATTTTGTCTCCAATGGTGAATGTCAATTTTAGTATAATTTGACATTGGTTGGGAATAATAAATATATTTAATAAGTCATAAAAAATATAATAGAGGATGTCTAGAAGTACTTCTAGACATAGAATGTCTTCTAGACATTTTGAATGCCATATAAGAGTAATTATGCTACATGTCAATAAAAAGGAGCAATCCATGGGCCATTGGAGATGCTCTTATGTTAACTAAAAGGTTTGTNTGGCATTGGTTGCTTGCATTTTTAATTTGAATGTTTTTTCTAAAAATGTTATTTTTATGGAATATTTTAAATCATGTTATATATGATGTTGTTAAATTGTCCAATCGTTATGTAATCATTTTTTTAACATAATGTATAAATATATTATGAGATATCATACTTTTGTCTACGTTATATTTAAATTATGGCATTCGATGGTCTAATCATAAGACAATCTAACAAAAGAGTTATTGTTTTAGACCTAATAGAACACCAAAAGTATGTACATATATATACAATTACAGTATTCATCTCATTCTCATTGAATCATTATTAGAGTTGTTAAACTAAACAAGTCAAACTGACATTTAGAACCCGTGCTCATTTAAAGTTAGAACTATAGATTTTCATGTAATTTTCTATAATCTAGCTCATTAAAATTCATATTCAGTTCATTAATATTGATAATAAGCCCGAATTCATTTTGTTAATGAGCTCAAGCTCGAATATTAAAAGTTCGAGCTCGGCTTAACTCGTTAACACCTCTAATCATCATACAACAAGTGTAATATCATTTATCAAATTATCATATCATTCTTATTCAATTAAATTCAAAAATCACCATTTTTATGTTTGTTTTACTCGGCCAACTTTCTGAATACATTGAACTTAGGGACCAAATTGAGAAATTTTATGGAATTTATAGCACTTTTATGCATTTCTTGTTTTTCCATGGCAAACAATTACATATGAAAAACATTGACAAAAGCCATAATGTGGAACTGAATAATCAAACTCATCATGGGATGGAACATTAACACAATTTAATATTTTTCATCATAAATTGCTCATAAGTCATATACATTGACATATATAGTTCAATAGACATTTTCACACACGCACACACACGCCAAAAGGAAAAAATAACACAAGCGGCACACAAACTTTCTCTATTTGTCAATTTGGCCGAGCTTGCCGAGACCATTGCACCGTGGACACACGATCTGCGCCTGGTCTTTTCTTGCCGCATTTGCCCTCAAAGCCGACCCGGATTTCCTCACAAATCCTGCCCCATCACATTCGGGGCACCTAATTAAACAAACAATAAGAAATAAGCAACAAGATGTTATTCGAACCGAATTATTCACGAACACAATTCAGTTCAGTTAATTCGTTTGCTTGAATAAATCGAATTCGAATAGCTAGTTGATCCCACAAGTAGTTAACGACAACTCGTTTTTTCAGTTTTTTGTTTTTGTTTTTGTTTTCTTAAATTTAAATAAAACTGTCAAATCAAACTTGTTCGAAAACGAACATTTCACATCAACTAACATCTAATTTAGATGTATATAGGTTGATTAAACAAAACAAAGTTAGGTGACTCAGATTGTTAAATGAGCACAAGCTCGAACACAATTCAGTTCGACTCGTTCATTTACTTGAATGAATCGAGCTCGAACAACCAATCAAGCCCAACTCTTGTTCACGAACACCTCATTTTTCTTTTTGCCATCGCCAAACCGAATTAATTTGCAAACAAACATTTCACATTCACGAATATCTCATTTAGCCATTTAAGTTTATTAAACAATACGAACCAAGCCGAGATTTCATGAACTTAAACGAGCATAGACTCGAAAAACAAAACCCCTAGGCAACTACTAAAAAAAATAAAAATAAAAAAAGAATTAATAAAAATTCCTTACAAGTCCTTGCGGGAGAAAAGGATAGGGAAAGCAGTTCCGAGCAATGCCACGGCAGCAGCTCCGGCGATCAGATAAGTTGTTCCGGCGGCCGAAACATCTCCGGCGGCGGCCACCACCGTTAGGGGCCTTTTCCCTTTATTTTTCTGCAAACAAAGCTTTGAGCCATAGAAATTAATCCTAATATTAGAGCCTAGAGATGGTACATTATTTTGGTTGGCTGATTTTGGGGAAATTAGAGACTGCATATATGTGAGGGATGCCATTTGAGAGATTTTTATTTGATTTGGATAATTTTGTTTGGTTTTTTGAGTGTGAGTTGACAGAGTATTTTTTTGTAGCAGTTTCATGTTTTTAGATGTTTGTGTAGCCACATATTGTATATGTTGTGGATAAGGTCTCTTGGCTATAATATTTCTTGGGATTGCCTTGGATAATTTGGGTCCAATTTCATGTGATTGAGTTATACTATTTCAAATTATGTTGTATTTTTCATTGGATAAAATCAGTAAAAATTGGTTTTAACTTGCTGAATAATTATTAACAAATTTTTATCTCAAAATTCAATGAAAATTTAATTCAACATAACTCTTTTTTATTTTATATCAATATAATTTAATATGACCAATAAATAATTCTCACATATCACATCAGCGCATTTAATATTAATTCACTCATATATTTTTAACTACATATCAGTCCGATCGCACATCTCTTATTTTTACATGAAATCAACTTTAATCAGTATATTTTAAATATTATTTAAATTCAAACTCAAAATCTCACTCAATCATATATTCAATCAACTTTACTCAAAATTAACTCACTTAATCTAATAAATCAAATCAAAGCCAAAACAATTCACTTCCAATCACCTCGTTGGACACTTATAACACTCATTTGAAAAATGAAATAAATAAACATAGTGTAGGATAAATTTAGCTGAAAAACTAGTTGACACTTAATAGCTAATAAGTTAACTGATGATTTATAACTAAATAGCTTATAGCCAAGTGTAACTTATGGGTGACGCACAAAAATTAATTGATGTACTAAAAATGTTAGATAAAGTTAGTTAATATGTTATTTGAAGTTAAAATTCCAATGTCTTTTTTAGGGTTACCTTAAGAAATTACGAGATTAGTTAACAAATTTTAAGAAAGTTAATTCTACCAACCATATTTAAGAAGAGGAATTTACACTCTATACTCTCAATTATATTTTATACGGTTTTGCTATGGAGTCAATAGTTCGCTCCATAGTGGTGCCAACCTTCTATATACAACAAATAAACATACCATATTAATAAAATTATATTAGTGTTATTTAAGTAATCAGAGAATATGGTAAGTTTATTTGTTGTATATAGAATGTTGGCTCCACTATGGAGCCAACTGTTGGCTCCATAGCAAAACCGATATTTTATATTGCATATTAACACCTGATAGGTAGAAAAATGTGCACGTTTTATATATTTAATAGTGTATTTTTATATACTTAATTTATCCGCACTTTTATATTTTCGACCTATTTATTATCTGGATGGATTTATTGGCTTTTATGTTTTATGTGTTATTTTCAGTATTTTGGAGTATTTTGTGGTCGTGAAGCATTGGACCGAAGTTCACGCGATTAATTATCGAGCGACCCATGCAGGCCCATGTTTAAGCTAATTGTTAAAGAAGTTAATCAAAGGCCACTTAGTTAATTGAGGGGAGAAGGAATTAAAATAAAGAGGCAAAAGCTCCGTCCATAGCCACGCTGCAGGGGAAAGGATTTATTTGGGCTAGTGGATTTATTTGTGAGAACTTAGATGGCTAACAATTAATGAGTTAGGAAAGAAAAAAAAAAAGCAAATAGAAAAGAGCCGTGATTGCTGGAGAGGTCAAAATTGTGGGGAGAATTATTTGCGGCCAAGGGAATTATTGACGAGAGGGACTCACGCATAACATATATTTGAGGACCGTGAGGAATTATTGATTTTTACGAAAAGAAAAAGCCGTACATAGAAAAGAAAAAGAGACAAGCGGAACAGATAGACGCACAGAAGAAAAATGCAGACAGTTCACGCACAGACTGAGAGGAGAGCTCTACACGCGGAGGGAAGCCGCACTCGCACACGAGGGAGATTTTATTCTCTCTTTTATCTATCTTTTATTTTTATTAGTATGTTAGTTTAGTATTTTTATCCAGTTTTAGGGGATGTTTGAACCCTAAGTTTGATTTGTCTATGAATCGAATGATCTTTGTTTATCGTTGATTAATCTAAACGCCGTACTTATTTTGTTGATAAGTTGATTCATGCTATATGTGTTTAATGTTTATGAATTATGAGTATTTGATTTAGTTTGACCAGCTACGTTGAATGTTCATAGTTTAATTGCTAGATTCAGGATTTTAATCCATAATTGTTATTGTCTCGTTTCGTTAGTAGTAAACTAGGGGTCGTACATCTCTAGGGTAGCGTGAACATAAGCTAAATGGTCCGAGCTTGTGCGTCCGTTGCTTAGACTGATCTATTTTCCTAGTAATTATTGCTGCTAGTGTATTAAATCTAGAGTGCTTATTCTAGGTTGTCCACTAGTTAGGTTTCATCAAATAGCTTATTTCGATTAAATATTCGGTAAGGGAAAATTCGGTTAACAGAGCTTGTTGTTAGCTAGGGTTGATAATTCATTAGCAATCTAGAGAAAGCGTCGAAATTAATTAACGGTAGATTGAGATTGGGTGATAACTGAATCGAAAACTGGACTTCTCTTATTTTATATTATTATTTTTATTTTTTTTATTATTTTTATAAAATCAATCCCCCCATATTTATTTGCTTTCTTAGTTTAAATTTAATTAATACGAAATTGTCACAATTTAATTCCTGCTTCTCGTGGGATCGACCCTTACTCGCCACTACTACTAGTTAGTAGAGGGTAGTATGGGAAAACATTTATAAATTTAAATTTGCTGCGTCGCGACGCGCGGTCAACACCCAATTAATATTTATTTGCAAATATACAAAAGCATTCAACATATTTGCACATATACCTTCATCCTTATCTAAATCCAATCAACTCTGCCTATAAAAGTCCTTAAATTAATCAACCCTAATTACCACATCCATCACCCCAAATCGGGCCCTCAAATCACCACATAGACCCTATCTCACCATGGACACAGGATCAGAACTCCACCAAAATTGTGGCCCAATTCCAATTGACACGACCTACGCCAACCAAAATCCTGTACCACCGAGGTCTGATAGCTACTGGCCTTGGTCGCCGACCACAGCCATCAAGTCGACTTCACAGTCGGGCCGACCACAGCCGCCGGCAGACGTGTGGCACGGCAACATCTCCGGCTCCTGCTCCAGGATCTTCATCACAGCGAGATCTCGCTGTGTCATTTAGAATGTTGTGCCGAACGAGACGTCGTCGTTTCTTGCTGCTCGTCTTCAGATGGGATTTGAGCCGACTGTGAAGCGCCCATTGATAAGGGAGAAAATGGATGATGGTGGGTTGTTGCTTAAAAATTGGATCTTTAAGATCTATTTCACGAGAGGGAAAGTGAGCAAATTAATATGTTATTACAAACTGAACGAATGGAAATTGAAAACTGGGATTAGGCAAAAAGCTTTTNGAGTGGGAATGGAAATTGAAAACTGGGATTAGGTAAAAAGCATTTGTAGTTTTTTCCTCTTTTTATTGTTCAATGAAAATTGTATGGTTTATTTCCAGTATATTATTAGTCATGTTTTATTGTCTTATATGTTTTTTTTTCTCATGACATTAACGGGAAGACGTTCGACAGTATATAATAGTTAAAAATTTTCGGTATATTATCAGTATATTTTCGGTATATTTTCTCATGACATTAACATGAAGACGTTCGACAGTATATTATCAGTATATTTTCGGCATATTCTGCCATTAAAGATTTAAAGTCAAGTTTATATTCAGTATATTTTCGGTATATTCTCAAAGGAGCAATGTTTAAAAAAAACCCACATATATATTTTAATATATTTTCAGCCATGTTTATAGTCAATATATTTTTAGTATATTTTCGGTATATTCTCAAAGGACCAATATTTAAAAGAAAAATTAATTAAACGATATATATACCATTATAAAATTAAAAAACCCATTTAATGAATGATCAAAGATAAAACCAAAAATATAAAATTAAAAAATGAACATGAAAACATAATTGCGATAATAAAATATACCTCTCTATCTATTATAGTTTTTCTTTTTATTTATTCTCTTATATGAAAACCTGATTGCCACTCCAAACACAATTATGGAATGTACCTCTCCATCAAAACTGTTCCTATTATTTTGGAGAGATAATTATTTCATAATGACCCAGATTTTTATTTTTTGTAACGGAATCTACGCTACATTAAGGAGGGACCCTTTTTTTTGTATATTTATTTAGATGAGGTATATCTCTAATAAAATCCTAGATTTTAGGTATAGATACAATAAAAATTGGTCCACTTGTAAAAATGAAATATTTTGTAAATATGATAAGAAGCGTGCAAAATTCCCATTTAAGAAAGTTAAATCTAGCAAACCAAACTCTATTTAAGTGTAGGATGCTTATAAGCCCAGTAAGTTAATTCATAATTAATCAACAGGGCCAGTCGAAGACAAAGCCCATTAAGTATCAAGCCTTTCTATATGTGATGCAAATATCCCACTTTCCATTTTGGAGTTTTTAGCGAGATGGATTAATATCTGATTTATTGATAGCACCTTCAGAAATTTCTGTAGTCTGCCGAAAACCAAATTATATTTGGTTCCATTTTCTCGTCCTCCCAACGACCACTCGTACAGTGTCTTGGTCTGAACAATAATGGTAAAGGAAGGTCCCAACTGGGATGGCCTGCTCAAGTGGAGCCTTTCTCACTCCGATGGCACCAATACTTCTCGTACTTTAAGGTAACAATCCATTTATTCTTTCAGCGAGAGTTTGTTCTTGATTTGGGGGTTTTCAAAATCTAGTCTCTGAGGACATAAGAAATAAGGAAAAAATTGATGGGTGTTAGGTGTTTGTAGAAATGTCCCGCTCAGACTAGTCTTGTTGGTTTGAGGGTTCTGATGAATAATCTGTTTTAATCACTGCAAGATCGTACATCTATTGGTTAATATTTGTGGGATTTTAGTGAGGAGGATAGGAGATGGTTCATGGAGGCTGTGCAAGCTCAGTCAGTGGACATTATTGGTCGAATGAAGGAGATAACACTTGTTATGCAGGCTCCAGAGCATGTTTTGGAGTCTCAGGGGGTTACACCTCAAGATATTGAAGGTTCTAATTTGTAGATTATCGTTTTCTCATATGTGAGGCTGATCTTTGTTTTTGGGATGGATGTTGAATTTTTTGGTTCTACCGAGGGCTTGCAGGTTTGTTAGATGAGCTGCAGGAGCACGTGGAGTCTATTGACATGGCCAATGGTGAGTGGCATTCATAGTTTTCTGTTTTTTTGGATTATTTGACGAAGATTGCTGGAGGATGAAGATCGGTTTATGTTGGTAGCCTATCTTTCTTGATGAAATATTTCTTTATGTAATTTGCTAAGGAGTTGAGTTAGATGTTCAGTGCACTCTACTTTGAGTGAACCATATTACTTCTAGACAGGCAGTTATTATTCCCAAAATCAATTACGGCATATGTGGTTTAAAAATTTGGTTGAGAATCCTCTTTTCTTTCATTAAACGTACCTCGATCAAAATTGTTTCTGTTGATACTGTATTTGCAGCGGGTATTGTGTATCAAAGATCAATTTTCTATTGTTTTTCTGAAAATTGTTGTTTTTATATATCATTTGGATAGTTTTAAATTTACCTACATTCATGATTGGGCCTTATGATGGCACCTCAAAATTGATCATTATCAAGGTTCATTTTGTTTCTTTGGGGGAGAAGTTATCTTTTTATTTATTTATTATTTTATTCTGTTTTTACAGATCTTAAGTCTATTGGTGGGCTGGAACCTCTCATCAACCACTTGAAGAATTCACATTCTAATATCAGAGCAAAGGCTGCTGAAGTTGTCAGCACAATAGTTCAGAACAACCCAACGAGTCAAAAGTCAGTGATGGATTCTAATGGCCTTGAACCGCTTTTGTCGAACTTTATTGCTGATCCTGATGTTTTAGTTCGTACCAAAGCACTCGGTGCAATCTCATGTAAGGCGTAGATCAAATTTTGATCTCAAGTTACAACTTTTTCCTTTCCATTTTTCGTTCTTTATTTTTATTTTTGTTAGTATTATTAATTCCTGTGTGCTATATTTTCAGCCTTGATCAGACACAACAAGCCTGGAATTTCCGCGTTTCGCCTGGCCAATGGTTATGCAGCTCTAAGGGATGCTTTGGGTTCTGAGAGTGTGAGATTTCAGAGGTAAAAGATTATTTTTTCTGAAAAACAAGAGATGTTTTAAGTTGTAACACTTCTGAAAAAAGCTAGCTAGTAACCTTCTAATTTCTTTCATTTTATTCTTTCATGAAATTGCAGGAAAGCCCTAAATTTGATCCATTATTTACTCCAAGAAAACCACTTGGACCGGGCTATAGCCACCGAGCTCGGGTTCTCTCGCATTTTTATGCACCTCGCCTCAAGCCAAGACATCGAAGTACGTGAAGGTGCACTCAGCGGACTTCTTGAGCTAGCCCGAGCTGAATCGAGCCGGCCCAACAACATTTCATGCGATGAAAACGAGAAATTGAAGGAAATTTTGCAAGAAAGGATTAGAGGAATAAGCGAAATGTCCATTGACGACCTTGGGGCTGCTAAAGAAGAAAGGCATCTAGTGGACTCTCTTTGGAAGACATGCTTTAATGAACCGTCTAGTCTTGGAGAGATGGGTCTACTCTATCTCCCAGGAGAAGATGGGCCTCCCCCGGATGTCGTGGGCCAGCTTTTTCAACAGCCTTTGAGGGCTTGGGCCGCTAATCGGGATCCAAATGGAAACTCGAGTGGCGGGGAGAATAAGCCCGTGTTGCTCTTGGGCCTTGGGCCCTCGTCCGGGACTTGAGATGACGTGGAATGCGACTCAGTTTGTTTCTGTAAGGACATTTTCATTGCATTTTGTGAGACCATATGTTGTTGTTTAGTAAATTTAACTACAAAGTTCCAAAGTTTTTAAACCACAAAAGGTTGTGTTCGGTAAGCATATAAGATATCTTATAGCTTATTTGATTAGATTATCCTGTATTCAAATAAGTTTGGTTTGCTAGGACGGACTTTTTTAAAAAGTTCGAGCTTATTTCATAAGCTTCATTGGATAGTTTTTAAATAAGCTTATTGAAATTTTTATTTTAACTAGCTTATCCGCTAATCTTACCAAACACTCTTATTATATAAGCTAGCTTTTCAGCCATAAGTCATAAGTCATTAGCTACTAGTACAGAGCCCGTGCGATGCACAGGGTGCACAATTTTAAGGCTATTTATCCAGGCTTATAATTATATACATGAATAAAGAAAAATGTACGGGATAAATATAGTACGTGACCCGTGCGATGCACGGGATATATTTATTTGGAGAATATTATATTATAAGATGCGATATTCAATAAAAGTTTATAATACGCAAGAAAATTGTACAATGTTCAATAAAAGTTTTATAACATTCAAGTGGAGTCTTAAAGTCTCTTGTACATTAAGACTACTGACAAAATAATATTTTAATCAATGAGTTTTCTTTCCTTGTAGCCAAATTGTGAATGTGATTTGAGGAGTACAACAAATCGATATATAGCTGACTTGCTTTTTTCATTATATATTTTTTTTTTATAATGAATTTAAAGATATTCTAAAGTATAGCAAAAATTAATTTTTTTATTACAATTAGGAATTTTACTAAATATAAACTCTCAATCTATGGTGTTAATCAATGTTTAAGTCTAAAAGGAATGTTTACCTCTTTTAATCAACGTTTAAGTCTAAAAAACAATAGAGTTATTATAAGTTTTTTTTCTACATCTTTTAAAACATTAAATATGAGCATGTTAGGGCTAGCTTGTAAAATAATTAATATATTATCTCACTAAAACATTTATACTAATAAAAATTTAATTTTAGCATATAAATTTATCCCTTGATATAAGAGAAAGTAACAGTTTTACTTATTGTTGTTCACCATATAATATTTAATTATTATTTTATTATATAATAAAAAAAGAATATTGTTAAATAGTGTAGTAGAATTATTATAAAATTATATGATTTTTTTTTTACAATATGGATTTAATATTTTTTTATGATTTGATAATATAAACAAATCTATACTTAACTTTGACAAATAAAATAAATAAATACTTTAGTAAGTATTTAATGTATATACTAAATAGGAATATATTTGGTATAATCAAATACCAAATATAATCAAATAAGTCAAAGTGTACATTTTTATTTGGTATTTGATTTTTTTATTATTAAAATCTTTTTATTAGGCTTACCTTTTTAAAATAAAATAAATAAATAAATCAATTAAATAAATAAAATATTATGATACCAAAATAGTAATGGCATTTAATGCAGTTGACTTTTCTGGATAGTAAATGTAGTAAATGGAATCTCCTTTTATATAAGTATAGATTGTATAATACGGAAATAGTAATGCAATAAATGATGTTGACTTTTTTGGCTACTTAATTTGGTAAATAGGACTCCCTTTAATATAAGTATAGATAAGCTTAAAGTACACTTAAAAGCTACCAGCTAACTTATCAGCTAGATATAACAAACATAGCCAGAAAAAAAAAGAAAAAAAAAAAATAAAAAACCAAACCCAAACACCCCACATGTCACTTCGGGGGACAAAACGTGATCAAATACCTCGATGCCCTACACCTATTCAAGCTCGACGAGTCGTCGAACGCGTAGCTATACGCCTTGGGGCAAATCGCCTTGAAAAGCCGAGCGAAAACAGTGGGCCGGCAAGTTTTCGGGCTCGAGTACTCCCCCGTGCAACAATATTTGGCCGACTTCATGGCCAAGCACGCGCTCTTGCAACCCACAACCCGACCCGCGACCCGAACCTCCAAAGCCGACGGGCAACAAATGTTGAGGTCCACCTCACACGAGGCGACCCCACACCCAACCCCACCACCGACCGGCTTCATCGAGACCGGCAAGTTGAAGCCATCGACCAAGCTGACGTCATAGAAGTGAAGTGGCGAAGCTGAGGTGCCTAAAGTCATCTCCACCACCGTTGCTGGCGGCAAGCCGCCAAGGCCCCGGCAGCCGAGCTGGCCGGAGCAATCTCCGGTGGCGCACGAGCCCTTTTGGCCGTTTTGGTCGAAATTGCACGATTGACGAGCCCATATTCTGCCGGACCATTTGTCCGGCACGTTGAGGACTATTTCTTGGTTGGTGCTTAGTTGGAAGCCGCCGTCTTGTGGGGTCGGGTGGCCCGCGCCAGCTTGGATAGCGGGCCATATGGTCTCGTTGCAGTTGTTGACGAGGATGAGTTGATGATGATGCTCGAGTCCACCTGCGTAAAATGCACGACAAAATTAGAAGTAGAAGAAGAAGAAGAAGAAGAAGAAAGAAATGTTCAATAATGGAAAATCCTTTTAAAGAAAAGCACAAGAACTACTACAATACTACTTCATATTGAAGGNGTGTAAGTAAAAGCTAAAGTTGGGTTTTGATGTGTTCTGCTGCTGAATGAATGAATGGTGTAAGCAAGACCTTATACTTATGGAGGAAGTTTAAAGTAGAAAACCTCTAGAGGGGGGCTGTCCTTTTTAGGGGCTCAAAGCGAAAAAAAAAAAGGATATATATTGTGCCCCTTCATTTTCCCTCATTTAAAATTTTCCCACTTAACTTTTTCTTTTTGCACATAATGGGAATATGTTCATTGCTTCTAATGACGGATTAGAACTTCTTAATTATGCTTCTAACTTTTCCTTTTTGGCTCAACTCATTTTATGTACTGGTAATATGGTATGGCTAATAGTTAATAGTTAGATAATAATACTTAATTTATCTTACATACCAATTCGGTGGCTATAATGCAAAATTACTAGTTGACTCGCCTAATGATGAGACTATTTATGTTTAGGTGGTTATACACTCCTAAAGCATCTTCTTCAATAAATTCAATCTATTTTTGGCAAGTGTAGAAGCACTATTTTTCATATATTTGAACAAATCTGGACAAAAAGGCAAATTCTATGTGGAAAGAAGGAATTACGCATTTAAAGCGCATTGTTTTACAATTTGAAACCAATACATAGATTGAATTGAAGAGAACTTTATTAACATTCCTTACTTCGAGTTTGAACAAGTGCCACAACTTATGTCGGATATAATACATTTGGCCTGGCTAATAGGTTTGATAGCATACAAGAAAAGAGAATTAATTTTGGTTATTTTTGCTTTTCGCAATGAAGTGCAATACAAGCAATCTTCNAAAGAAACAAAATGTAGTACTATATGTGAATCTTTTCACGAACGATGATTTCATGTCAGCGAACAATTTATTTAAGGTTTATATGATTATTAGACGAGTCGAGCAGAGCCTAACTGAGCCTTTTATTAAACGAGCACGAGCTCGAGATCAGGTAATTTCAACTAATTCACATTTAGCTTACATTTGCACATTCTCAATTTGATTGTGCTTTTAGAAGAATTAATTTGTTGCACTTTCTCCCATTAGCATTTCATCAAACACAGGGCTATTTCTAAGCAAAACTGTATTTGCTTATCTGAATATTTGAAAATTGAAATCATCATTAATTACTGTCCAGTCTCCAAGTGCTATGCATATCAATATCATATGTAACACACCAAAATATAAAAACAGGAAAAAGAATTTGAATCAGGTAAAACATACAATTAACTTTCCATTTTTACCCCAAGAATTTGAGACTTAAATTTGCAAACTAAACAATAAGTACATGCCCAAATAGCTCAGAGAGGAATATCAAGGCCTTTCCCAACATCCACCCCTATTAGTTGAAGAATTCCCTTGTTCAAAATCTGCAGAGGAAATAAAAGAATCAATTAGTTGTGCATATTGTAACAACAAATTTTATGAAAAAAATAAAACTTTTGTACAACTTGAATATATATTGATCAAACGATATTGCGGGTACAATCTCTATATGTATCCTCTGATTCTTCTCTTCATGGATTTGGATTTGGATCTTTGAAGATGGATTTGACGGTTGAATCTTCTTCAGGCTTGAGCTTAAATTTGTCCAACGTTAATTGGGGGGTCGAATGACTTGATCCCAAATTAAACGTTAGGACTTGATTTGATTGAAGACAACTTCTTGGAGGACTTGCTTCTTCGATCTTTCTAGAAGATGAATTTAGACTTGAATAACATTGACTCGAGGGCTTGAGAGTTTTTTCCCGGATCAAACGCTATGTTGCTTGAACTTCTCGACGAACTCGGCTTGAATGTTGTGGATTTTCAAAAACACCTTTGGATCTTCAAGAGAATTATTGAGAGCTTTTTGAATTGAGACTTTGATTTATGAGGTGTTGAATTTTTTTTTTTTTTGAGGTGTTTCAGGTGTGTTTTGTGACTTTGAGGAGAGCCCTATTTATAGGTGTAGGAGAGAGAGTCTTGGAGAAGAAGACATCAATTTGATTGGTCCTTCTTGATTTGATAATCTCTTTCCTTATCATAAAATTTGATATAATTTCCTTCCTTATCCTAAGATTTGACTTGTTTGTCCATTGCAAATGGAGCTGGAAGAGTCATTGTTGACAATTCTCCTAGCATAGTGCTAATAATGACTAGATCAAAATGGCTCAATTAAATTCTAGTGCTTCTTCTATTAGTGAAGTTTCTAGAAAAAAAAAAAATATATCAAACGGCGCAATGCATCTTGGGTCGCTACGGAAACAGCCTCCTTGTATAATTACAAGGGTAAGGTCTGCGTACAACTGACCCCCCAGACCCCAACCTGTTGGGAATATACTGAGTATATTGTTGTTTGTTGTTGATACTAAGATTTGACTTGGTGGGCAAGAAATATTTACTTTATTAATTAAATATCTTATTTACCTTGGATTTATGTCTCAAAATAAATAAAGACATTAATTAATAAAATATTAAAATTTCGATGTCTACACATATATAACGAAAATAGAAATCAAGATCCTTTTTTTTTCCTTAAAAGATGCAACAACTGTTGCATATTATTATTAATGCTAATCATATTTTTAGTTTTTATTCCTTTGGCCGCCATATAGAGGTGTAAAAAAGCCGAGCCGAGCTGAGCTCGAGCTCCTTGAGGAGCCTTTATCTGACATAGCTGAACTCGGCCAGTCAACAAAACAAGCCGATAAACGAGAGATAACAAGAAAATAGAGAGCTATGATATATATTTTTTTTCTTTTCTAAGATCCACTTTTTTAATTCTTATTCTTTTAGCCGTCATTATAAGGTGTAAACGAGTGGCTCAGCCAAACCGATAAAGGAGCTGAAGATCGACTTCTTTATCAATGAGTCGAGATATAGAAAACTAATAAAAAAAACAAATCCTGTTTTCTAACCCTTAATTTGGGTTGTTCACTAAATGAGTTCAAGCTCATCAAACAAGCCAATAGCTATAGAAAACTACATAGAAAAAAAATCCTATTTTCGAGCGTGAGCTCGGCTTGTTAACTAAATGAGTTCAACCTCATCAAACGAGCTGACAACTATATAAAACTACATAAAAAAAAATCCTATTTTCGAGCATTAGCTGGGCTAGTTAACTAAACAAGTTCAAGCTCGTCAAACAAGCCGATAGCTATAGAAATCTACATACGAAAAAATCGTATTTTCGAGCATTATCTCGGCTTGTTAACTAAATATGTTCAAGCTCATCATACAAGCCGAGCCGTGCTCGAGGCTTAACTTAGGAGCTCTTTTT
>BKCP01013181.1:820899-830970 GCA_008636005.1 Striga asiatica | reverse complement strand
ATCCATGAACAAGAACAAAGATCAACGTCTTCCATATAATCATTCAGGGACTAATTAATAGTAGTATCAATTTCAATTATAATTAGTATATTATAACTTGTCAACTTGACATCTGGAAAAAATTGCCCAAAAATGGAAATGTATGTTCAGATGTTGAAGTTGCAAATTTATAATTATTAGGAAAAAAAAAATGCCATCAAAATACAGTCCCAACATAAATTCATCATATCAGAAATAAAATATAAAACAAATTCATGCACGCATAAAATTAGATCAAAAAACATAAAAAGTCACCTTAAACACGACGCGCTTGACATGTTTGACAAAAGCTCTCGTAGGATCCATATTCAAATAAGCAATAACAACTTCTTTTTTTTTGTGATAGAAAAAAAAAAAATGAACATAAATAAAATTAAATTAATTATGTGAAAGCTTTAGAAATATGTATTTGTGAAGGTCCTGAAAGGTCTGGGCGGGAAGCTCGCATCTTGAGCCACCACTCCTTTCTCGATATTCTCCAATGTAACTATAAGAATTCGGATGGTTACAATTTGATTTTAATATATTGTTATGAGATCACATATTTATTAATTTGGATATATAATAAGATTAAATGATAATAATTCATAATTCCTACTATAAGAAATATATTTCATAAACACATATTCATGAATAAGATTAAATGATAATAAATCATATTTCCTACTATAAGAAATATATTTCATAAACACAAATTCTTGTATGAGAGGTCTAACCGGTCTCGCCTTGTCATTTTGTTTGAACAATAACGCATAATTGATACTTTTATTTTTTAAAATATGACATTTTTTAATGAATGTATTCTTATTTGTAAAATGAGTATGTTAGCTTGCCGAATGGTTAGTCCTGCATAGGGCTGTAAACGAGTCGAGCCGAGCTCGGCTCGTTAAATGAACGAGCCTAAAATTGAGCTCGAGCTAAGCTCGTTAAGGCCTCGAACTCGAGCCTTAACGAGCCGAGCCAACTCGGCTCGTTAACCAAACGAGCTATAAATGAGCTCGAGCTCAACTCGTTAAGGCCACGAACTCGAGCCGAGCCAGGCTCGTTTAATTTAACAGCTACTTTTGTACAAGAACAATAATATACTCTGAAATTTCATTTTTTTTTTTTAATGTATGCATATTTGTAAAACTATCAACTATCACACTTTTATAAAAAATAAGAGAAAAATGATACATAGTCAACCTAGTGTACAACTAGGTTGATAACACAAGTGGAAACATTCACTTGTATATATTTTTATTTTTATTTTTGTGGATGTTTTTTACTTGTGTTGTCAACGTAGTTGTACACTAGGTTGACAATGTAGCATTTCTCAAAATAAGACATTTTTATTTTATGAACGTATGAATATTTGACTTATATGTAGAATGAATATATTGGGCCTAATTGTAAATCCGAACTAACCCATTACACATCTTCTATTTGCGGATGATTCAATCATTTTTTCGAAGGCCAACTCGGATGAGATAGCGACCATTGTTAATACTCTGAGACTCTACGAAGAGGCTTCCGGACAAAAGATTAATTTGGAGAAAACATCAATCTCTTTTACTCCTAACACACCCTCGCATGTGCGTCTGGCTATATGTTCGAGTTTGAGAATCCTTTCTCCTGCTTCTCATAATACTTATCTGGGTCTCCCGTCAATAATTGGTCGGGACAAGAGTCGAACCTTTGCGACTATCCAAGAGAGAATTTGGAAAAGACTTCAGTCTTGGAGGAGAAACCTTTTTTCCTCGGCAAAGCGTGAAGCTCTAATCAAAGCGGTGGTTCAATCTATTCCCACCTACTTTATGAGTTTATTTCGAATACCGAAATTTATTTGTGATCAACTGAAGAGACTTGCGGCTCAATTCTGGTGGGGGTCCTGGGAGGGTGAAAGGAAACTGGCGTGGGTTAAATGGAGCAGATTAACTTTGTCCAAGCAACTTGGAGGCTTGGGCTTCCGAGATTTTTCAAAGTTTAATCAAGCCCTGCTGGGGAAACAAGCTTGGAGGGTCCTTTCGGAACCGGATTCCTTAGTGGCTAGAGTCCTCAAATCCAAGTATTTTTCGGCCTGTTCATTCCTTGAAGCTACAACTCTCTCGAGCTTGTCATTCATTTGGAGATGTCTCTTGTGGGGTCGAGAAGTCATCAAGGCCGGTTTGCGTTGGAGAGTAGGTGACGGTCAATCAATCAAAGTTTTTTCGGACCCTTGGATCCCTCATTTCCAAGACTTTTGGCCTATCTCTCGCTATTCTCCGAGCATTAGTCGAGTTAGCGACTTAATTGGGATAAATGGAGACTGGAACTAAGATTTGATTTATCGAGTTTTCTTACCAATTGACGCGATCAAAATTTTTTCAGTCCCTCTTAGCTCGAATCACTCCGCTGATCGCATCATTTGGCATTATTCTAAAAATGGCGAGTACACTGTTAAAAGTGGATACCATCTGCTCAAACTACAATCCTCGGGATCTTTGGAGTCCTCGTCTTCCTCAAATTTTTGGTGGTGGAAAGCATTGTGGAAATTGAATATTCTACGTAAGATTAAATTGTTTCTCTGGAGGGTCAGTCGTTCAGCTTTTCCTTCAGGGGAAAATCTCACCAGGAGGCATATCGGGGTGGAGGCCAAGTGTCCCAGATGCTCGAGATGGGAATCTAATGATCATGTTTTTTTCGAGTGTGATTGGGTTAAACAACTATGGAAAATATCGGGTTGGTGGTCTTCGCTTGCTCCGCTTCAAGGATTAAGCTTTTCTGTTATTTTTAGTGAGCTTCTAGGCGGTGACAGAGGTGCCGAATTTGCAAGTTTTGCCCACTTATTGTGGATTACTTGGAATGAGCGGAATTATATTAAACATGGCTTGCAAGGTAAATCGGTGGAGCAAGCGTGGACGGTAGCGATGGCATGGCAAGAGGAGGCATACAATGCGAGATCGGGGCGTCTTGGTTTAGATTGTATTTCGTTCTCGACAGCTATTGATAGATGGGTTGGCTCAGGCAATTTTCATAATGGCTTCAACTTATTTTGCGATGCCGCAGTTCGAACTTCAGTGATCAGGTTGGGCGGTTGGATAGGCGACTCGCAAGGATTAGGTTGGGCAGCTTTTGAAGTTTGTATTCCAGGCTCATTTGCACCTGCTGCAGCCGAGGCCTTTGCCCTATGGTTTGGTCTTCGCTTTGCTCACGATTCCGGGTTTTCAATTCAAAAATACAAAAACAGACGCCCTCTCAGTAATTATTGGACTGAATGAGCTTTCTCCAAATGATCATTTACATCAAGTTTATGTGGACATTTTATCTCTTTTGTCGAAACTTAATTGTGGGGACTTGTAGTCATGTGTTAGGGAACAGAATGTTGTTGCCCATTTTCTTGTTAGTCGGGCTACGTTGGTGTCGGGACCCTTCTTTTGGAAGGATAATATCCCGACTTTTCTATCTCCTCCTTTTGGTACTGCTACGGAGTCTTAACCTCCGTTGTTAGTTTCGATTATTGTAAATNAAGTATGTTTGATTTTTCAATACTAACTAAATGAATTCAAGACCAAGTATGTTTGATTTTTCAATACTAACTAGATGAATTTCATAATATAATAGTACATTTTTCTGATTTATAATATGTATCATTTTTAAAAAAATGCGTAATTCATAAAATTTATAATAAATTGTTTTATTATACACGAAAACTTAGTTTGACAATCCTATTCCCATGAAATTGTAGTTATATAATAAGATATTAAATATATTTTATAAATACAGTTTTAAGTAAGGGCAACTTAGTCTAAATCTATAGAATAACATTTTAAAATTATTTACTTAATTTATTAGATTGTCACAATTTGAAAATCTATTGATTCTTTTTTTTTTTCAAACGATAAATATATTAATAACTAAAAAACTCAAACGAGTACAATAGGAGTGTCAACTGACACACAGGAATCAGAAAAACTGGACCTCTCCTCTCGAAAGCACATATGTGTCCGAGAGGTACAACCTCCATCAAGGAGTCAACCGCACACACAAAAATCCACTTCCATAAAGGAGACTAAAATTCCATAAAGGAGACTGAAACTCCATAAAGGAGACAGAAAGCCAGACGTAGCTGGACTTCTACGCACTAAAAAAACTAAAAGATTAAAAATACACACCTAATATACACAACTAGAGTAAAACCTCCCCTAGTTGAACAAACAAACCACCTACCAGCTAAACTGACAACCAAGACGCACCCACAATACCAAACCCCAAACGAATAACAAATCTAGACTCCAAACTCGAAAACTGCGGACACTCAAATAATGATTTGGATAAGCTTTACCAAATGAACCACACAAAAACTTACAGATTAAATTTCCTAACATGATCGATTGTTTCTGTTATATAGGCTATGTTTGGTAGCCAAATAAGCTAACTTATAGATTATTTGGTTAGCTTATAAGCTTCTTATATTCATACATAAGTCTCGTTTGGTAGGACGAGTTTTTTTTTATAAAACTCGAGGTTATCTCATAAGCTTCTTTACATAGCTTTTCAAATAAGCTAATTAAATTTATTTCAACTAGCTTATCAGCTAATTTTACCAAGCATTTTTATCATATAAGCTAGTTTTTCAGTTATAAGTCATAAATTATAAGTTATAAACTCGAAAATTATAGATAAGCTATAAGGTAGTTTAGCAGCTATCAGCTAGCTTTGTATACTATGTTAGTAAAACTAGGTGATAGCTGATAAACTAGCTTACCATTTATCAATAATTTTCGAACATATAGCTGAAAAACTGGCTTATATGATAAAAATATTTGGTAAAATTAACTGATAAGCTAGTTGAAATAAAAATTTTAACGAGCTTATTTGAAAAGCTACCCAAAGAAGTTTATGGAATAAGTTCGAGCTTTTAAAAAAGTTTGTCCTATCAAACGAAGTTTATTTAAATACAGAAAATTGATAAGCTAACCAAATAAACTATAATCTAGCTTATTTGTCTACTAAACATAGTATTAAAATTCACAACATCTCATTGAAACTTGCTTTGCATGTCCGTTAGAAGTTACTAAAACAATAAAATTTATTAGAAAACTAATGTTGTGATTCGCCATAAACTTAACCAATCAATACTCAAATTTAACTCAACATTATTATTCTCAATATTATCAATATAATTAAATAATATCAACAAATCATTCTTACAAATCACATCAATTTTAATTCACTCTTCATCCATTCATATAAGTTTAATTTTTAACTAACAATCACTTTCAATATTTTTTCTCCTATTTTTAGATCAAATCAACTTTAATTATTTTATTTTAAATAATATTTTAATTTAAACTTAAATTCACTAACAATTAATCATATCACCTTTTTCAGAATTAACTATGGTTGAAAAAAATCAATCAAAAACCAATCAAATTCAATATGAACCTGACAATTTACAAATATTTGTGAATGAAGAAAATAAAAAAATATCAAAGAATCGGGCTTTAGGACTTGAATCCACGAGATAAAAAATAACATTACACACAATTAAAATAACATTACCATATTATATAATAAGTCTCGTTCTTATTTGAGAGATATTCTAGATACCTTGTACAATAAATTTAATTTCATAAATTTTATATACATAATCTAATTACCAATTATCATTTTGTAAAATTTATATAAATATCAAAATTTGAATGAAATCCTAGTGCTATTTCCATCCAATTCTCCCTCCCACCTCTCTTAAAATGATTCTAAAACAATCAAAATTACACATGGAACCAAATTCACTCCAAATCAAACCAACCAACCAAACTATCATCACAAACCAAATTATTCATCTCCTATCATGCTGCCAACAATTGAAAACCAAGAAAAAAAATAGAAGCTGTGAATTATTTCAGAACATGGAAAGAATCAAATAGTAAAAAAGAAACTACAAATTAAGCATGAAAACTGACTAATCAGTTGCGGCTAAACGCCGAAATAACCACCGTCACAGCTGCAAGCTCCGCTATTGGAGCCACCGTTGGGCCGTGTCTTGAGGCTGAGGCAGCAGCAAGCCAAGCCGATCAACACCATGAAGCCCCAAGCCGTGGCTAAGGCTTGCACCCAACTCCAGCTGAACGCCATTTAACGTTCGAAAATCAACTCGACTCAACTCAACTCAATCCAAAATATAGTCAAATTTTCATAAGAGATGATATCTGAATATGGTTATATATGTATATGTAACATATATGAATTAAGATGCACGTGAGGCTTAGCTTGAAAGAGAGCCAGAAAGCGTGAGCCAGCCTATGAACCAATCAAATGAAAAATCTTGGATGTCTCAAAATAAACTTTTGAGCACAAAGAACACAAAATTGTGAATATACATTTTTTTTTATAAATCAAATGAGGACAGCTATAATTGTTGGGCAAATAGATTCGGTCTTTTGGTTCTCTTTCTCACGAAGTAAAGCAATCGGCAAATTTTAAGACAGTAAATTCTTCGATGTTCTCCAGATGGGATGGGAAAAGGTATTGTAAAAGTTATTCTTGAGATTGAATGTATTCTCTTTTAGAAAAAAGTTAATATGTCCACTGGCAGGCTGATATAATAGAAGATTAGTGATATACAATGGATATAGTATTTAAAGATCGCGAAATACATTTTAAAGTACCATGGAATTTTCGTTTATCTTTGTAGTGAAAGGAATGAGAAGGGAGCTTTTTGGTTAGAAAAACTATTCCTCTTGCGGAAATGGAATTTCTACTTTCTGCTTTTTTCCTGGTTTCTTTTCCTCTTGATAATCATTTGATATTTCCTTCATCAATAATTTAATGTTTAAATCTCTTGTATTCGATTTTTATTCCGGTTATTTATACTATTTATATACATTCATTTTATTCAGGTTGCTTTTCAATAAAATGCACACATTAAATAGATCAAATATTCTAACGATTCTATAATAATATTCGACTCAAAACTGCATCACAGCGCTAAATTAGACTATGAACAAATCAACCAGCAGTCAATGTTTTAACATGTAACCAAATGCGTTCAGTTTTCCAGTCAATGTTTGATAACATCACCTGAATATTTGTTTCCAAATTCTTTCAGAACAGCAGTCAGCTTAATGTGGTGAACGAGCACATCTTTTACATGTATAGCCAAGGCAACATTAACAAAAAAGTTAAAAACATTGGCCACCATCCAGCAGCACATCTGTTTATCTGACACTTGCATTTGAAAAAAAAAAAAAATATAACCCCACGGACATCTGAAAATCATATTAAATTGGTAAGTCTTCATTCACTCGATCAAACAAGGAATGTAAGAGATTTAACAGATCATCTTCTACTGATTTTCAGATATTGGCAGCCTTCCTTTGCCTCAAACTCGAACAGCTGGCTGGAATAAATCACACGAAAACACAAGTTATTATTCATAAACACCACCCTCAAATAATATATAGAAGCACATAAAATTAGGCAGCTTAAAGCATATATTTTAGAAAAGATGTGATTACTAGGGTGCAACAAGGTCAATTCCACAAAAGATTAGAACAAAATAAAATGAAAAAACACAAGCGTAAAAGGAAGAATAAGTGCCATGAAAACATAAATAAGACCCATAATACAGGTAGTTCGACAAAAGTTTCAAATAAATAATGATAAGACAAAGAATGTCTAGTTAACGAGTGAAACTGAAAATCAAGGATCATGGGAGGTCATGGTTAAACTGACAATTTCTCTTACTGGACGTTTTGTGGACCGTGAGCAAAACATCTAGGAAGATTATTACCTTAGTCTAATACACCAAGTACCAATTATCAATGTCTTCTCTCTTTACAAGAAACTCAATAGTAGTTCTTTGACCAAGTTATACAAAAGCATTTCAAAAAAAATAAGTTTCTCTAATTGGCAGTAAAAGCCAGTAATTTGGCAGTACACTAATCCAAGTGAAAGAACCGAACTTCTGCTCAAATACACCCTACATCATAAAATGTTTTTCGAAGCAAAGTTATTAGACATACAGAAAAAGTATACCAATGAAAAATGAGATGGACCTCAAAATTTTGCAAGATCTCATGTAGGGGTCAAATATTTCAAGCATTCAAGAAAATAATCCCATAGTAATCCTAATGTAAGCTAGACTTCCACAGAAAACTTGTATAAGATACGAAAATTTAGCCAAATATATTATAAGAAATCAGGGCAGGTATAATACAGAAGCAGTACATAAATGAGATATCCTAAACCAACTAGAGCACCATGCATCTTTCCTTCACAGACATTTAATGTAATTACCCATCAAAGCCTAGGGTATGACCAATCAGAAGCACTAAGAGCCTCAAATTCCATATGGATGTCGCTAAATCATATTAACCCACCCTAACTATTTCTGAGCAACCTAGTAAAAAATGTCCAAAAGGTGATGCAACCAAAGAGAGTGAAGATGAAGAATAGGTGGCTCCAGCTAAAACAAAGAGGACCATACATGAAAGGAAATGATAATGGAATACAGATTATCAATCTAAAGTAGATAAAAATGTTTAATACCTGTCATGCGCTCTCCTACAAACAAGCTACAGCTCACTATAATTGCGCCAAACGGCACGAAACTCTTCACGAAATGTGTTCAAGCGAGCTTTCAAGTTGGGCGTTCTAAAGCTGGCGTGGATGAGAGTGGCTGTGGCAGGTAAGGAAGTTAGAAACAACAAATTCACAGGGCAGAGGATCATAACAGGAAAGTTTGAATTACCAAGAAGTCCGATAGCAAAAGCCCATAAGACCATGAGGATACCACATGAAGCAAACCAAAGGAAGAAACTCACTGCAAAGAGGAATAAAAGAGATAATTATTAGCATGCACAATACATCCTTTAAGCCCTAATAAAAACTAAACGCGCATGAAAGAGAAAGTATATCTTACTTGCAGAAAACACCAAGACAAATACCCATCGCGGCTGTCCACATATATGTATTGCTCGTTTTGCAGATGGGCGCCCCCGAATAACAGGTCTAAAAATTTATACGTTCATGTAAGAACCAACAACGGATAACAAAATCTGGAGAGAAACTAAACTTACGTGAGGGGAGGTCTCATCTTAGCTGCCAAGTGAGGAGAAAACTGTCTGACAGTTCTTGTGACCTTTTCGCTGAAGGTACCGGCAAAACTACATAAACAAGCATTGGCGATATAAGAAAGCTTACAAGACGATGACAGAAAACAGGACTGCGGTTCAAGAATATTCACTACATGATTAGCCATCCATTGAAACAAATCCAGTTTTCATCCCATGAAAGTAATAGAAATACGATCTACAATAATGATTCCAGTTCTTCCAATACTATCAGATCACTCTCCCCCTACCTTCTATATTCCCTTGTCAAGAAAACGAGTAATGCTTCAATATACAACTCAACTGATAATTCGTTCAGAAGTACATACCTATCATTCAGAAACGCGATACTCAAAGCTGTCAACAAAGCAGCAACAATAGCTAGCGGCCTCCTAAGAAATCCAATCCCTGAAAGTCGTACACGTATCCAATACTACATAATCAGCAGTCATGTAAAAACACAGGCAATCAGAACAAGGAAAGCCCACCATCACCATCGTCCTTTTCTCTCTTACCAAGAATGAAAACAATCATTATGAAATAATTCGTCCGGTAGCTGCAGAAGGCCAAAAAACAATGATTAATGATGAAATATTACACAATCTTAAATGAACAAAACTCACTGCTCCGATCAAACGCAACGGCTAGGTCATCATCATTTCCAGTCCATTAAACTAATATTGGAAAATCGCATACGCAATCAAGCACGCTAAGACTGAGAAAGGAAAATCGTACTAATAGAGGTTGCACTTGAGGCGACTGTTCCATTTGGCGTACGAGCGGGGCACGGTGAATCGGGAAAAGAACTCCGACACGGGACGCGGCGGCGACGACCAGTCCACTTCGCGAAGAGCCTCCACCAGATCCTCCGCCGTCACGTTGCTCCAATCCATGAGCTGTTTTCAAGTGATCGGGAAAAAATTGAGCCCGATTGATCGCGAGAAACCCTAGGAAG
>BKCP01013181.1:794898-820886 GCA_008636005.1 Striga asiatica | reverse complement strand
AATTCCACGAGCAGCAAAACGTGATCGGAGAAACGGGGAGGTGAAAGTGAAGTTATGTATCTTTTCCGGCGATTTTTGGAATTGGAGAAGAATTTAATCGGTGTGAATCAATTTACAGTAAAAAATGAGAAGAAATCTGAGTTTGTTGATGAGAAGAAGAAAAATGGAAATGGAACAGATGATAAGCTGCGTGCAAAATGGAAAACGCGAAATAGAAAACGTGTATTGTTGATGGAAAAAAATACATATGCGAAAATGTCTGAGCCCGGGTTCGAACCGGGGACCTCTAGTGTGTGAGACTAGCGTGATAACCGACTACACCACCCAGACAAGTTGAAACTGATTTCATTGATAATTCTATACTATTAAATCACCCAGATGAGATCAATTTCATTGTTTCCGTGCATTATGCAAAGAACAAATGAGAGGAGAAATAATAGCTACATCAACAGAATAACAAAGTATTTATCAGTTAAAAAAAAAATATATGATGGATGTGACAAAATACTTTCCTTTGTTTACTATGAAATTTTGTTTCAAACAATAAAGAAAGAAAATTAATAATTTAAGTCTTACTGATGTCAAGTATTTTAAATCAAATATTTAGATGTTAGTTTCACAATGAACCTTTTTCTTCTCATACTTTAATTATTTTTTTCAATAATTAGTTTACTCTCTTTCCATAATATAATTGAAATATATAATCAAAACAACAAATAATTAGCAACAAAACATTAAAGTAAACAGAAGTCAGTAACAATTTAGTTCCAATATCTGGATAACAAAGTAATAGTGTGGTCCTAGTTATGAATNAAAGCAATGAGTTACATTAAAAAAAAAAAAGTTTAGGAAGGAACAAAACTTCATGATGTTAGATCTATCAATAAGGACATCCCTAAATCCTGAAAATACAATGAAAATTTGTTCCTAATTCTTTTTTCCACCCCAGAAAACCTATTTCTGGCCACCATATACATAAAACCTCTAACAATTGGCATTTTTCTTACTCACAATCCATAAATACTTGCTCGAGGATAATACGAGCAAAGCTAACTCAAAGCCCCGTTCGAGAGTAGCTTCTTTAGTGTTTCGTAGGTCACGAAAACAATCCCGACAGTTGGAACAACCTTACAATATTCCGGCATAATCCCTCTATACAGTCCACGAAAGCCTTCTGCTCGAATAATCTGCCCAAAAGTCCCGAGCAAGCCCACATTGTACACTCGGGCTTGGCCAGCCACACCCTCTAATTGCATTCTTCGCCTCACGAGGTCCAATGGGAAAGTTACTAAAATATGAAAAACCGAAAGATTATATTCTCAATCGATAAAAGTCATATCTTTGTAGTACAGATATAATTTTTGTACAGATAATGAGTTAAAAATCACACCTGTTGATGATGCAATGCCCGAAAGACTGCCACATCCGAGGCTGACCAAGACAGTAGAGTCGTGGGGCCTAATATATATTCAAAATAAATAAGGAAAAATGGAAAATAAAGAAATCGGTAACTCTAATTGAATAATTAAACTTACTGACCATCACAACTAAGACTTTTTTCCCCTCACCTTCGAGAATGCCAATTGTATCTCAAACTCTCGTATACTGAAAAGCTTATAGCAATGCTGGGACCAACACCCTGCAAAGTGCAAAGGAAAATGAAATAATGTTTTCCTAGTCTGGTTTTGGATAAAGGAAATTACGAAAAAGTACCAGTAATGTAGCCCCCATTCCTTTATATAAGCCAAGAAAACCTTCATCTCTGCATATGGTACGAAGAGCATGACTTATGCCCTTATAGTATATCGCATTTCTCTACGAAAATGTAAGAAAACGAGTCAATAACCTACTAAATCCTCAGAAGATTTCGACACATAACAATTTCAAAGTTCTCCCTCACAAAACTAATCGGACTTCGAATCTTGACAGTCAAATTCCTCTTTGCCCTTCTCCACCAACACTAAGATAGAAATATTCGAAGAAGTTCGTGTTTATTACACAATACCTGTGCTGCAAGACGTGTCCTGATAAGGTCCAACGGGTAAGTAGCAGAGGCAGCAGTTATTCCGGCCAATCCACCGCCCACAAAGTGCACAAAAACATCCGAACCTGCATTTTTTTCTTGCCCATCAAGGCCGGGGATCGATTTTAGAATCTGCATAAAAACACGAAAAGCTCCTTCTTCAAGTGATCACTCATTACAAAGAAAAAAATGCTGACACATAATTTATGAACACTCACCCTCTTATACTGTTCATAGGCATAAAAATTGACTGAGGAATATGGAAGCCGGTGAGTCACTGTGACCAAATTTCCTTTCCAAAAGGCTCGAAAACCTTCTTCGTTGACCACACGCAATGCCTCGCGCCAGATACAGGGCTTGCTCATGACTGCAACATCTGAGTGCATGCCCTGAACCTAAAAATGACCATTAAACAAAAAAAAGAAAAAAAAAAGAAATATGTGAACTTGATAAGAAAAATAAACAATAAATTATTAACTGCAAATTTCTATTACAGAAAATTTCAATTTGGGAAAGGAGAAAAAAACCTGAAACAGAATGGTGAGCCGAGCTAGTGGGGCCGTGCAGGTCTTGCTGAAAGCTCCGGCAACCCCGCCGGCGAAGAGTTGCGGCACGGTGCCAATCTGGGGCGATAGAGGCTGCTGAGGGGACGCCCCCGCAGCCCGCGACTGGTGCTGGACTATGTTCCTTGTGGCGGCGGCGCCGTCCCCCCCAACTCGAGCTTCCATTGATTAAGCAGAAAAAACTTTCAACCAATCGAAATTTGTTCAAATTTTCAGCAGGATCATTGGATTCTTGATGGTTTAGAACGGAGATTAACGGATGATGAATTTGTGTAGTTTCTTTAGATTTTTCAGAATTTTTGCTTTAGGGGGCGACGGCTTAAACCCTACCTAAACCCTGCTAATGGGTCAAAGTCGTTATGTTCCTTGCTTCAGGTGGAAGTTTGACGAAGTGAGTCACGCTTTTGTACGACCAATGGGATAAACGCTTTAAATTCCAAAAAACGTGTCCCCTATGCATTGGGCCGGTGACCCATCATTTATGGTTCTTGCCCAATTTCCAAAATTAAAGGCCCATTTATCTCAATTTATGGCCATCTTGTTGTGTGCCCTCCTTTTTTTGTTGTTACAGCTACTTTACTACGGGCGAGTGTAGTCTTCCCAGGGCACGTTCCTAGTGTAACTTGTGGAGTATTATTAGTTTTGCTATCTATTAGCTATATTTTGTGTGTTTGTCTGTAATTTGTGGAGTATTATTAGTTTTATTGATTATTAACTGTATTTTGGTGTTTCTCTACTTAGTTGTATTAGTTTTGTTGCTTATTAACTGTATTCTGTGTTTTTGTTTCTTAGTTGTCTATGTAATTACTAATTATTGTTTCGAAAAAAAAAAAGAGATTGCTCATTTGTTTATGTCATGACTTGCATAGCTATAGTTAATTTGGGGGATCGAAGTATTACTAATTTGTTATTAAATATAGGGATAATAACAATTTCCCTAATTAGTACTCCTCCTATTTTTATTATTTGTCATTCTGGCTTAATTGATTATTTGTTAAATAAATGTCGTTTTGGCTATTTTGTACATATTTTTTCATTATTACTCTCATCTAACTAATAAATACACTATCGTCTTTTCATATTTACTCATCATTTTTTTTCAAAACATCTATCTTTATCCTCATTAATGAGGGTTATTATTGGCAAAAAAATATATTCTTAATTACTGTACAACGACATTTATTAAAAATAGGAGAGAGTATTTTTAATCTCTTGCACGACTCTTTCCTAGTGAAAATGCAAATAATAAGGAAAAATATCATCGATGACCACAATCATGAATATCATTGATGACCGCAATCATACGTAAAATTCATTTATGTCGTAGCTTAGACGAAATTAATTATTAGTCATTACAATTACATTCATAAAACCCCTTGCATTGTAGCTAGCTACATTTTAAACTATCACCATCCCCACCCCGTCACAATCGGCCACGGCCACCGTCGCCCGCCTCACGTTCTTGTACGGATACTTCCTCACGATATACGCGTAAACACACAAGTTCAAACTCGTGATCCCACACAAAAACCAGTAGAAATAGTCGAGCCGGCTATGATTCAGATCCTTACCAAACCAACTCGTGCCCCAACTTCCCGTCACATGGTCGACTATTGTTATCAATAGGCCGCTCGCAAAGCTCGAGGCTCCAAGCACGCTAAGATAGAAAGCGATCCCCAAGCTCCGCATCGAGTCAGGGACTTGATCGTAAAAATACTCCTGAAGTCCGATGAGTGTGAATGTGTCCCCAATTGCAATTATCACGTATTGCGGCGCCAGCCAGAAGGCACTCATCGACTGGGAACTCCCGTTTTTCTCAACAATGTCGAGCCGTTTTTTCTCGACGAGGGCCGCGACCATCATGGTGAGTACGGAGAATATCATACCAGTCCCGATCCGTGTGAGAAGGTTGATCCCTCGGTCATTCCCCGTGAGGCGTCGGAGGAAGGGGACGAGGGCCCGGTCGTATAACGCGATCGCGAAAACGAGGGTGATGGCCGACAGGGCTTGGATGGAAGCCGGCGGGATCTCGAACTTGGAGGTGATCCTACGGTCGAGGGTCACGCTCTGCTTGATGAAGAACGTCGAGGATTGTGCCACGCAGATGCCGAAGGGTAGTGTGGTTAGCCATATCGGGATCATGTTGACCAGGAGTTTGACCTCCTCGACTCGCGTCACGGTCGCCAGGTGCCACGGGTTTTGTTCGTCGGTCGGGGTTCGGGTGTCCTCTACAATCGCGGCCTTGTCGAGAAACCTAAAAAAAGTAAAGGCCTACTTAGTATTTCATATTTAAGAGTGAGCAAAATTGAAGTGAAACTAAAAAATCGAGCAGAACTGTGCAATTCAATGTGGTTCAGTTTGGTTCTTTTAATGTTAAAAGATTTCAATTCAATTTCGGTTCGGTTTTCCTACAATAGGTGCGGTGCGGTTATATTCTTCATAAGTTTGATATTCGATGTTGGTCAGACATGATTTTTGGTACCGACTGCGCCAAATTAAACAAAAAAATGCACAGATAAATCGAGACAGAACCGAAAACCGAGTCTATCTGTGCATTTTCCTGCGGTTATTAAAGTGTAAAAAAAATTGGTTTTATTTCTTTCCTAGTTGCAGTGCAGTTTAATTATTTTTTCCTTTGCTAAGTTCGATTTTTCGGTTTTCTAGGGTTCAATCATAGCTCACCCTACTTATAATTTTTTACCACTTGAAGTGTTAACAAAAGGAAAAACAACAACAATATCAATATCAGATGTATTCTTACTTGAGCCTCTCCGTGTGGACAAGAAACCTCATCCCATTGTCCTTGCCCGAGCGCGAGACCTCGTGAAGCTTACCGGGCTCTGACGGGTGCTCGAGATTCCTCTTCACGAAAGCCGCCACCAAAACCTGAAGCAGAGGAGTCAAGGGACTCCCGTTGGGCCTCCGAAACCGGTAATACGGCCTTCCGATCAAGAATATCACGACAGTGAATGCCATAACGGATGTCAAAATAACATCGGCCGTAGCCCACCCGATGTGGTCTTGAATGTAGACGATCACGGTCACCCCTAGCAAGAGCCCGCAACAAAGCCCAAAACACCACCAGTTGAAAAATGACATCTTCTTCTTCCGCTCCCCCGCGTGGTCGTCGTCAAACTGGTCGGCCCCGAAGCTCTCGAGCGAGGGCTTGTGCCCACCGGTCCCGATCGAGATCAAGTACATGGCTAAGAAAAAAATGATGACGTGGATTTTTCGGGGCTCCGGGCAGGGCCCGGGCCCACACGGTTCCAGGCTCGGGATCACTCGAGACATTGTTAACACTAGCAACCCCTGAAAGTTTTTCAGTAAAACTGTTGTTAGACAGACCTGACCAGACCACAGGCAACTATTTCAACAAAAGTACGTACTCTAATCGTTAGGTAGTCTGATATAAGAACTTGCCAAGCAGAATCTAACTAAAGTGAAGATTGTGTAAACTTACGAGGAGATAGATGATCGACGAGGCTAGGATAGTAGAAAATCGGCCAAAATAAGCGTCGGCTAGAAAGCCGCCAAGCAAGGGCATCAATGTGGTGACGCCAGACCAATAGTTGACGCTTTTGGCTGCTGTCTGAAGGTCTTGTTTGATCACTTTTGTTAGGTATATGATCAAATTTGATGATAGTCCAAAGTAGCTCAACCTCTCGCTGAATTCAGTTGCTGTTTGAGAAAAAATAAATTAAGGAAACTAAATAGCATATATTCAGTCATATCATTAGTCAACATTAATTCATATCTGTTTTTATTCTTTCATTTTTGGACGTATGCATGGTGAGTCACATGCATACATGGCATATTTGTTTTGTCTTGTTTTATCTTTTCTCTCAGCCCTTAGATTAAGATCGTATGGTATAGATTTATTAGAGCTTGTATATAAAAGACCTTTGCACAGCTTTCTAGGGTTTATGAAATACAGAGCATCATTTCTGTTCTTGGCTTTGTCTTCAAGTTTCTGTCGATTGGCTCGTAAATCAGATATTTTCACTTCAATGGCTACTGACATTTGCCATTAAAACTAAGTAAATATACAATGTAATGGAGACATGAATTTTATTTCACAAATACTCGTGTGAGGTATATTGTTATCAGTTAGACAGGTCTATCTTATTATGCAAATGCTCGAGACTTATTGTTAGATTTACTAATAGTTTGATAGATCTATCTTATTACACAATCTATATAGCCAATAGAAACGGTACCTTTGGAGAAAATTCATCTTCAACCCAGCCCTCCATCTTTACAGGAAACTCCAATTCTAAATTATTTAATTATTTAATTAATTTTCTTACTACATATTATAAAATTTTAATATTTGGTAAGTAGATAATATTGTAGTTGCACTACATTTTGCATTGGAGATAATTTTTTAATTTCATAGTTATAAACTTAATATTTTTCCTACATGGTTCACAATCTATTTAATTTATTGACATTTGTCAAAATTTATTCTACAACAATATTAGAGCACTGGAGATGCTCTTATATGTGAAATATTGTACTTTTATTTATATATTTATATATTTATATATATATTATATACATATATATTTTCTTCAAAAGAATGGTGTGAACTTGAATTATAATCATTTAAAAAAGTATATCATTTTTGGAAAAATTAGTTTTATGTAGGTTGATATTGATTTTGGATAACTGATGTAAGATGATGTCTTTGTAACGGACTGGTGATGAGTTCTAGGTGCAGGCTGAGCTGGACCAGCTTGAGACAAAAAGTAACAATAAGTCAACAAGAGTTGACTTTGTAGAATAGTGTTTGACATTTTTGCACTGACCAGTCAAAAAGTAAATAATAAGTCAAGTAGAGTTGACTTTTTGCGACAGTGTATTTGACATTTATGCAGTGATCTTATCCTAAAAACTGGCTTGTGAGACCTGATGCAAGAAATAATGCACCACCACTTGTAACTTTGAGATCTGAAATTAAGAACATGTTTTAGGATACTATTAGTGAATAAAAACTAATATTTTCTTCGTTTTTAAAATGAGAATCTACTTATTTTCACAAGATAAATTTTTGTGTAAGACAACTTAAAGTTAAACGAGTCAACATGTAATATTTTAATTTGTGATAAAAATGCATGATTATACCATATATAGAATATCATAGTATTGTTTATATTATTTAATTTTTAAAATATGCACATCTATTAAAGTATGAATGTTGTATTGTCCATAATTATGATATTAAATATATGTAAAGATAAAATGTGTAAAATGAAAATATAAAGCCTAATAATAAAAATCGAATAATGTCAAATTGCTTCGTGTATAAGTGTGTGGCAGGTCTTATTAATTGATTCTTATATGTCTTTTCTTCCTCGTACTTTTTAAGTTCGTACCAGTTATGGATTCCGAGAATGATGTTTATGGTGATTAATAAACTTTGGGATACAAAAATATATATATATATATATATATATATATATATTTAATGTAGATGGAATAAAATAAAAATAACAGAATATGTCAAGTCACCACTTGTTCCAAAGCTGATGCCTTTGAGCTGGTTTTACTCGGATCTTAATCAAGCACGTTTTGGATCGAGATATATAAGATATTATACTTGGTAAAAGTGAAAATGTTTAGTTTTAAATTATTTGAAATATATATAATGTTACATATTTGATATGCAACAATAATATTAAGAAAATGAAAATAAATGGACTCAATCTTTGTCGTGTCGGTTATATATATGTATATATATGCATATAATAAATGCATAGTTAGAATATCATAATCTATCACATGTCTTAATTGCAACTGCTAAACAAAATGAATCACTTGTGAATTAAGCTCAGTTTGGTTGGTTAAGACTGGTTAGACTTAAAAAATATATATTAGAATTTTAAACATTTTTCTATGCCTTTAGTACAATTCGATTCGTTAAACTTCGAGAATAGTTCAAGCTCTTGATATTCGAGATATTGACTCATTAAAACTCGAGTCCGACTCGTTAAGGTTCATTAACGAGTCGAGCTCGACTCTGCTATAATCATCTACAGACTACAACTCTATATATCAATGACCAGCACAGGAGAAAAAGAAAAAAAAAATATTCAATTAACTACGGACATTATTTAAAACCTTTTTAAATATTATCTATTTATTACCTATGATTTGATAACAATAAATAATGTAATCATAAGATTGATCTAATTACTTGAAGAAATCCTAGCTCATGAGGTTGAGTTTGGAAGTAATAAATGTGGAACAACTCACAAATACATGTAAATAATTGTCACTAATTATTGGCTAAANAAAAAGACTAAAAGATGCTGCAAAAGAAAACAACATTTATTTAAATAAGAAAATATCTACAATTTGTTCATATAAGAAAAAAAAATTGAAAATAATAATTACCTACGATAAAAAGGGAGGCCTTGAAAGCACCAGTTGAAGATCTGAGGGGAACTCTTCCTTTGTAATCAACTGAAGAATCATAAACCCATTTTTCTTCATCTCGTAATTCCAGCTTATTATTTTCTTGATCCATAATAGAGCTTTAATTAATATATAATCAGCTTTGTATTAAGCTAATTATAACACCACAGTTAACTAAAGTATTAATTAATCATAGTGAACCAAGAGAGAGATTTTTAATTAGTTGGTGTGGTTGTGTACTTGGCTTGGCCATACTTATATAGGACAAATGAATAGGTAAAAAGTCACGACTATGCATAAAGATCGTGTTTTGTTGGGCTTTTGCTAATTGCTAGTGCTTTATTGATCATAGGAATGATATAAAAAAGATAGTCTTTTATATTATCTTCATTTGGTGACTTTATTCACGTTTTGATTTCGAATTTTGACTTATTGTATTTATTAATTTTTATTTATATTGGATGATATGTAATTTCTCACTATTTTATAGTCGATAAATGATATTTTTATTTAAATAGTTAATGTGGAATATGTAGAAGATGAGTTTTACATTATTAAGAATTGTTCGAATGGTATTATTTTAGAGTCGATAAATGATAATTTTATTTAAACAGTTGATGTGGAACATCATTGTTCGAATGGATGATATTTTTATTTTTAATAGTATATATTTCTTTCATTATAATTATGTTTGTCTTCTATATGTGCTTTTTATCTCTCGTGTTAATAATGGTCCTGACCTCATTAATACTATACTAATTAAAAGCCACAAAGAAAGTGTGACAAGTAATTTTATATATATATGCTGCCGATGTATTAGAATATTTAGTCCAAAATTTGGCAAATAATTATTTATCGGGCTCTATTTGATAACGAAATTAAGAACTAAATCATTAATTTTGATATTTGGTAGAACTCCTTTTTTTTTATATATATAAATTAGCTCTCTCCCACGCGTCACTCCTTTAACTTTGTGCTACACAAATTAAAAAAAAAAAAAGTACCAATACCAAATCTGTGAAATTGTGTGTTCTTTTCGTATCAAATAAGTAGGATAATTATTAAATTATATCATGGTTTTTGTATTAAAATAATGTCAAAGTTGTTAATCATTTACAATCAAACTGGCTTACACCCTTCGATTAATATCAAGACCAAATCAAACAAAGAAAAAAACGATGTGACGGCCTTTCTCAGTCATTATACTGATTATTATATAATATCGTGAAAATTGATAAGAAAGTTGCAATACCACTGTTAACAGGTCAAAGAATGCAATTAAAATAGATTGGGGTCGCAATCACAGAATATTTTCTCCTAATGTGTATGCAATTAATTAAAGTTACATATTACAGAATTATCTTATTATTTGTGTAGTGAAGTACAGAAGATCCATAAATTTTAGAAGAAAAATCTAATCAGGTGAATAGTTATATTTTTTTATTTCTATTATTATTTTAAATGTGTATGTCATGAATTGACGTGTATTTATTAAGTATAATATAACTGCCTAGCCATTAGGGCTGTTTAATAATAAGTGTTACTGAATTATACAATTTTGTGGAACAAAATAATACAAGCTAGCTAATTAGAGAGAAAAGCCATGTGACATATAATACTTTTTTTTTTTTNTTTCCTTTTCCTGAAGATAAGATTAGTAAAATCAATTTAATAAATTCTTATATCATAATATATTGATATGTGTCATGCAGTGCGTAATTAAAATCCCAAGTTGCTATCAACTTAGAAGAAGAAAATGATATATATACTGTAGTGAAATATTTAACGATAATTCAAAAATTAGATAACATCACACGCAATTAACAATTATATGCAAATAAAAAGAAACATTGAAAGATTTAGTAGTTATTTGAAACTCATCCTTATGGCATATACTAAATATGCAATTTATACAAAGGTTAAAATTCAAAATCAAAGTCTTTAGTCTAAAAAATATTTTAATTTTACGACTTAAACATCCTTAATTATGAATCACACTGACTCTAATACACAGCACAGCCAAAAATTCGCACCCCTAATTTCAAACAAGGCACGCTAATTATAATTATCACACTTTACCTTTTCTAGTCAAAGCCAGCGCAACTTTGCTCTTATTTTTTTTTTTTNTTTAAAGACTTTCAATCTATTTTCGTGCTTTTATACTTAATTGCATAATCAAGTACGAAATACGAATAGGATGTTACATATTATTTAGTACTCATAGTCAATATGAGTTTGAATTGAAAGTTGTCAGATGTCTCTGTTCCTCATAAGTCAAGCTAAATATAATAATTTATTCTATTTAACTAATCAATTGATGAGGATTGTTTTGATTCATTAAATAACCATTATGTGTTAGTATATATAGTAGTTTAAGTCGAGCACTTGACTAAAATATATAGAAAAAAGGAAAAAACTACGAGGAAAGAAAAAATTAGATCAATTGTTTGATTGTGATTAGTACCAACACCCGCCAGCTAATCCTTATCCTATGTAGTCTATTACTATATAATACAGAGAAGAAAAATTATTTGAACAATCCGAAAATAATTATTTCGTTTTCCCGCTTCAATATAGTGTTTTTTCCGCTTCTTCAATTCGTAAATTTTTTTTTTTTAATTTTTTCAGCCCATGCAATTAGGTAAACAATCAAATCGAATCTTTTAACATTCAATTTGGTAAGGTATTCCCATTTTAGCATTCAAATCCGATTTCACTTCCTTTTTTTATGCCAATCAATCCGATTTTTTTTATTGTTTCAAAAATTTTTTAGATTTATATTTTTATTTTATTAATATATTTGAAAGAGAATCAATAAATGTTTATCATAACTTTTAATTTAAAAATAAATTTGAATAAGCATACCTTTTACTTTATATGAAATTCAAAATTACATATTTTAATATATTAATAAACGTTTATTATTTATTTTTTTCCTAATGTCGGTATTAAATTTGTAAATTCAAACATTTAAAGGAAAAGATTCCAAACAATTTTTTTGGGTAAATTTCATTTTATCTTGGTTTTCATTATCACATTTCTAAAAAACTAATTAGTATTATATTTTTTTATCTGCATTATCTAACCGATTTTTTATGATACAATTAATATAATATCTTAACAAATTAATCATTTGTCTAACCGGATTTATCTCTCTAACAAACTTGCCAAATTTTTTAAACTTAAAATGGTATGATTATTCTTATGGAGATACTTATCAATATATTAAATATTTAGAAACTTTTTTTAAAAAATGAGTTATCCCTCCTTTTACTTTATTTGAAATTCTGACTTATATTTTTAAATATATTATTATTGATTTTTTTACATGTAAACATTTATTATTTATTATCTAAGTGATAAATATTATTGATTTATCTCTTTAATAATATTTATTATTTTTTTTTTCCTTACGTGATATAATGTAAATTTGGTTACTAGATTTTTAAATTCAAACATTTAGGAAAAAACCGCGAACAAATTTTTTTGTTACATTTCATTTTATTTTAACTTCCATATAATCACAATCCTAACAAACTAATTAGTATAATATTTTTTTACCCATTTTTATATAATCGGATTTCTTAAAATATAATTAATATAACATTTGAACTATTTAATCATTTGTATAACTTGATTTAACTCATTATCAAACGTGCCAATTTTCTTTTTGAAATTAAAAAAAAAAATGGAAGATTTTTATTTGTAAAATAATAAAAAAATAGCTTTACTTTAAAGTCTGGATTATTTCCATTTTTTTTTGTACTTAACAATCATATATTTTGGATTATTGATTTAAAAAAACAAATCAAAACCGTAAGGTTTAATAATATTCCTTAAATAAAAAATATTGTATAAAGAAAAGTACTTAATATTATATATTTTTCATTGATTGTATTTATTTTATTTTCATAATAGACGAGATGTGAAAAATATAAATAATTATATTTAAAATAAAGTCTAAAAAATGTTTAAAATATGAACTCTTCCGTGCATCGCACGGGATATACACTAGTAGAAAATTAAAAAGAGAGAGAGTATGTAATAAATAAATAAATAATATAAGAGTAAAATATATATATAATAATTAAATCATAAATATATATATAATATCCAAAAAAAAAATTATCATTGCATTTATTCTCGTTGACCGAAGTGTCACAACAATGAGTTATAGAATCCAAGTACAATTTTTTTTAAAAAAAATCAATAAAGTAAAATAATTAAGAAGCAATATATATGTACATAATATTTAGGAAGTTAATATTGTCGGCCAATATAAGGCAATTTAAATATTATCACTTAGATTTTCTTTTCAATAAGATTGCTGCTAGTCAACAATTATGCATGCCTCAAAAAAATATAAAGAGTCAACTCGTCTATTAACTAGTGAGTGTGGGACTCACCAAAAAAAAATGTTTCATCTTTGTATTATAATAACTGCAAGAGCGTTAATATTTTGATGTTTTCACATTTACAATGTTAAACTACAAAACATCTTATTCAATTCATAATATTATTTTATTTTTTAAAAATTTTTAATAAGACAAGTTATATATCAACAAAAAAAATTGTCAAATTTTCTATTTGTGTATCTTAAACAATATTGTCCCTTAAAAAAATCACAGACCACATGTAAATGAAAGACGTGGAGTGGACTGTTGTACAAGAATTTGAGATGTACACAAATATTGGCTTAAGGCAATAGTTTGTGGCAAGCTCAAAATTGCACTACTACTTAGATGTGGACTATATTAAGTCAAAATTGCACTACTCTTAAACATTTGTGCAAATTGCAATAGTTATAAAATAGTGCGATACCATGTACTACACGGATATTTGATAAAATTAGTTAAATTTAAAAAAATAAATAAATGTAAGAAACAAAATGTTTATATAATTTGTTGAAGTTGGACAAAATAAATAAGAGACAATATATAAAAATTTATAATAAAAAACTAAGTGAATTAAAAATATTATTTTAAATTATAAAAACTACTTTATATACATCATTAGTTTTATTTATGATATTTTTATTTAAAACACATAAGAGAATAATATGGACAATACATAAATTTAGAAAGTAAAATAAGATGCACATTATAGAAAGAAGATAATAAATAGATTTATATGAAATAGTTAAATTTATTAAATATGTGTATTTATGGTAATCCAAACCTAAGATTTTTGGTATTATAAAAATTAATAATGTTTATCTGAGCGCTATTAGCGTAATATTTTGCCACATAAGATTACAAAGTGTGCGAAACTGCTACTTAGACTCGGCGTATTCTGAAATTATATATAGGGTGATGTTCTAGATGCGCCTTACATACAACATTTATGGACCAAAAAAAAATAAAAAAAAAAATAAATAAATAAAGCTCTTCTACTAGGCCAGCATAATTAGTAGGCTTATATACTTTTTTTTTTTTTCATAATTATAGATGTTTCACTTATAAAGCATCATGGAAAAAAAACAATATATACAAAAGTATAACATTTAGTAGCATAAATATTAATTTTTATTCAAGTATTACAATCCACCTAACAACAACATTTAAAGATCTTGAAATAAAAATTGACCTAACAAGTAACAATAATATTTGTAAAACTAAATCATTAAATGGTCTACAAATATTAAATGATATTTACTATTTAGATTGAAAAATTATTATTTGCACAATGTTTACCCCATCATGTAAATTCCTCAAGATTACTTTAGTTCCAACTCACCAAATTTATTTATTAATTTATCTTTATTTGTTCTTCCTAATTATAATAAAATCATATAACAATAAACGAGAACAAATGAAAAGATGAAAATGAATTAAAGCAGTAATATTCTTCTATGCTTCCACGTCTATTTTAGTATTTTTTTTTTCAAACACATATTTTTTAGCAATTTCCATTGCTATTTTGTTTTTGAAGAAAAAAAATAATAATAAAGTTGCCAAAAAATAATAATAAAAGGTTATATCATCAACATATCGATCCATTCATATATTGTGACGGCCCACATATGAAGCCTAAGTTTGTTTTTCAGCCCGCGCCGCGAAAAATACGCCTTCGTATAACTAAGGCCCAATAAAATAGGAAAAAGAATACAAAAATACAAACGCCGTTGCCGGGGATCGAACCCGGGTCACCCGCGTGACAGGCGGGAATACTCACCACTATACTACAACGACTTGTTCGCTTAAGGTGGCTAAATTAGATATCTTCACTCATAAAAATTTAACACCCTTTTCAAACTTGCCCTGCCTTGCAAAGACCTTTTGGTGGGCTTCTTGGTAGCAAATGGTGATTTATCCCCTTTTCCCGGGCTGAAGATCAGCAACGGGGAGCAGGCGGGACTCGAGAAATACGGCGAGCTCGTGGGTGCCGACATTGTGCTTAGTCGGGGAACCGATTGGGCCACGTGGCGGTGGGCCGAGCTCCGAGAAAGGTCGTCAACGTAGAGAAGGTCGTCGAAACGTGCGAGTATGTTGAGGGCCAAGGTCTCGAGTGCTCGCGAGTAGCTCTCTAGTATCGATCTCCCCACATCCTTACATTGATAAAACGTTACGAAAAACATATGTCGGTAAGTAAAAACCGAGCTGAAACTGAAAAGAATCGTGCAGTTTGGTAAGGTTTGGTTCGGTTATTTTCCTATAACTAGATTAATGTAGTTTTTTTCCTATTTATTCTTTTGTTATATTCTTCAAAAATTTTAATTTACTTCATTATTTACGAAAGCTGGCTTTTTTTATAACTAGACTAAATTTTCAGGGGAAGATTTTGTAACTAGCTTATAACATGAATGTCTACTAGTACACAATGTACCTTGTTGTGTTGAATTTTGCTCTTATCCAATTTGGTCCGAGGCAGACCGGGAAATCGAGATTTCAGTCGAACCAAAAGGCTACCGGCCCTTTCAGAAAACTGCTCGGACTTATCCGCATCATTGCTCACCAAATCCTTCACAAACTCCCAAGATGACTTTGAGTTACTCGACTTATGTGTGCCGTGTAAGTTCGCCTTATGGTGAGACGAGTGAATGGCTACCTCGAGCCTCTCGGCAATGTCTAGCGCATGATGATCGGAAGCCAAATCAAGGCAGTCGAGCATGCAATCAGGCGAAAATTGGTCGGAAGTTATGTTTTCATAGATAAGATCTCCCAAGCTTGTTTTCACATTCTGCGACAACACGTGTTTTCGAACACTTTAGTACCGAAGANAATATAGCTACATTATACTCGCAAATTTGATTAGTTGCTCGAGTTTTCACGGGCCAATTCGAATTATAACCGCAAATACTTCATTTCAAATAACAATTCTAGTCCCCTCCAAAAAAGATTTTTTTGAATCCGTTCCTAATTTATATCGATCGATTGATTACCTTTGGAAGCGCTTCGAAATACGAATCCGGAGCATCCATCTCGGCTAAAACCGAGTCGTTTATGGCGGCCGCCGCCTTCAGGATTTGGTTCGTCGACTCACGCTTTCGTCGAACCATCTTTCTTGCGGCTTCGCTTAGGCCGCCGGTCGGAACTCTCGGGACCGGAAGCCACCATTTGTCCGGTTTCCGGTTGAGAAGCTTCCGGAAGGAGGCTGATCCTTCTCCTTTGTCGACGTACCAAAACTCGGGACTTTCGAAGCTATCCAATATTTCCTTGCATAGTAATGAAATTTTAGAACCGAAACAACTATGAATTAAGTGTACGAAATAATCGATGAAGATTTCGAAAAAAGAAAAAAGAGTCGATCTCACGAGCAGCATGTTGTCTAGTTTGCGTAACGCGGGGAGGTTCACGTATAAATCCGATCGTATTCGAGTCGTCATGACCTGAATTAATCGAAAAGCGGCTCTAAGGATAATACGATTAATTAAAACAAAAATAAATAAATAAAAAATGTAAATGACAACACGACGAAGATGGAGAAAAAATGAGGTCGATAGTACTCAAGTCGAATGGACTAATTTATTATCAACACATGAAAAATAAAAATAAAAATAAAAAACCTTAAAGTATCGATTTTACCTCTGATTTTCTCCCATCAGGAAAAGTCTGCCAAGAAGGTACTAACTCAACAATGTGGTCACTAACACATACAAGCCACTCGATTTCTTTTCGCCATGTTGATTTCTTGTCGATCGGTAAAGGCTCGAGCCTCAAGACTTGTCCGAAAACTCTACCTAATCGAACACAGAAGTTAATTACAGAGCTAAAGAAACATAAGGAACATCTTTATTTTATTTATTTATTTATTTATTTTTTGGCTAAGTACAGAGCAAAATAACGAACCACAAAGATTAGTGATAGCGTTCGAAATAGCCAGAGCAGTACAAACCCCATTGCCACATCCCGACATGTCCTCACCGAGCAGAAGCTTCCAAAATCTTTCCTTAATCGTCTCACAATCTGCCGTGCACCCGAAAAAAAAAATAAAATGTAGTTAATTACTTATTTTTTGAAAATAGCAAAAAATTAATCAGGGGAAAATGAAAAACTAGCAATGTCTATTAACTGCTTACCTGAAAGGGATGCTTTTGCTTTTTGTGATTTTCTATGGTCCAAAGGGGTTTTATCAGCTACACTCTTCCTCATTGGCCTGCATGTGGGTGAGGGTGTAGCTGATAACTCCTCCAAAACTCGATTTTCGTCACATGAAACGGTGTCCGAAGCCGAAAGATTGGATTTTGATCTGTTTTTCTCAACGGGTGAGGCACAGTAGAGAAAGTGACTAACTTTCATTTCATCAAAGTTTAAGTCTTTCTGGATTTTTTTTTTTTTTTTCGAAACGGTAGATAATGGTAATAAGCTCGGGAAAAAAACCTTACAAACCAACAAACGAAGAAATCAAAGAAAACAAGAGATGAATGAAGGGATCTGCTCAAAGAAGTATTTGTAGTTGAAGAAAAAAAGGTAGTTATTTCTTTTAATTTTGAATTTTGAAGGGTGAAAATTATGGTTTAACTTTGTGTTTCTAACATCAAATGGAAAAGTTTGGATAACAAACAAAAGGTTGCATGCAGCAATGAAGGCCAAGGCATTTTTTTTTAAAATGACTTGTTGTGTGGCTTAAAAAAAAATTACATTTTTTTTACATCTTTGTTTTATCAGCATTAGAATTGTTAAACAAAATGAATCGAACTATTTGGCTTGGCTCATTTAAGACTCGTTTAGATTACGAGCCGAGCTCTCGGGTCAGTTTGTTAAGGCTCGTTACGCCAAATAAATTTGAGTTTTTTTTTTTAGGTATTATTAGAACTTTTGGTTATATTTAACTTATAAGGTTGTTACGAGCTCGTGAGCTTATTTATCGGCTCGTTTACAGTTGTAGCTATAATATTAGGCATTAAACTCTAGCTAGCACCCTAATCTCAATTGGTTACTATAAAATGATATGAAAAATGATTTGAATCTGCGATTTGAGTTTGTATGATATGAAAATCAAACTTAGCTCTCGTATGATAATTGTAATGTACATCGAAATTATTATGTTATGTTATCAAATGTTGAATTTTTACCGTTAAATTGCAGTTATTTTTATGTACATGAAACTTTGTGACGATCGAGATGAAAATAAATGTCAGAGAGAATGATCCCATCAAAACGAGCTCTAATACAAATCACAACATTTTATCTTATTAATCAAGATTTAGATGCCAATCCAAGACCATTAAAGTAAATAAGTGTTATATACTTATATCAATGGTAAAAACATGCCAATTTTAATGCCTTGCTACTTGAAAAAATCTACTATTTTCTCTCGTGTGTGTAGGTTTGAATTTGTTGTTTGAACAATTGTGGAGGGAAGTAAAGTTTGTGTAAAGTGAGGCGGCTATTTTTGAATTTGAAGAGTGTTGGGGGACCTTTCGGAAATAAAGCTATTTACAATATTGCTTTATTACTTTATTTGTAATTTAAAAAGGAAAAGGGCAAAAATCAGACGGTGGTTTGAAATTATTCAAATATTCTTTTTTTNTTTAGATTATACTTTAGGTTTGACGAGGTATTTTTGTAATTTTTGTTTTTTAGGAGTACAACATAAATTGTCGAATTTCGATATTTGTCATTAGCAATTAGCATATATAAACAAACTTATTTTTTAGGACAAATTATTCTCAATTTTATATTGTTTGGTTGCTATAGTAAATCTATTTATATTACATTGTGAAATAATAAGAAAAGAACACACTATATTGTTTAGACATTTTTGCACGTACTATTTATTTATTTATTTTGCAAAAATATGATAATTCAAAATAAATTATGATTAGAGCATTCATAAACGAGATATAAATCAAAATAGTGCAAATTATAAACCAATTATAAAAATAAATCAAAAAATATTTATTTGTAAATGATAAAAAGTAGCTTATTATAATTAAATAAATTATAAATATTGAAAAAAAAATTGGTGTAAGGAAACTAAGGAAATCTATTTCCTAAACAATCACCAGTTTCGATATTATGATTGGGCCATTATGCATTTAATATTTTTAGGGTGCAGTCCAGTTAAGTGAATAATGTTGATTTTAAAGAAAACGTTTGTGTACCAGCCCACAAACTGATTAGCCCAAAAACAACTATTATCTTGGTTATTAAGGAACAACTAGTATTCGATCATGTACATTTGCACAATGCGAATAGAATATTATAAGTTATATTTATGCTAGTATTAAAATTATAAGTTACACAATGATATTATATTTAAACATAGAGTATTATAAGTTATATTTATGCATATAATAATAAAAATATAAATAAGATAATGATATTATGTTTTAAAATTTGATCATTGGTTAAAATAAATAGTACATAACTTTTGATTGCATATGAACCACTATGTTAATTACATAAAATAAAATAAATAATGTAATTTTGAGAGATCGCCAATTTATTAGCTTAAAAATATTAAATTTATTATAACATTTGATTATGCGATTTTAAGGAATTTTAATATAACAATCAAATAAATTAACTTATTTAAAAATACAATCGCTAAATAAGATAAAAAAATATAATATTAATTTTAGAATAAATAACTTTAGCAAAAAGTTTACAATGTATTTTTATGTTTATGTAATTTTCATATATCATTTAGTGTAAACGATAGTTATTAATTTTAATAACAACTATTACATGATATAATGAAATAATATAATTATTACTCCATTAATATAAAATGTAACGGGTTTGTTTTAATTAACCAAAAAAAAGTGCAATGAAATATTTTAGCATTAATTAGATATGATGGATTAATAATAATAATAATAATAGAAGATTGTAACCTAAAAATATGGTAAACAATAATTAATATTGTTAAATTTATTGTTGGTAATTAAATATAGAGAGAGATATAAACGATAAAAGTTTGTAACGGTTTTTGGATGGAAATCGAAATGATTTTTATGAAATGTTTTATTAAATGCTATTAGCCAGCAATTATATATATATATAGATTAGAAAGATGCATTATTTTTTATGATTGCCTTTACTTTAATTAAACAATTTTAATATTAAAAAAGTATAATAACGTGTAAGTCAACTTTCTCAAAGTTTGAGTTTGACACGTTTTAATAACCTATATAGAAGTTAACATTTAGTGTGGTGGTTGAGGTCACCGCATACGTCATGTTTGTGTCCAAAATCTTGCTATCTTGCTATTTGTCTGTTTACATGGTCACATATTCATGTTAGTTTCTTTTTTGAGTAAAATAAATAATCAAATGTGTGGCCGAAGAGAAAATAAATGATGTTGTTTGGTTGTCTAACTATTGTTGAGTTGTATAATATGAAAATATTTATACTTGTAATATGAAATGTTACAATTTTATTTTATTATATTTTAAAGTATGACATTTAAATATAAAAATGTATATATATATATATATATATATTGATAAAAATATGGTCAACTAATCAAGACGGTCTAACATAAGAACTACTACAGAGTAAATTATGTAGTTTATGGAGGACATAGTGATAAAATTTTCTTTACATGTTACCCTATTTCAGTATAAGGTTGTTGTTAGGCATACTTAATGGTTAGTCAATCTTATTTTTCCACAAGTATTCTAAATTTCAAATTTAAAATGTAATTCTTTAAAAAACAACATAAACAAAAATATAATATTTTATAGTATGATTGTTAATTTTTACATGTAGCATCAGGAGTCGACCCGTTTAACTGTTGGACGGCCTAAATAATTTGAAATTGTACCTTTCTTTATTTTATGATTGACTTGGTCTTTATATTAGACATGCATAAATATATGGGAAGAAAAGAAAATGAGACCGAGATCCAGTCCATGCAATAAATGAATTAGTAGTTGGTGAACAAATTTTCTATTCCACTTTTGACTTATTGAACAAGTTACCTTCAGCCTACATAAAGAGCTCCCAAACACATAACCGAACACAAATTGCTCTCTCATTCTTCTAAAATTTTTCAGACTCAAAGAGGCGCACATAAACTATGGAGGAAGTTAAGCTTTTGGGATTTTGGGCCAGCCCATTCAGCAGGAGAGTGGAAATGGGCCTCCAAATGAAAGGGGTGGACTATGAATTCATAGAAGAAGATTTACAAAACAAGTCCCCTTTACTTCTCCAGTCCAACCCAATTCACAAAAAAATTCCAGTTTTGCTTCACAATGGCAAGCCAATTACTGAGTCCTTGATCATTCTTGAGTACATCGACGAAGCTTTCCCAGGCCCATCTCTTTGGCCCAAGGATCCATATGAAAGAGCCCAAGCACGGTTCTGGGCCAAGTTCATCGATGAAAAGGTACTTATCATTTCCTACTTGTATCTGCTTTATGTGATTAATTAACCAATTAAGTTAACATTGTTTACTTTATTTACTAGTACAGTACCCATTCGATGCACTTGAGCATTTATTATCTCCTTACTTTTTAAAATGTATATTTGTATTTAAATTGTCTCGTAACATTAAAAATATCATGAAAATAAAATTTATATGTTATTGAACACTTTCTTATGTACAACATTTTTTGTTATAGCACGTAGAGTACTACGTGGGTGTTCGAATTTTATTTAAAATTACGTAATATTAGTTATTAGTTAACAAATTACTTTTTTTAAAAAAAATAAGGAATTTTATTTATTGGACAAAATTCTAGTTCAAAAACATAAAAAATTTTAGAGATTTTTTCGCCATTTTTTTTAAATCTAATTCAAAATTTTGATTAAGAAAAATTAAAAAATCATTAGTTTTTCCTAAAAATGAAACCAATTTCCTACTAATCCATCGATTTTTTTACTACACAAATCGATTTGAATATTTGGTTAAATAAAGTAAAAAGAATCATCAATTTTTCCTAAAAATGCAACCGAATTTTTCTAACATTGCAATGATATTTTTACCAAACAATTTGAATTAAAATTAATTCTAATTAAAAAACAGAATAATTTGTTAAGGTTTATGCTACTGTTTATTTCCTAAAAAAATTGATCTGCACTTAAAAGATTGCCATATTCAGTAAGTAAACTTCGTTGACTGTGATTTTTTTAAAAGTTTCCTCATTTGATTTATTGATCTCTCTTTTTCAATATATATAGATTTACTAGAGAAGCTATAACATTAGACGGATGTTAATTAAAAAGTTTATATTTAAAAATTATTAAAAAAATATCATTTTAACTTTATATAAAGCCCTCTTGATGTTTAATCTGACCCAACTTTATTATAGGAATTTATTTAATTATTTGTGTGTTTGAATTAAAGTGCAATCCAACCTTGTGGAAAGCATGCTGGAGCACGGGCGAGGAGCAAGAGAAGACCAAACAAGAATCAGAACAACTGCTGAAAATTCTTGAAAATGAGATTAAGGACAAGAATTTCTTCGGAGGGGACAACGTTGGGGCCGTTGATATAACCGCTAATTTCTTGGCCCACTGGATTGGGATCGCTTCCGAGTTAGTGGGCCTCGAAATCATCACCGAGGAAAAGTACCCAAATTTATGCAATTGGGCCAGCCGGTTTCGTGAGCTTGGTTTTGTTAAGCAAAATCTGCCACCAAAGGAGAAACTGGCTTTGGGCCTTAAGTTTGTACTGCAAGCTGCGGCCAGGTCCAATGGCACATCAAGCGTCTGAATTTGGTATATGGGTCGGGTCATGCCCGACTCAACTTTAGAGAAAATTAAAATTTGATGCATGAAGGAGCTTTTGGTGTTGTGACCTTTGTCCTTTTTTTTTTTTTTTAATAATTAAATCTTCTATGTAATTCAGCTCGTTGTCATGCCATGTAATAAACGCAAGAAGAAAAAGTTTTTTTAATGTTGGATCATCGTGATTATGTGAGTGTACAATCCAATAGTAAACAATTGACCAATCTATACTACTATAGAAGGTTTGTTGGTAAAATTATTTTTAGTAATCTTGACCAAAACAATTAATGAGTTGACATACTATTAGTGAAAATTTCGAAAGAAAACGCATGTGAATCTTTAGTAACAAAATCTAAATCTCATTTTTTTTTTACACAAATTTGGAGATGCTTATGTAAAAATTCGAATTCCATTTTTTGTATCATTTTTTTAATTTTTTTAACTTTTTTCCAAAATTTGAATCTTTTTTTTAAATAAATTTAGAGATTCTTATGCCAAAAATGTGTTAACTATTTATGAAACAAATTCATATACAAATTAATTTAAAGACCTTGCAAAGTGGATACAAATAGTAGTATAATTTTTAACAAATTCTTCCAATCTTTTTGAATAATTTTTTCTTTCAAAAAATGTGTGCAAGTTGGATAAAACCACGTGCATTTTTTATTTTAGAACAAATTTGAAATTTGGACGGGATATACATTCAAAATCGCATCCACATTTTGTGTTAACGAAATATGTTCATCTTTGATATTTAAAGTCAAACTTTATCCAATTATTTAAGAATAAAATTCAAGTCAATTTCAAAACCTTGTGCAACTTTAACAAGAAAAAGTCGTATGCAACTTTTTAGAATTTGAATGCATCAATTTTTTTGGATTCTTAAGTTGTTCTTGACCATGTTTTACCACTATTTTGGTAAATTCATATCAATTTTTTTGTCGAGTTCACATCAATTTTTTAGGAAAGAAAACCGTTGCATAAATCTTATTTTTTATTATAATTAATTTAAATTCAATTTGTTGGTAAAAAAATCGGTGCATTGTTAGGAAAATTCTGTTGCATTTTTAGGAAAAATTGATGATTTTTTTTACTTTGTTTTAACCAAATATTCAGATCAATTTTTTTGTTAAAAATTCAGTATATTGACAGGAAAATCGGTTTTATTTTTAGGAAAAAATAATTATTCTTTTAATTTTTTCTTAATCAAAATTTTGAATTAGTTTTTTTTTTTAAAAAAAAACGTGAAAATCCCTTAAAATATATAGTTTTTTTCTACTAATTTTTTATAATAAATAAGATCCCTTAATTTCTTTTAAAAATTGTAATTTGTTAACTAATAACTAATAATACGCAATTTTAGATAAAATTCGAACACATGTGTAGTATTTTACGTGCTAAAGAATCAAACTAATTCTTTAAAAAAAAAAATCAAACCGAGAATGTTGTATATAAGAAAGTATTCAATAGTATATAAATTTCATTTTCATGATATTTTTAATGTTATGAGACAATTTAAATTAATTTAAAAACATTTTCTTCAAAACTAAAGTTGCTAAACTAAACGAGCCGTTCGTGAGATCGCATGTTAATGCTCGAGCTTGGCTCGACTCATTTAATAAACCAATTGAGCTCAAGCTTGTTTAAAGCTCGTTTGGTTAACCAGCCGAGCTGATATGGCTCGAAAAGATGATTTTTATTTAATTTTCTTTAATCCCGCTCATTAAAACTCGATTCTATCTCGATAAGGCTAGATTTAATATTGATAAATGAGTCGAACTCGATTATGCTCGAACATCACCCCTATTCGAAAAACAGTAATGGGCTTACTAGTGGTACTCAATTTACCAACATTCGACAATAATTTTCCTCTAATGTGAAATATTAAATGGACCCGACCAAAGTAGAATTGCAATACAAGTCCTGGATGGCCCCAAATATGTTTAGTAGGCCCATTAAGTCAACCATATAGTTTTTCTTAGACTTCGATATTTTGCTAATGTTACCTGCATCTATAGTTCTATACCTAGTACCATCAAGAAATACAAATCAAGGAAGAAATTTAAAAGACCTGAACTTTCAAAAACTGGTTAGTACAAAGTTCGATTTCAACTAATCTCTATGCTATCCGAGAATTAGATGAAACACTTTCGATTCATGGTATGAAAAGAGTGACAAATGCATGAGAACAATTGGAATAATATATATGTACTTAGTTATTTATGTATATGATCTTCAAGACCTCATCCAATGAGTCCACAAAGTGTCGAAACTTGAGGTTTGTATACATACACTTTATCATAATGCATATAAATCGTAATGCCATTAGTTTACACGTCAAATCACTTTAAAAATCAACGATTACTTTAAGTCACGAAATATACGCTCAAATGTCATTTTGTATGCACAATGAGCAAAATTATCGTATATAACGCTATTTTTAGGAATGTATAAAGTAATTTTAACTATAGATGTTGATATTTTTCCATCATTTTATCATCATCCACACTTGCTTACAATTCAATTTTAGAACAATTCCCATTACATCAGAACATGTAAAGGAGCATATATACCACTAACACCCTATTATAAAATCAGAAATTTGAAAATTAACAAATGTTTCAAATTACGAGGCATTAATAGGTAGTTGATTCAACTAATTAATCAAGTCAAAACATGTATATACTAATCATCAAGATATTATTTTTTTCAAAGTCGTTTAAATCGGGGGTCCGAGATCACATGTATCTAATAGGGGAAAAATAATATATTCTTCTTGTCATATTACTAGAAGTTTTGTACATAGTTTGTGAGGCGTGAATATTCTTTATGCATCCCGTATGAGTTATGATTGATTTGGTAAAA
>BKCP01013181.1:763572-786474 GCA_008636005.1 Striga asiatica | reverse complement strand
AAAAAAAAAACACCAATTAAAATATGTGAAAAATATATTATAACCTATTGATTTTTAGACTTAATACTGATTAAAAGAGGTGAAAAATGGATGATAAACCTATTTATTTTTAGACCTAAACGGATAAAGTTTGTGAAAGTAACTCATTTAATATATATGTCTCGTGAATCGCACAAGTTACGTTCTAGTTATTTTTGAAAGCATAATTAATTTTTTCCTCAAATATTTAAAATTTCGATACGTTTATTGATTTCTAATGGGATGACGTAAGTTGAAATTTTCAACCCAATTTAAATGTTATGTTGTCTAATTTGTTATTTTAGTTATATTGCATTAGATTTTATAATAATTTTAAATTGGTACTTTAATTATATTGAAATTGATTTTATAACAATTAAATATATGATGGGAATAGGATTTTCTATGAACTTTTTGATAAAAAAATAAATAAGAAAGAAAAAAAAATGATATAGGATAATATTTGGATTTCTCTTCTAATTTGATGAGTAATTTGACTAATAGTTGATCATTGAATAAATTGATATGATGTAACATTGAAATTTTGATATAAAAATGCTTAAAAAAATTAGATGATTTTGGTGTGTAAGATTAAAAATAAAAAATAGATTTACTTTAAAGTTTGGATTTTTTCCATTATTTTTTTTATACCTTATCAATCATTGATTGATTAATTGATTTTTTTTTTTTTCAAAATCAAAACTGCAAGGTTTATAATATTCCTTAAATAAAAAATATTGCGTAAAGAGAAGTGTTTAATAATATATATTTTTCATCCTTTATATTTATTTTATTTCTATAATGAACTGGGATGTGAAAAATATAAATAATTATATTTAAAATAAATTTTAAAAAATATTTAAAATATGAACTGTTATGTGTATTGGATATGCACTAGTTACACAAATACTAGTATTTAATACTACCTTCTATTATTTTTAAATGTCATTTTAGTTTTATTAACTATTATCCAATTAAATATCGTTTTGTATTTTTTGTACATATTTTTTCATTATTACTCTCATTTAGCTAATAAATGTAATACGTCTTTTCATATTCGCTCTTTATTTTTTTCCAAAATATCATTCTCTATTTTCATTAAAGAAGGTTGTTATTGACAAAAAAAAAATATTCTTAATTACTGTGCAACTTCTTAAAATGACACTTATTACGAATAAGAGGAACTACTAGTTCCACAAATAGTATTTAATGTTTATTGAATATATTTGAACTTTTTATGAAAATCGGATAGCAAGAGAATGAAGAGAATTTCAATGCATTTAATGGAAGCAGCTGGCGTCCACGAGAAAAGGCGGGAAGCCAGCGCCGTCTGACGCCGTCATGTGAAAACGACGGGCCGTAGTGCAAGCAGAAAGAAAACGACGGCCGTTAAAACAAACGGCAAAGCGGTTTGACTGAAGATGGGTCGACAGTTGATATGCCCGGATCCGCTGTGGCCCGCCATCCCCACGTCAGATAAAATAAATAATTTAAATAATTTTTTTCGTTATTGCTTTTCTTTTTGACTGAAGATGGGTCGACAGTTGATATGCCCGGATCCGCTGTGGCCCGCCATCACCACGTCAGATAAAATAAATAATTTAAATAATTTTTTTCGTTATTGCTTTACTTTTATATAATTAGTAAATAATAATTGCTTGTTCAGTTGAGGAAGCAAAGCAAACATCTATTTCCACACGCATTCATACGGCCACCCACTAGGAATGACACTTATTAACTTTAATACATTTTTTTAATTTAATTGTAGGAATAGTGGTATATATATAATTATAGGCAAAAGATTTATAACAATTGCTTACATTTTCACTCTTTTTTGTTATGTTTTGCATGAAGTCAATAATTATATTTTTTATTTATTTTATTGAATAATAACTACTACAAAATAAGCATAATATTTCATTATTAAATGTTATTTTATTGTATTTTTTCAAATAACTGATTAAGTACTTTTTTACAAACTAAACTCGTTAGAATACCGTACACGTAACACAATTGTTTTACTAATAATATCAATATTTTTTAATTTAATTAATTAGTCACAATCAATAAAGTTTGCAAAAATTACATTATTGCAATCAATATAAATATTAATGTGTAAGTTAAATAGTTTATATTTATATCGTTCATATTTTAATAATAATAAAACTATAGAAAAGTTTTATGTTGATTATCCAACTCATAGTCTGAGCATATAATATATAAATTTTATTTATATATGTACATGTGCACGAGATTGAAATAATAGTAATAGTATCACTTTGAAATCACACATTTAAGATATGATATATGTTATAGGTACATAATATTGTACATAGGGGTGTACATAACACTCACATTGAATGAGACCGACCAAAAATAAAGTAGACTCCACTCTATGTGAGTGTTATGTACAATTCTATGTACATTATTATGTACCTATAGCATTATTCTTTAAAACATATATATTTTAAGAGTGCAAGTTGTGTGTGTGTTTGGGGTGGTAAGACTGATAGGACTAGTTTTTTTCAATTTCCATACCTTTATTTTATTTTATTTTTTTCCCAACTTTTTTCAAAAAGCTTTTATAAATGGTAGACAGGTATTATTGTGGAATAAATTTCATTTGTTCACACAAAAGCAGGCAAAGTGAGTGGATAATGAAGAAAACAGGGAAAGCGACGGAAAAACGCAAAAAAGAAAAACTGAAAAATGGAAAAAAGCCAAACAGGCCTGGATTCCACTTGAATCGAATATCTCCAAGTCTCCAACATAATTTCAAATGTTAGATCTTTTGATTTTAATTAAAAGACAATTTGTCTGCTAATTGCGCGTTTAATCAGTATCACGAATGGATTATTTAACCTTTATTGAGTTTTATTTTATCACAAATTGCTAATTAAGTTCAAACATTATACCTCTAATTTGGTAGAGATGTCCCATCAGTGTTTGAATCATAACGCATTGCCTTTAGCCAACTGATTCTTGAAAATTAGGTTCGTGCATGGAGCCCATGTCAAAGCCTAAATAACAATCTTATTTTAGATATTTTGATTGATAATTAAATAATAATAATACAAGGTCGAGATTTAACTTTTAATGAATCGATGAACGAGCTCGAACTTGGATTTGAGGCTTTGTTGGATTTGCTCGTTAACTAAATGAGTCGATAAATGCGTTTAATTGAGTTTAATTTGTTCATCAATATTAACAAATTGAGTTATGAAAAATTACCTAAACAATATTTGAGTTTAGCGAGTCTTGATGACAAGCCGAGTTTGAACATTAATGAGCCAACCTCAACAAGTTGAATTGAGCACTGCTTTAACAAGTTGAGTCGAACTGTCTTCACGTTAGACTAATTTCGATTAAGAGCTTTATCCACTGTCACTCAAATTGTTATTATTTGTTAAATAAATGAAAAAAAAAATATTTGTGTCGAAATAAAGAATTTTAAATGTGTCTGCATCAAGAAATAAGATATATTGTGGCATCACATAAGGGGCAAAAGTGGTAGTTTATTATTATTATTACTTTTTTTTTTTGGTAAATGAAGTGTGAGAATGTCTCACCTATAGTCATTTGTCTTTCTCAAAGGACTATCTTTTGAACGTTGTTGCTTGAAGGCGCCAAATATGGCCAATTTGAATTTAGTGAACTTTGATTTGATTAACAATGAAGTTTATTGCAAGTTTGGAAGAAAAATGAAGTTTGTAATCTATTAAAAAATAAAACTTTGGTCGAAGAAAAATAACAGTAGTTGAAAGTTAAAAACAAATTATATTTCGTTTCAATAATGTCCGTGAATTAGATTAAATGAGTCTCTAAATGAGAAGATGTCATCGATAATTATTAAATTGTAATAAATATTACTATTGTTATAATTATAGTTATTCTTTTATCTCCAAACACTATTTTATGATACTGTGATTTTAATTTCACCCTCAAAACAATCAAGCTTGTGAATCGGCACATTTCATATAGGTCTGTAAACGAGTCGAACCGAGTTCGAGCTATGGGTGCTTGAACTCGGACCCTTAACGAGCCTGAAATCGAGCCGAGTTTGACTCGTTGATCACTAATAACGAGTCGATCTCGAATTTTAAGGAGTCAAATTATTAAAAATTACATAAAAATTCTCTGTTTGAGTGTTAACGAATTTTATCGAGGCGAACTGCTGTCGAGCCGAGTCATGCTTGTTTAATTTAACATCACTAATCCCATATAACTAAAGGATTTTTGGGCTAAATTGGTCAAACTTGCTGTAAAGTATAACCTCTCCAAGGGCAGTCTAGGCAAACTAAAAAATGGGAAAAGAACGTGCAGGTGCGTAAATACAATTTGAACCGATCCAAAACAGCCATATAATTGTCAATTACCCAAAAATTGTCCCATTTGAATGAATTTTATTATTTTATAAGAGTGACCTCCTATATTAAGTCATGGATCTCACTAAGGTTTTTTTAATTTTTATTGTATTATTTTGGATCTCACTAAGTTCACGGACAATGGTCAAGTCTAACATAACATGCAGATTTTACTTGTCATATGCTAAGCACGAATCCCACATATAAAGGAAATTGTTTAATCTTTTTCTTCCCCCCAACCCCATCACACATATAAATAGTAATAAATCAGAAAAAAGGCGCNCAAAAATTAGAAAATATAAAATAAAGTGTAAATCTGTAATCACAAAAGCAATAGAGACTAAAAATTATAGTAATATCTATACTTATATTAAAAGTATACCATTTATGAAATTTAGTATAAAGAAAAGTCAACAACATTTATTACATTACTATTTCCGTATTATACAATCTATACTTATAATAAAGGGAGTCCTATTTATGAAATTTAGTATAAAGAAAAGTCAACAACATTTATTGCATTACTATTTCCGTATTATACAGTTTTATTTAATATTTATTTTTCTGTTACGATTTTTAAATACAGATATGGTCAAATTCTTTCATCATTAATTACTTTCCATTAATTACAATTTATTTATTTATTATTTTCTTAGCAAAAACGGACCAACATTAATTGATTTCCTTAAAATGTAGAAGTTGTTGCTTTATTTTTGTACAGAAAATCGGGCTTCATTATAGAAATTTGTTCAATTACACAATGAATTTTCTATGATTTAATTATTTTTTATGAGAACTTTTTTTTAACAGAAAAATATGACATTTCAATAAGATTTTCGATTTTTTAAGACTGATCGTTATCATTCTATAAAATTGAACATTCCAATATACCTTAACAAAATATACACGTGGTGTATACATCAGTTAATAGAATTATATAATCCTCATATTTTTATATATATGTATGTAATTTTATTATTATCAAATTTAATTGATAATTGTTGTGTTATGGGTTTTTTTATAATTGTTACTTGGTTGTTGTGATATTTAGTTCCTCATATTTTTATATATATGTATGTAATTTTATTATTACCACTTAAAAGGACAGAGCATGTGAAAATAATTCATTTAATATCTCTCTCTCGGTACTTACTAGTATAGAATAAAATTACAAATCACAAACCAATTCTGCCGGAGACCAATGTCCCTTATTAAAGGGATAACCAAATTTAAATATTTTATACAATCATAAAACTGGATTAACGAGTATGTCATCATACATTTTTCATAAATATACTTACTTTGAAACTATCATACTATTATTTGCCAGATAGCTGATAACTTGTTATAGTAAAAAACAATTATAATAATTGATTGTATAGTTGATTTGAGTAGTAAAAGACTAAAATCAACGGTTCACACTAACGCATGCTTGATAAATAGCCAAATTTTTATGGATTTTAATATTTTTCTCTTCAATTATCAGTTTAATTGAGTAGAAAAATCAATGATTCACTCGAACAGATGCTTGGTAAATAACTGAAATTTATTGTATTTTTCTCTCTCTCTCCAATTATAAGTTTAAACGTGTGATAAACATTATAACTGTTACATTATATTATTTTTTATACTACTATCCTCCAAAAATACTATGAGAAACCTTTTATGATTAACTTTGAATCCAAAAAGTTAATCAAACAAAGCAAATTACCAAATAGGTTAATTATATTATTTAATTGGTGTGAAATGAGGTTCTTACCCGTCAACGAACAAATGAAATCAATTTCATATTTAAAATAATATTAAAAAAATATAATACTTCATAGTATATGTATTTTGATTAAAAAATAAAATACAAAAATTTATGCTTTTAAATGGAAGAGAAAAGAAAAAGCAAAAACAGAAACAATTCAAAGAGAAAAAAAAAAGTCCCTGAACCGAATTTATGCTGGGCCCCACCTGCTGGCTCACATGCGAACCGAGTGCGCGGTGTCAGACCGCGGGTCCCACCACCACACTCACACCACCACACCACCACACCTTACCTGGCTACAACTCTTTCCAACTAATTCTCCGATTTTTGTTCGTATTTAATGTTATTTTCCTTTTTCTTTTTCCTTTCTCCTTTTCAAAATAATTCAAAATTTTCTGCCGCCGCGCGTTATTCCCACTCGCTTCCCCCTTAAGGTTTTCGCCCCCGGCGCATGTTAGCGACTAGCACCCTGCACCATTTAGTTTTTTATTTTTTTTCACATTATAAAAATCATCTCCCTTCTCATCCTCCGCTTTTCCTCTCTACAAATCAGACCCTCTCTCTCTCTCAAAAAAACACACACACACATTCTCTTTCTCTCTCTTTTCTCTGAAATATCTGTTGTGCCCTCTCTCCCAATTCACCTCCATTTCAAAGTGGGGTGTGTGTCCGTAATTGAACTTTCAGCAAACAGCTTACTATATTCATCAGCCATGGCTCAAGAAATGGACGATTTGGAGTTTCTGCTACCGTCGGAGCTGCTGACCGACGACGACCTCCTGACTGATTTCGCCGCTGGGTTTGGGAATTCCGGCTGTCTGAGCTCTGATCTGAGTTCCCCGGTCGAGTCGGTCACCGGCCCGTTGGAGTTCGGAAGCGACGACGATGACGTCGTCGCCGAGTTGACCAGGAAGCTGACTCGTTCCGGACTGGGGAACTCGAGTTTGTCATCTGATATCACGGCTAAGGTATGGAATGAGTAACGTTACTCGTTTTTGATTTCCTCGGTTTCTCCATCTCCCATCGTACGGTACGACTAACTTTCTGCTTCTTCTGTGTAGGGATTAAAACTATCCGGTTCGCCCCAGTCAACTCTGTACGGGTTCAAGCCTGGTTCGAGGGGCAGCCCGAACTCCGATTCCCGGGCTTGTTCGCCGCCTGAGGCCAAAAGTGCCCCGAGCTGGGATTTGCTTTACGCGGCGGCGGAGGAGGTCGCGAGGATGCGTCTGGCCGAAGATACGGCGGCGTTCTACTCCAACGAGTTGTTCACCCCGGCCCGCAAGCCCGGCCCTGTCTCTGTACCTCAGCCCAAACCCGATATGGGCACCGGTTTCTACCCGGTCCGACCTCAGACTCAGACTAACATCTCTTACCACCAGCTGCAAGCCGCTAAGGTTAGTGTTCTTCTTCCCCTTCCACGAGTGTGATGTGCTCTATTATCTTTTATACTGATTTTATAAATTAATTATGGATATGTAACAGCTTCAGATGAAACAAAACCAGCTAATGATGATGATTATGAAAAATGGGGCTATGGATATGGATAATCAGATTCGTGATGCAAGGAGAGGTTCTGGAGTTGATCGAGCATTTGGTCTGTCACTGGCCGCCTGGCCCACTTTACAACAGTCTCAGCAGCAAACATGCTCCGCCATGAAAGCTGCCTTCCTCAGAGAAACCGGGCAAAAAAAGGATAGGGTTGGAACCGGCGTTTTCATGCCCAGACGATATAGCCCGAGCCCGGCCGAAGCCCGAAAGAAACCAGGTAGCCGTCTGCTTCTCGGCCCGTATTTATTGTTTCATTTAATTTTCGCCGTGTGTTGGTGTGCATTAAAGGCGGTCGTATATTAATAAATTTCACAATGGATTTTATCACTCTAGTTGGCTCATTAAATGAAATCTCTACAGGGTTTTCTTTGAATCCGAACATTGATTCCATGAATGCCCAGCTTCAAACCAGAGGCATCGGAAATTTTAATCCTGATTATGGTAATTGTTTTGTTTTATAATTTATAGTATTACCCATTTGCTGATTTGCTCATTGTAATTTTTGCACCTTTGAGATTTGTGATTAACTTTTTATATATGAACTTTATGAAATCTTGCAGATGTCATTCTGAAGCAGAGGAACAATTTGCCGGCTGCATCTTTTCCGGCTAGAAGTATGAGGTCACAGCCGATTGTGAATCAAGAATTCAGACTTCCTCAAGAGTGGACTTACTAATAAGAAAACCCACATGAAAATTGTGGATTTGGGTCCGAGTTATGCAGTCAGTATAATTTGAAGAAAATTAGGACAAAGCGCAAGAAAGTTTAAGGTAGTGGTATAGGAATTTGCAGTGGTAGTAAAGTAAATGTAGACGATGATGAAAAAAGGAAAAAATAATGTTTGGTTTGGGTGAAATAAGAAAATATTAAGGGAAAGGAAAAATAGCTAAAGTATATTTGCAGTAAAATATAGGTACTTTTATTTTGTTTTGGAGAAAGGGTATTTTCTATTTTGTTTCCAATTGGGAAAAAATTGGAATTATTATTATAAATATAAGTAAAGGAATAATGAGCTTAGGTTATTATTATTAATATTCTTTTGTTTATGTCGATAGTGGTTTTTTAGCCGTGTTATGCCGACGAATTTGGCGGTGGGTTGACACAGTGAGTTGTGGTCTCGTTTTGGTTGAGATTACAACTTTTGTTGTTGCTCTTTTGTTTTGGTTGTCAGTGAATGGATTTGAAAGTTGTATTCCAATGATAATGAGAATGTATGGAAAATTTGTAATGTTTTCATTAATTAATTGCTTATTAGTTTTAATCACTGTGTGTTTTTGTACTAATGTTTTTGGTCAATATCTGGGGAGTAGAAAAAGCAATTTGCTTTGTTGTGTTTTGGTGTTGTGTGTCACATGCTTTTGCACTCTTGGCTTTTGACCGGTTTATTGTTAGCTCCTATTTTGTTTTTTACATTTTGTCTTTCTATAATCTTCATGCGAATGTATATTTAGATTCAACGGTATTTGATAATATTTGATGGCACAAATATTCCTTTTTTCTGATAATAGATGTATTTAGCTATTGTTTAATTAGATTCATAAAAAAAATTGTGAAATTATGTTTTGTATGCTAAGTGTTGTATTGCTATTTATGTTTCACCATACTTGTAAAAATATTTTTCAACATTTAATTATGGAGTTTACAGCTTGGAAAATATAACAGAAGGAAAGTGGAAGACTTTGTAAGCATTTATTTGCTTTTCTTCACACTTTTGAAGGAATTTGGGTTTGAAATGCAATGTGTATTTGTTGTATTCGAATTTCCGTTTGACATTCCACTTTGAGTCTTGACATTACTATTTCATAACTTGGAGATTCTCTAGTCTCCAAATTCAAAATTTTCAATGCACATCTAATCAAAAGCTGGATTCAAATTTAGGAATTTGAAATTAAAGTATTTTTACAAAACTTTATTGTCTACTTCCCCCAGATCTCGGTCATATGGTGTCTCAAAACACAAACAATGACAACTAACGTTAAATTGTTCAAAATTTAAATTATTTGTTTACTTTTATACTAATCATTTTTTAGAAAAAGACCTCAAACAAAAATAAAGTTCTCACTATAAGTATCATTTAAAAAGAAAACAAATCTGACCATCGATGTATGACGATTAGACTGTCTCATAAATTGAATTTACAATTAAAAAATATTACATCAATGTCCAAATTTAATATTGTATTTTTAACCTGGATTGCTCAAATTGAATTATGTATCAACAGATTATCAAATCCCAAAAGCGCCTAACAGTACGGTGGGTTATATATTCGCAAAATGCGCCTTTTTTTTTTTCTCTTGGGCGGTGTTCAAAATATTGCTTTATTAAAGATTTAAATTTTAAAGAGTGTAGAAAGAGAAATCTTTCTTTTAAATTTTGTGTTGGATGCTTCATAGTGAAGATTTTAAGGATGAGATTACACGAATTATGAGCTGTCTGTATCAAATTATCAATTGGGCCAAACAACTGTAAATTGATCCTCACGCGAAAATTATAATGTCTCTCAATTATGAGCACTTATTTTTCCCCCACGAATATTTCTACTTTTTATTTCAATTTTCTGTTCGAGGCAGAACCTTAGACTAGTCGATTTTTTTTATTTTTTTCAATAAAAATATGATATTTATATACCATATTATCGTATGTTTATTTATATTTTTTTTATATAATGACGTTTTAATTGTAAAATATGTATATTTTTTAACCAAAAGTCTGTTATCAACTCAAATATTTTTAACTATCAATTTAATTAATTAATATTTTATTAATTTTTATATAGTTTTTCAGTCATGTTTTTCAAAACAACCTTATACCTAATAGCTAATACCATAACTTTTAATTTTATTTCATTTATTTATCCTTTTTTTGTTATGTTGGAAAAATCTTCAAGTGCAATTATCGCAGCAATTAGTGCTATGTCAGCTATGATATGCTGTACACGCAAAAGCAAACACACAATTCACTGCAAAATCTCCACGCGTCGATAATCTGTCAACTCAGATGATCTAGGGACAGGGTGTCTCGGGTTGATCCAACGATAACTATTCTTCGGGTTGGTTTCCAAGTAGTGACCCGATTCGTAGCCATTTGTGTTATTATGTGGTTTTAATTGGGATAAAACGGTCATTCGGGTGGCCTGTCATGTCAGTATGGTGCAGTTGCCGAATTTGGGTTTGAGTTTTATTTAATGAGACTGATTGATGGAATATCTATAATAGGGCCCAACTCAGTTTATTCAAAATTCAAACCCTAGCCCATGTGCTTTCGAACAGCCCCTTTGCTTTTGGCCTTTTGCACTCTAAATTTTTTTATTTAAACAAAATATATTTTTTAACTTTAATTTATTTATTTAGTAATATTTATAAATAAGTGGATGGAACTTAATGCTTTCATACTTGAAGCGTGTATTGACTCGATCTTCGGGTTATCAGATCAATCAATGGTACAACGTAAATTTTTCTATAAGAATAAATATTTTCTATAAATAATAACATAAATATAGGTCAATAAGTTATAGACAATATATGAAATCATCCATTGGGCTGTTCTGGGTCAAATATCAATGGAAGTGGCTCTATTTTAGTGATCTTTAATTTGTGAAAAGAAAAGGAAAAATTCTAATTTGCTAAGATTTTAAAAGGAATGTTGTCTTGCAAAAGACTTGGCATTTCAAAAAAATCAAGTACACCATTTTATTTTATTATTATTATTTTTTTTTTGGGTTTTTCAGAATGATATTTCATATTTGTTTGCATTTGCTCTCTTCATGTGTGTGATATGTGTTGACTATGCCCTGCACATTGTGGCATTATGCCTTTATTCGTCTGCACATTCTTTTGTTCCTATAAAACGTGCCGCCCATGAGCTTGCTTTTTGTCTCCACGCTTTTTTTAATTGTTTATCCATAACATGGTACTAATATTACAAAAAATAAAAAATAAAAAGATAAAAATAAAGATTCGAGGGAAATTTTTGTGCTCATTTATGTGATGTTTGTGTGTTGAACATTTGATTAATACATTAATTATGAGCACAACTATATCCAATATGTGAGGCTTGTGAGCATGCAAAAATTAAATTTAACTATGTAATATTATGTTTATGGTGCAATGTTGGAGTTGTTTCCATTATCAATTCATTAAATAAAATTATCAATCTTCGTCGAACAACTTTATGAACTACTGTATTTTAGTTTTTATCTAATAATAGTTAATCTAATAATAAACGCATTAGGTATGCTTAACTTATAAATTAGTGGAGACAAAAGTTCAATTTAACTTTTATGAAATGATGCTTGTATGAACATTTGTTACAAGTTCAAACTTTGTTGAAAATATCATTCAACCAAAGGAGACTAATATGATTACATGAAACTTATAAGGTAATTAAATAAACTATAAGAATTTATAAGTTACATGATCCATTTGTTGCTGGGTTTTATGAATTTCAAATGGCAAAGAGATATAGTATAACTTTATTTTTTTGGGCTTATATAATTGGGTTGAAAATATATTTAAAATCTTTATCACTTGGGTTACTGTTTGCTCTTAACTTGGGTGGAATCAGATATCAATGGGCTGGGCTTAAAATAGTGGGCCACTAAGCTCTATATATTCTGTAATGCTCCATTTTTTATTTTTAATTATTTTGTGTGTAATACACTAATACTAAATTTAACAATTGGCGATTAGTCAATATTATTGTTGCTATGTTTTAATATATTTTCACCATCTAATTTTCGTACAATAATATCACACAAATTTGTGGTACAGCACAAAAGAAGAAAAAAGGAGCATAAAGAAACGGAAAAAAATAGAAATGAAATTCTCGGCATCTGCCCGCTATATTATTCTTACCGGATAAAAATACTCCATGAAAATGACTTACCATAAATTCAATAAAAATGAAAATAAAAATAAAAACCAGATAATTCCCCCACTACAATACATTACCAACAACTGGCAACAGAGAGACCAAAAAGAAAAATTGCCACAGTTAACCCGTAATTTAATTTAAGCATATACTTATCCATTAATATTTATATCTATTTTTTTTTTTTTGTCAGGGCTCAATTTTGCTTGCATGGTATACAAGTGCACTAGAGCTTTGGATGGCTTGAATAAAATTAAGTATACCAGACTCAACCAACTATTATGAATATATGCTCTAATAAAAAAGATGATAATAATAATAATAATAATAATAATAATAATAATAATAATAATAATAATAATAATAATAAACTGCTTGCATGCTAAACATAATTAAGAGCATCTCCAATATTAATCTTTTGAATAAAGTAAAATTTTGACACTGTCAACTAATGAATGGAATGTAAATCCATGTATTATGAATGTCAAAAGGCCATAAACTTTGATTTGGAATACATATATCTTCAATGCATCCATTCAAAAGCATGAAACTGGTATAGCTGGATTTTATTTTCTTTAATAATAAATAAAACAAAAAAATTAAAACTAAATCACAAGAAAGAAAAAACACTTCATTATTAGATTTTGAATAAGTTGACTTTCAAACAGAATGTGCAAAACTAGAAACTAGGCTTCACGGTGTAGAGATTTAATTTATCCATGTCATCATAAATGAGTTCATGATATTAGGAATTAGAGAGTAATTTTTGTACTAATTTTATAACTTGATGATATGTAACATTTTATTGAAGATGGTGTGAAATAGAGTTTACAACTTCCTATTATCCACAAATCTCAAGAAAACATAAATCTCACAACCACCACAAATCTTGATATTATAAAAAACTTTATGACTAACCAACAGATATCATATTATTTCTCTTTTCCTTTTATATCCCACCAAAAAACATTAAAAAAAAATAAAAAAATCCAGGATTAAAAATCAACCGTGGGGCCCACCGCCGTCAATTCTCTATATCTGGCCACAAGGCGACCGGCGGCGTGGCCGGCCACCGCCGCCGCGAAAACCCCAACATTAAATGACATGACGGAAAGCATGACCAAGTAAGCCAAACCCATACGCAACCCATGTACGGCGGCGCTCGCCGCCGCCGGCTTGCCCCTCTGCTTCGAAACCGCCGCCGCCGGTAGCATCTCGACGGCCGCCGCCAGCAAGAAGACGGCCGCTAGGGCCAGAACGTACATTCCGAGGCCGCCCGGCCAGCCATCGAACAAGATGGTGACGTGTTTACCCCAAAAGAAGCTCGTGTGCATATTCATGGTTTTGGTCTCGTTCATGGGCATGGTGATTGTTTGGTTTGGGTTGTGATTTGGTGACATGGGCATGCCATCCATTTAATCTCTCTCTCTCTCTCTCTTGATTTACATGTGATGGGAATTAGAATTTGCTAGATGTTATTATATTTTGGGTGGACAATTAATGTGGGGAATGAGAATCTAGGACAAAAATCCTGGTTTTATATGAGGTTGAGAATTGAGAATGACAAAATAAGTTTGACTTTGGCCATCACACTACAAGAAAAATGGTTATATTCCACCGGAAAATTCTATGGTAATATATTTCAATGGAAATTCCAACGGATATTCCAATGGTATAGCTTCCGTTAGAATCCTTCCAACGGAAATTCCAACGAAAATATTCCGTTGGAATGTATTTTTCATTGGAATTTTAGATGAAATTTGATGATTCCAACGGTTATATTTCCAACGGCTTTTGACCGTAGGAATTTCCGTTGGAATATGCAATTTCTATTGGAATTTTTATTTCCACCACCGTTGGAAAATCTACCGTTGGAATCGTCAAAATCCAACGAAAATTCCAATGAAAAACTCATTCCAACGGAATATTTTTGTAGGAATTTCCATTGGAATAAGTACAACGGAAATAATAACATTGAAATATCCATTGAAAGTTCTGTTGGATTCTATTGGAATATATTTCCGTTGGAATTTCATCATTTTCTTGTAGTGTCATATTTTAATTCATACAGAGTCCAGACGTTAGATAAGTCGACTCGTCACGATTTATTGAACCAAGTGGAGTTTAGGAGTGAGTGAGTGTAAATGATATAGCGTCACACTTTAGTGGGTTAATTTTGTGTGTAATAATACGAAACCAACATAGATCTGACACCAAGAAATTCTGTTGTAAAAACTCAAATTGTGTGAACACTGAAAAATCCCGTTGAAATTATGTTTTTCATGAAATCCCCTTTTGGAATTTAACGATTTCAATAGCAATTTATTAAGTTAATTTGCAAAATAAATCACAACCTTTTGCAGCTTAAAGTACACATGACTTTTTAATCTTGATAATTTAAGACATGACTTTTTAGTTTTTTTTTTTAAATATCATATTCAATCAAGATAGGAATTGCATGAAATATTGCATGAAATATGGCATAAATCATGATAATTTAAGCCAAGTGTAGAATTATTCTCCGACTCCGTGAATTGGCCCTATTTGTGGGCAAATTCAACACTATCAGTGAGAGCAGTTACTGTTGAATCACACACTATGACATACTCATACATATATATATGCGCGTCAATTGAACGATAAAATAACTCATGCTTTCACTAGTATATCAAAACTATTGTATTTCAGTGCTTCTTGTACAAATTTTGTCCTTAATTATATATAAAAATACGTGATATCTTCGTTAATGAAAAGGTTGCACTATGTTCTTATTGTTATTATTAATTAGTTCTAAATAAGAATTCGTCATAAATATTATTTACTGATGATATCAAGCTGCCTAACTAAATAAAAATAAAATAAAAACACCATGAAGAAGATAACAACAAGCTTTCATTACCACAAAATACACCCATATACTTTCTTACAGTCACACCATTATTACATGCATGCAAGCGCACCTTACTATACATCCTTATATGTCAACTATCAAATTAACATATTAATCGACAAACTCTCAAACCCTAACATCCCTCTTAGGAACCGTGATCTCGATAAACCCATTCGCCACCGTAAACCAGACTTTACCCTGTTTACTATCCTCCGGCAAGGTAAAAACCTTAACAAACCGGCCATTGCTACTACTCTCAAAGTAGTACCCGTTTTCGAGCTTCTCTTCCTTCTCGACTTTATTCCTTTGGCCGCTTATTGTAAGTGTCATTCTCTCTGCATCGGTTGCCACGTTCACTTCCTCTTTATCGAAGCCCGGGAGCTCGGCCCGGAGAATATGGGCTTCCGGGCCTTCCCACCACTCGAACGAGGATTTGGTTCGGGAGTTTTGTCGAACATGTGGCGTGCAAATGATCATTTGCTCGTTTTCGAGGATATTAATGAAAGGGTCCCAAAGCATGTCTGTTTTTGTGAAGGGGTCATGTGCATGGGCATGGGCTCTTAGGTTATGACNATGGGAATATAAAAGAAAAAAAAAAATAAGCATCAAATGTGGAATATATGCTAGATTTCAATATTTGGATGTGGATTGAAGATTCTAAAGCATTGTACATTTCAAGATAGAAACATAGGAAAATATCTCTGTCAAATTATTTCATTACTAGCAGACTATCAGTGCTGTTGTTAGAACTATTTTTGGCATTTCCGGGGAAATGTCCATACGCCCGCAATCAGGTGAAAGGTTAATTGGGCTTTAGAAGAAATAGTTGGGCCATTAATCTACAAGTTCTGAAGCTTTGTCCACTCGTATCTTCGGATCCAGCCCAATATTTTAAACCATGCTGCGCTTGCCTTACCTGTCAATTGGAAATTAGGGAGTGCTTTATTTTAATTTCTGATAGCAAGCCAAATATTTTACAATTTTTTAAATTATTATTATTATTATTGTAGTGGTCGACGATGATATGCTGATACATGGACCAAAATCTACTGGAACCTTCTTAATTTGAAGTCATTATCCTCCTAATTATCTTAATTATTAGTACTGCCTGCAAAGTTTCTGTCACTTTTTTTTCTTCCCCTATTTTAACACTGTGATTTATACATATGGTTGGATACTGGCTAGTGGGTAAATATACCAATAATTAAATTGTTAAATGTATTACTCTAACTGATCAGCTGACTTGACAAATTATAATTTCTCAATATTATGCAATGTTTTAAATTAAATAAAATATTAACATATGATTAAATTTTTTAACATCCCAACCTCAAGAATTCTAGTTAAGTGACTAACTTGTAGTAACAAACATAAAAGATCCCTTGAGTGAAAAATACGAAGTTGCATGTCTTTTTTCCATTTCAAATCAAAACCATAGTGCATGGTAATTTCAAATGGGCATTCTTTAGGCCAAAAATGTGAATCTGATAGCTTTTTAGTTACCTAAATTTGTTTGGTCATTTTTCTGCCAATGTTATTGTCTTGAATCCTTCAATTCCTCTAAAGAAACCAGCACTAATAAAAAAAAATGAATTATTGTATAATATAAGATGTTATTGAGCAGACATGGCAGTTAGATAATAATATTAGGAATTTACAGTGATCAGTAATATGACTTCAATAAACAATTATCCTAAAATATGTGAATTCCATAAAAATCAACATCATACTAGATTATTGGTTATAAGGATTACTAGGAATGAATATGTGGATCCATTTAGATTGATCAAGTTTTAAAATAGAGAACGTCTCACTTATCGTGAACACAACTTCACATTCTCGGTCATAAACCTCCAACAAAATCCACATGTGGGGAATTGTTTTATGGTTTTTTCCTACTAAACCTCTTTACGAGCTTTCGTTTTTATTCTTGATGGGGAAAATAAAACAAAAAAATTATATGTAATGTGATAGTATAAAATACTTCCTCCTATTCAAAATAAGTGTCGTTTTGGAAAATTGCACACTAATTAAGAATAATTTTTTTGTCAATAATAACCCTCATTAATGAAGATAGAGATGGATGTTTTAAGAAAAAGATGAAGAGAATATGAAAAAACGTAGTGTATTTATTAATTAAATGAAGGTAATAATGGAAAAATATGTATAAAAGATCCAAAACAACATTTATTTTGGTTAATAGTTGATAAAGTCAAAATGACATCTATATCTATATCTATATCTATATTTATATATATATAAAGTGGTTGTTGGGAAAATATATTAATAGAAAGTTTGACAAAAAAAATATAATGTTTGATTTACTATTAATGAAAAGTTCAAAAAAAAATACATGTGAATCTTTAGTAACAAAATCTGAATCCTATTTTTTTGATAACTAATTTGGAGATTCTTATGGCAAATTTTAAATCTCATTTCTTTCGTATCATATTTTATTTTTTTACCAAAATTTAAATCATATGTTTTTTGGTAACAAATTTGGAGATTGTTATGCAAAAAATGTGTCAATTATTTATGAAAACAATTTTATATACAAATTAACTTAAAAACCGTACAAATTGGATACAAATTTTGGAAACAAATAGTTGTATAATTCTTAACCAATTCTTCCAATTTTATTGAATAATTTTTTCTTTAAGAAAAAAGAGTGTAAATTGGATAAAACCACGTGCAATCTTTATTATAGAATAAAACTGATATTTGGACGGGATGTACATTCAAAATTGTGTCCACATTTTTTGGTAACAAAAGCGGTTCATCTTTGATATTTAAAAATTAAAAAAATCTTAAAATATCCTTAAATATTTAACTTATTTGAGATTAAGATTTGTTACGTCTTTTTAAGATTAGATATGATTTAAAAGAAAAAAACATTATACAAAATTTCACTCTAAAAATCTCACATTCACACTTAAGATTTCATAGTATTTCTCTAAAATTTGACCATCTTAAAAGTCTCAAATCTTAAAAAATTTCAAAGTAGCACCCAAAATCCTAAACAATGCATATTATTTACCTATATATTTAATTTATAATTATTATTTAATATTATTTATCCGTGCATCGCACTGGCCACATATTAATTTTAAAAAAATAAGATATACTCCCTCCATTTTGAAATATAAGGCATTTAAGGTTATTGCACAAATATTAAGGAGACATTAATTAATGAATAAATTGACTAAATTAACCTTATTTACTCTAATCACAACCACTCCACACTTCCTTAATTTCAACACAATGAGGGTATATTTGGAAAAAAATGCAAAAATTTGTCTTGATTTTTGAGCGCGCCTTATATTTCAAAAAAAATGAGAAATCTTTATACGCCTTATATTTCAAAATGGAGGGAGTAGTATACATTTTCGTTCAAAAAGAGTGATGAGTGGACCTGCACGATTAGACAGACTTCACACTAGAATTTGGGAAAACAATTAATTAAAAGATATATTAATTTCATTTCATTGATTTCTAGTTTATTATAGTGGGGGCCTGGCCCGCCCCCACTCACTCACCCAACGGTTTCTCCTTGTTCAACTCCCGTTTTTGGCAGACACAACAGAGAACCAAATCAAAAATGGTAAAATTCATTATAGGAGATAGAGAGAGAGAACAAAAGCACCTGCATAATAAATTCGACAACTCCCACAACCCAGTTTTTCTAGAGCGATAAAACGTGGAAAAACAGGTCCCATTATCGGCCATTTTTAGTTTCAAATTTCATTTCATTTTTCAAATTTTCCTGGCTCTACAAATGGGGGCTGAAATCTATCGAAATTTCCCAAAGATTCTTTGAATTCGCGAACCAATATTGGCTTTTTTTTATCGAGGGCAATCTTCATTCGTGTCGTCTGTTGAATTTCTAGTTCGAGTGCCGAGAATAAAGGGAAATACAAAAAAAAAAAAAAAAAAAGGTAGGAGCTTTCATTTGTTTTGGCTATGGAGAACGTTGATTTTCGAAAGGGTACGTTCGGGATGTGATATGGCTCTGTTGCTGGCCGTCGACCAACTACACGATGTCGTTTTACATAGGTCGCGAGGCTTCAAAGGTTCCATTTTTAATGTCATTGTAGTGAGGCAATTTAGTGGGGTGTTCCCTTTTCGTTTTCTCATTTTTCTCCCCTTTTGGGTTTCTTGTTAGTTTTTTATTTATATGTTCATTGTCTGACATTAAATTTCATGAATTTTGTTGTTGATGTTGTTTTTGTTTTTCTCCATAAGAAGCTATGGAAGAGAGTATGTGCAGAGACCACTACAGAAATCAGCCTTCTTGCAGAAAATTGGAAGTACATTTTAGGGGGTCTCATATTTCAGGTATCCTTCTAAAGTATTGTTTGTACATTGGTTGTGAAATGGCTGGCAATAGGCCTGAGATTATTTTTTTTATTTTTTCCTGTCAGATTAAGAACTGAATTTGGAACCTTTTTGTTTGAGGGCATTTTCTTCTTTGGAACCCCTGATGGTAACCCATGTGAAATTTGCCTCATACTAGTTTGTGATAATGGTTAGCTGATGGATGGAGTAGAAAGTAGGAAATCCAATGTTATGTGTATGATTTTTTCAGCATTCTTTAGTTAATCACAGGCTTTTACCTATTTTCCGGTTCTAATTCATATCGTGTTGTATAATGCTTTTGGTCAGTATATCCATGGACTGGCAGCTCGAGGAGTTCATTATATTCACCGGCCTGGCCCCACACTTCAGGACACTGGCTTCTTCGTTCTTCCGGTAAAACATGATTTTTTTCGTACTCTTGTTTTTTTTTTTTTCTTAATTTAAAATCTAGCTTATGTAATTATACTCTCTGAAGATGCTGTAAACTTTTCAACTGTAGGAGCTTGGCCAAGACAAAGCTTACATTAGTGAAACTGTTTTTACCTTCATTTTTCTCTCGTTTGTATTGGTGAAACTGTTTTTACCTTCATTTTTCACAGTTGATATTATCGTGGCATGGTAACTAAATTGTGTTCGTGTATATATTTTCTGCACGTTTAAACTTGCAGCTTGTTAATTAATTGGATCAACTGGCTAATACAATACGTGAATTTGCCACAGGCATACGGTTAATTTAGTCGTGTTCTTTGTAGACAAAAAGTTGCCAGGTAGAAGTTCTCCATTTGAATTTCATTTTTTCTATTATAATTATTATTATTATTATTATTATTTTCTTGAATGTGAATTTTTCAACACGCATAACAAGAATAGGGAAGAAAATAACAAACCCTTGAATGGAAATCCTGGGGATTTGTCTGATTGGGTATATATATATATATATATATACTTTGATAATAATCTCGATTTGTATGTGAAATAAAATACAAACCTAAAGTCGAAAAGGAAATATAATTCGATAGCCTTACAATAGTGAAATGAAATGCATGTTTTCTTTAATGTTTTCTATTTTGGTTCGTGACCAGAAATCGAGGACTCACATAAACGGCAAGATCATGGAAGGAGAGGCAGCAACACAACGGCAGAAGAATGCTCGAATGCTATTGGTATTGAATTTGAACAGAAACCCAGCTCGGTTTTAGGAAAAATATCAAGACTAAAACCGGTTAAAAGCGAAATTTTGAACTAGAAGTATGATGAACAGATGAAGTCCTGGTGTTGTGCTTTCCAAAGTTTTGCAGTTCATCAAAAAAATGCCCCATAATCTGCACAATATTATTATGGATTATGGTTTCTAAAATTGTAATTTTTGTTTCCAGTTATGTCCAAGCTCTTATTGCTCTGAAGTTTTTAAATTTTATTTGTTTTGAGTTTTAAATATCTGCAATGGGAAGTCATGAAGATATGACACTGAACTTACAAAATCTTTTTAGTTGAGCTGTTTTGAGTTTAAGGAATTTTGTCAACTTGAAAGGTCTCTTTCAATAATGGGAAGTTTGCATCTTGGATTACATGACATTTGCAGAGAACCTTTTTTTTTAAAAAAAAATCTACTAATAGTTTCTCTCTCTCTAGGTGTGTGTGCGCGCAATTTAAGAAGAGTGTATTCATTCGGGAGTGATATTTAAAATTTATTTGTGAATTGAGATTTTTTAAAATTATCGCATTTTGGAGGAATGCTGTGAATTTTTTTAAGTCGTGAGATTTGAGGTGAGATGTTTTTTTTTTTTAGAAATCCAACAAATCACAAAAAGTCTATAAATTCTAATCTCAAATAAATTAAATACCTCAAAATTTTTTAATACTTTTTAAAATTCCAAATGAATAATTCAAGATTTTTAAAAGTCTTGAGGAGTCTAAATTAAATACACCAAAATTTTTATAATTTTAAAAAATCTTTAGAAATTCAAATTGAATACACTCCTTAAGAATTTTGCTTGAAAAGTGAGAATACAATACAAATCCAACAGAAATAAATATAACATATAATTAGGATTCAAGTGTTCATATCTTGGTTCATATGAGTGCTAATATGGTAATGAAGATAATAATTAAAAAAAAAAAGCAATAAAATGTCATTTTTGTAATTTAACTTTATCAATTTTTTAATCAATAAAAGAACATCTCTTTTTTTTTCTCTCTCTCTAGCAAGTGCATTCAAAACTTAATTTGGTAAAAGATAGTCTTTATTTATTATCAAGTACAAGTTTTTTTTAAAAAAATATATTTTTTTTGCGGTAAAAGTACAGTTAAGAAGATTTTTGACTTTGACCAACACCGAAAAGTTCAAAGTATTTGTATTTTTTTTTTCTTTTAAATTAAAAAACAAAACTTTTAGGTCCAAACCAAAATGGAAATATTTTTTTTATTTTGGATTTCAAAATAAAGTNTAGAGAAAGTGTCACATGGTGTATGTCTTTATGAGGGAAATGGTGACGTTCCATATAAAACATCAACACGCAAATCTGCACTGGGGAAGAAAAATTCCCTTTCTCATTGATTGTTACAACTATTAATGCAAACCCATTTTTAAAAATTTTCAATTCTTTTTTAAATATCACATTTCGCTTTTTAGTTTCAAAAATTTGTTTTCATGGCATTGCATTGTTCTTATCAGATTTTTTGTCGTTTGATCAATAGAAATATGTGTGTGTGAATTCGTATGATCCAATAATAAAATTTAGGTAAGGATACCTCATGATACGATTGGATCTTCCCTTTTAGTTGAAATATGACCTTTTGTTTTTATAAATTTCCTTCTTTTTTAATTCATGACTCCCATTTCTGAAAAAAAATAAAAAATCATGACTCCCATAACTTGTGTTTAAATATCTCATTAATTGTTTGATCAGTGGTAACAAGTTCTCACATTAATAATTTCTTATGTTATTTTTCACCAATGTAACAAATTGTAAATGAGTCGAATCGAGCTCGAGCTCCTAATACTCGGACTCGACCCTTATCGAGTTGAACTCAGCTTAGTTCATTAACAAGACAAAAGAATTAAAATATTATATAAAAATTCCTATTTATTAAGCATATCAAGT
>BKCP01013181.1:742644-763478 GCA_008636005.1 Striga asiatica | reverse complement strand
CAAGCCAAGTGAACCATATACTAATGATTTATTTTGTTTAACAACTCTATATATATATAGATGGGAGCCTTCAAACGTTTTGAACCAAGCTGGAATTTTTCCAATTGTTAAAACTACTTTTTGTCGTTTTTGTTGGAAAGTTATTCGTACACAGACAAGCTGGCATTGTCTTCATTCTTGTACTGAATATGAATCATTTTCTTAACACTCAATTAAGGTTCAAACTTCAAAGTTCAAACCCAACACCAATAATATTTACCTATGGTTAAGGTTCAGATTTAACATTCAATAAACAAGAAAAAATTGCCAACAAATGGAGAGAAAATGATGCACAAAAGAAGAACAATGATGAGGAAGTTGAAAAGACTGCAAAAAGCAGAAAAAATACAAAAAAAAGTGAAACTTTTTACACACAGACACACATTGGAGCACACACACAGTTCACCAAAGTGAAAACACACCAAAAGAAATCATACATAGTGTACTGTGCACCCCATTCACACACCCCCCCCATGCTCACAGTGCATGCCCCTGAAATGTGAAAGCTCAAAAAATTGAAAAAAGATTTTTTTTTTTTATCAGTGTAAAACAATTTAGTAATTTACCATCCTTGGATCCACAAAACCAAAAACACTCTGTATTTTTATTTTTACTTTTTCTTCCTTTTAGCAGATATCCCAATGCTAAATCTTGAGTGCTGTTACAATAACAAGCGAGATTCTACTCATTTTTGTCTCCTTTAAAGCATTCTTAAATTATTTTAACTGTCAAAAAATGGGTGCGATGTGTTCGAAGTATTGCTGCTGTTGGTGGCATTCTAATCTCAATCCTTCACCTCGTGAGCCTTGTGAAAAGGGTGAGTTTTGGTTTTACCTGTATGATGATTTTGATCGATTTTTGTTTGTTGGTATTTATATAGATGCAATATTTTTCTGTTTTGGGTGTGTTTTTTAACCTTTGGGCTCTGTAGAAAACGAGGTGAAAAATTCATGGCCGGGCTTTAGAGAGTTTAACTGGGACGAATTAAAAGCTGCAACAAATGGGTTTTCTTCAGACAACATAGTTTCAGAGCATGGTGAGAAAGCTCCTAATATTGTTTACAAAGGTTTGCTTGAAGATGAACGATTGATTGCTGTTAAGCGCTTTAATAGATCTGCTTGGCCTGATTCTCGCCAATTTCTTGTAAGTAATATACTTTTTTTTTGGGTTGATTTTCTTTTTATATGTGCCTTTTTAATAACATCAATACTTAATTTTTTTTCAAAAAGGTAGTAATTAGTATAGACCACCTTGTAGATGAAGATCAGATTCTCATAACATCAAAACTTTTTATTTTCCTCACATTCTCTGTGCCTGCCAAATTGAGTTCACCACTTTTTTCCTTTTTTTTTTTTTATTTCTTTTAAATTGTGAATGTTTTGGGTGAAGGATGAGGCTAAGGCAGTGGGGAATCTGAGGAGCGAGCGGTTGGCAAATCTGATTGGCTGTTGCTTTGAAGGAGAAGAGAGATTGCTTGTATCAGAATTTATGCCCAATGAGACTCTGGCTAAGCATTTATTTCATTGTGAGTCTCATGATATCACTTCACTTATGTGTGTGTGTGATTCAATGGTAAAAAACTCGTGAAGGGTCAAATTTTGCCTATTACTGTAATTTTGTAAAAAATCTCCTACATCCTCGAATTTTTTTCGATACTAGAGTAAGTTGCTATAAAAAGATTCAGTGGCCTTTACAAAACTTTGTATCTTTCTAAAGGAATCAAATCTAATGATAGTAGCTGAGTTCTTTACTCTTTTTTGGTAGTTTATCGGGCCTCAAGGGGTATGTGTATAATTTATTCTCAGATACCGATGGTTTTTTTTTCTTTTCTTTTTTTCTTTTTGTGTGTGTGTTGATTTCTAATAGGGGAAAAGCAACCCATGAAATGGGCAATGAGGTTAAGGGTGGCACTATATTTGGCCCAAGCTCTCGATTATTGTACCAGTAAAGGGCGAGCATTGTATCACGATCTTAATGCATACAGAGTCTTGTTTGATCAGGTGAGCTGAAATATACTTGCACTTGGGTATCGAGTATGAGAATTATATATTAAATGGTCTTATAAGGGATTGCTCGTTAATAGGATGGTAATCCGAGGCTTTCTTGCTTCGGTCTGATGAAGAATAGTCGAGATGGCAAAAGTTACAGCACAAACTTAGCTTTCACTCCCCCCGAGTACTTGAGAACAGGTAAAAATGCATAGAATTCACTAAAGTTAGAATTTTTTTTAGGTAGTAATTGATTTCAAAGACTACCCATAAGCTTCTTGTGCATGTTACACACTTACACATCATTCTTAAGTTTCATTAGTAATGCGAATAATTTACTAAAAGTTAGATTTTTTTTTAGTAGTAATTGGTTTTAAAGACTCCCCATAAACTTCTTTTGCATGTTACACACTTACACATCATTTTTTAGTTTCATCAGCATAGTAATGCGAATAATTTGCTAAAGTTAAGATTTTTTTTTTAAGTAGTAATTGATTTCAAAGACTCCCCACAAGCTTCTTGTGTATGTTACAACACTTACACATCATTCTTTAGTTTCATTAGCATATATATGTATGGTCTATGCTTCTTATAGTATGTTTGTGTGTGTGTGTAGGCAGAGTGACTTCGGAAAGTGTAGTCTACAGCTTCGGGACTTTGTTGCTCGATCTCTTAAGTGGCAAGCATATACCTCCGAGCCACGTATGTCTGATCTTTATCTTGATTTAAGGGGAAAAAAAAAACAGAACATTCATGAAAATGTTAAAAAGCGATTCTATTCAATCTTGAATATGTATATTATTCTTCTAATAAAGTATTAAAAATGACATTTTTATCAACATGATTGCTCTGTATTTCATTAAAAATGACATTTTTATCAACACAAAATAGATTATGCAAGGGAAAATGAATTTCCATTTCCCATTTACAGGCGCTCGATTTAATCAGGGGCAAGAATTTTCTAATGCTCATGGATTCTTGCTTGGAGGGTCATTTTTCAAACGATGATGGAACTGAATTGGTTCGGTTAGCAACCCGTTGCTTGCAGTATGAGGCTCGAGAAAGGCCCAACACCAAATCGCTCGTCACATCTCTCGTTTGTCTTCAGAAAGAAACCGAGGTAAAACTGTATGTATGGAAATTTATATAAAAAATTACACTCTCTCTCCACTGTGGATTTATAACAATGATGATGATGATCTTATATTTACAAAAATCAGGTCCCTTCTTATGTTTTGCTCGGTGTCGAACAAGGAAATGCTAACAGTACACAACCGATACCTTTGACTCCCTTAGGAGAAGCTTGCTTGAGAATGGATCTTACTGCCATACATGAAATATTGGACAAAAATGGATACAAAGACGATGAGGGAATTGCCAATGAGGTTGCATTTTCTTGCTTTTTTTTTTTTCCTTTGGAAAATTGTCCCATGAAATTAGTACTTCGATTTAAGTTAACTCATGAGCTTGTTTGATTTCTCTGTAGCTATCTTTTCAACTGTGGACAAATCAGATGCAGGAGACTTTGAATTCCAAGAAGCAAGGAGATTCTGCTTTTCGAGCCAAGGATTTTACGACAGCCATTGATTGCTACACGCAGGTATTCATATATGCTAATGGCAATTAATATTGCAAAATCATAATCATCATACTATGAGGAAAAAAAGTTAAAGAAAATAATCGATGGTGGGACAATTCAAAAAACTAGAAAAAGAATTTATCTCAATTCAAAATTTAAATCAACTTTAAACTTAACCCCATTATCCTAAATATTATAATATAATTAAATGACATTCTTATACATCACATCAACTTTATTTCACTATTCATCCACTCACATAATTTTAACTGCCTATCATTTTCAATTATTTATCTCCTACTTTTACGTCAAATCAATTTATATCATTTTATTTTAAATATTATTTTAATACATTCTTAAAATCTCACTAACAACTAACCACACTAACTTTTTTTCAAATAAACTCTAGTTAACACAAAAAACCAGAAAAAAAGACAATTTTGTTCTAGTTTTTTTTTTTTCTATAAACAAGCACGACCTTAGTACTTGCATATTGTTGGACTAAAATTGGATTTTTGTGTTGCTTTATATATAGTTCATCGATGGTGGGACAATGGTTTCGCCAACTGCTCATGCTCGGCGTTGCTTGTGTTATCTAATGAGCGACATGCCAAACAAGGCCTTAGAGGACGCCACACAAGCGCTTGTAATCTCTCCCGAGTGGCCAACCGTTTTTCATCTCCTTGCGGCTTGCCACTTTGCGCTCGGAATGGAAAGTGATGCTCAACAAGCACTTAGAGAGGCCACTGATTTGGAAGCCAAAAGAAACAGAAAATGAAGGAAAAAAGATGAAGACTCTATGATGTGTGTATAGCCTTCGATGCTCTCATTCGTTAATTCGATCCTTTTAATGTATCTAGTCTGTTGTGTCGAAGAACACTGGAAGATCGTTTGTTTTAAAAAAAATGCCCGTAATTTAATCTGACCAAGCATCAATGGTCCAAAAAATCAAATGAATCGGACGGACATAATTGACGGAATAATAGTATAAAAAGCAAGATTATCGGACATAGAGTTTTTTTTTTTCTTTTTTTTCCCAAAAGGATAGATGTACTACATAAATAAAACCGTACAAAGTGCGAAGAAAAGCAACCAAAGGCTGAATAGTACAACCAAAGAGTGATAAAACTGGGAGGCAGATCCAAAGGATCGCTTAGAGCCTAATCTAGCAGAGCTAGAATATCAAACTCGCAACCACACAAATCAACAACTAAAACTACAACAAAAACTACAAAAAGATCCCAACGGGATAATACTCAAGTGTCTGATCCCAACAGGATAATAAATTGACACTCGTGCTCACAGAGGTTAAATGCCCAAACCAAAAACACAAGACATAAACACACAGACAACGCGCCCAAACCAAAACACAAGCCTACTACAATACAAAACAAAGATAAAAACACACAAGGCCCTTCCACGACAAATCAGCCGGCCTCAACCAACGGAGAACAGTCGAAACAAAAAATAGTCCAAGTCTCTGGATGGCTTCTGAAACTGCCACAAGGCCTATACAAGAAACCGAGCCCGAAACACAAACCAGACTTCGAAACAACCCGCCTCAACAGGAGGAACAACCGGACATAGGGTTTCATTTCTACATTTTTATATTTAATCATAGTTTTTATTTGAATATATTTCCGTTGGAATTTCATCATTTTCTTGTAGTTTCTGTGTCCATGTGAATTAATGTTTTTGCATTATGTTATTCATACGTTATTAAGTATCACAAATGAATGGTGTTATAATGAAAAAATGTACTTTAAAAGATATAATATTAATATTTTTGTATATTGTTAAAAATATTTATAATTAAATTTGAGTAATCTTGCAATAATTGTTATAATTATAAAAAAAAATATTTTCCTTATGCTCTTAAAGAAATATTATTTCTAATAAAATATACAATTCTAAAAAGAAAAAAATAGGATAAATAAAAAATTATACACAATTTTATTTTTAGTAACGAAATGTGTTTAATGAAAAATTACACTTCATATTTAAATAAATGTCAAACCTTTATATAATACTAGTACAGAGCCCGTGCGATGCACAGGATGCACAATTTTAAGTCTATTTATCTAGGCTTATAATTATATACATGAATAAAGAAAAATGTACGGGATTATTTGGAGAATATTATATTATAAGATGCAGTATTCAATAAAAGTTTATAATACGCAAGAAAATTGTACAATGTTCAATAAAAGTTTTATAATATTCAAGTGGAGTCTTAAAGTCTCTTGTACATTAAGACTACTGACAAAATAATATTTTAATCAATGAGTTTCCTTTTCTTGTAGCCAAATTGTGAATGTGATTTGAGGAGTACAACAAATCGATATATAGCTGACTTGCTTTTTTTATTGTAGTTTTTTTTTTCTTTTTTTCTATAATGAATTTAAAGATATTCTAAAATATAGCAAAAATTAATTTTTTTTATTACAATTAGGAATTTTACTAAATATAGACTCTCAATCAATGGTGTTATCAACGTTTAAGTCTAAAAAATTAGGATTTTTTACCTGTTTTAATCAACGTTTAAGTCTAAAAAACAATAGAGTTATTATTAGTTTTTTTCTACATCTTTTAAAACATTAAATATGAGCATGTTAGGACTAGCTTGTAAAATAATTAATATATTATCTCACTAAAACATTTATACTAATAAAATTTAATTTTAGCATATAAATTTATCCCTTGATATAAGAGAAAGTAACAGTTTTACTTATTGTTGTTCACTATATAATATTTAATTATTATTTTATTATATAATAAAAAAGGAATATTGTTAAATAGCATAATAGAATTGTTATAAAATTATATGCTTTTTTTTTTACAATATGGATTTAATATTTTTTTATGATTTGATAATATAAACAAATCTACACATAACTTTGACAAATAAAACAAATAAATACTTTAGTAAGTATTTAATGTATATACTAAATAGGAATATATTTGGTATAATCAAATACCAAATATAATCAAATAAGTCAAAGTGTACATTTTTATTTGGTATTTGATTTTTTTATTATTAAAATTTTTTCATTATACTTACCTTCTTAAAATTAAAAAAAAAATTAATTAATTAATTAAATAAAATATTATAATACCAAAATAGTAATGACATTTAATGCAGTTGACTTTTCTGGATAGTAAATGTAGTAAATAGAATCTCCTTTTATATAATTATAGATATGATATTATATTATGTTGTTCAAAATTGTAATGCATTTATTGCATTGACTTTTCAACTTACTAAATTTCGTAAATGGTACACCTTATTATATAAGTATAGATGCTTTTTTTTAAAAGGATTATTTGTTCAAATTGGCGGATTTGATATAATGTGATATATTTCCATAAACGAAAAAATATGATTATTTTTTTACATCAAATTGGACAGTTTAATTAACTTTTGCATGATATTTTATATTTTGTAAAATGATTATTTGTTTACATAGTATGGACGGGCTTTATATTTTATTTCCTTCAAACAGTTGAGCATATTTTGATTGTCTGATTGTAGTGGATTCAAACATGATTTTTTTTACTGTAGCAAATCGGCCAATTTTCCATAAAATAACGTGTTTTTTATGCATTTAGATTGTATTGGATTTACACATGGTTAATTTATGGTAATCGGGGTAATTGGGGGAGAGAGTATTGATGTAAGGAAGCTCATTAATCGTAACAAAGTCTCGGGAGAAGACTGTCCTTCGCCCCTAGTTCGGGCCCGGTTGGCACTAGTTCGGGCCCGGTCTCTTCTCAACAAATTGGTGAAGAAAGGGGAAACTTCCGGTTAGTGGTTCTGTAATTAACTAATTATATTTTAATTTTAAGATTTGCATATTTATGTATTATTATAACTTATTGTAGTGACAGAGTTCTTTGAAATATTAACCTATATATATTTTCATTCGTCTATTCGTCTATTGATGATTGTGAGTTGAATGAGAATAATTTAATAATTCTTATTTTATTACTAAGATTAATTAGTAGGAGAGAAGACTAATTTATATAGGGGTGGCTTTAGATCTGGTACGTCCATCAAGTATCCAGATTAATAATTTAGATTTGTTTGACCATTAATTAAAGATCTAGCCCAATAGGATAATTAATTGTGAGTCCAATACTTTCGGGCCACATATTTTTACATTTATTATTTAGCCGTCCTGTTGAAAAACACAGGAATGTTGTATGGTTTGAACTGGAGGCTCTTGAATAGTTGAATTCATGATATATTTCCATTTTTTTGTGGAATTAAATTTTGTTGCGCTTAAGCACATATGAAAACCATTCACTGGTTGAACACAAATATGAAAAAGAAAAAAAAAGATGAAGCATATTTGCAAAAACCCATCATTCAACATGGAAATACATCGGAGAGTGCAACTGTTTTCTCGTGTGTGGGTCTGAAACTGAAAAGGAGGCAAAATCATAAAACTGAAAAAAATTACACGTTTTAAAATTGCATTAGTCAAAACCATACAACATTCCTGTGTTTTTCAACAGGACGGCTAAATAATTATTGTGTTATAAATATTTCCATTCATGGTGTTATAATTATTGTTTTGTATATTGCTAAAATAATATTTATAATTAAATTTGAATAATCTTGCAATAATTATTATAAGTATAAAAAAATATTTTCTTTATTCTCTTAAAGAAAGATTATTTCCAAGAAATATATTGTTCTAAATAGGAAAAAAGAGAATAAATAAAAATTCTACCAAATATTATTTTTAGTAACTAAACGTATTTTTAGTAACTCAGCTTAGTCTTATCAGAGGACTTTCATTCGGACCACTCTCTAGTCCGGGTCGGGTCATCTCTAGTCCGGGTCAAGGTCGGGTCTCTCCGGTTACTTCAACTAAACAAATTTGTGAAGAGAGTGAGGGGCAACTCCCACTTAGTAGGAAAGAATTAGAATATTATATTTTAATCTCAATATTTGCATATTTATATATAGAATTAGGAAATTATATTTTTATCTCAATATTTGCAATATTTATATGTACAAGTTATTGGTATGACGAGTCATTTGGAATATTAACCATTTTCTGTATTTTCATTCGTCTATGGTTGATTGTAATAATTCTTTTCATATCACATTGAATCCAGTGAACAATTTCATAATTTGTTCTTTAAATAATAGGTACTAAGATTAATTATATTATTTCTTTGGCTTTTTAAGCCCAAAACCTATTTACTTGCTTTCCATGCATTCACGTGTACGTGGGTTTCAAACTGAAAAGGAGGCAAAATCATCAAATTTGAAATAAAATACGCGTGTTAAAATTGCATTAGTCAAAACCGATCATCTCATAAGGATGATGAATTTTATTCCTATGCAAGAAATAATATTCAAGACGAAAAGCTAGCTTTAGTATTCAATAAAGTGATACAACATTATATCAAAAAGAGATTATGGAAAAATATACACTGTACAACTTATTTTTCGTTGAATATAATGGCCTAATTAAGGGAAAATTATAAACCAGCAAAAGGAAAACTTTCATAACTCAAAAGTGATTAGGAAAAAGCAGCCATAGAAGAACCTGTTCTCCTTCAAAAGCAGAAGGGAGATTAGCTTTATGAAAGGCAATCACTATTAGGAGTCAAAGGTACAATCTTCAATGGCATAAATGAATATCCAAATTTTACCAAAATGGTCAAAATTAGCTTTAAATAAATGAATAAAGATACGGCAGTTAATTAGATCGATCTTTGGGTCGTTTATGCAAATAATAACATCACTCACTCTTCATACCATTACCAATCATTCCAAAGAGTGTCAATGAACATGACTAAAAAGGTCCAAAAGAGTTCACCTCAAAAATTCAAAAACACTAGCTTTTTTCGTAAGTTGAAATTATTTTTATCGAATAAAATTATAGCCACGGCATCTTGATTTGGTCACGAGCTTTCAAAATTTATTGTCATATGATTAACTGAACAATTATTACATTTTTCCAATTCTTGAAATCATTAGCTATGAAGGTATACCGAAGTGGAGCAGCCATGATATGGCGAAAGCAAACACGAGACAACTGAGCAAAATATTCAATAAACGGTGCCCGTTTAAGCATCTTCGAACCCCTGCATTCGACTGTCCCGATTCATCTTCATTAATGCTGGATTCACTGGCTTCTTGTGCAAAATCGAAGTCGTCGGTGGGGCCCACGACATTTTCTGCAACTGAATTGCAGATTTCACATGTCCTGCAATATACATTTTGTCCAAATTTGAGAGGAAAAATATTATGGTCACTGTTAATAATCTCTAGATGAAAGTAGTGTGATTTTGATTTTTTGACAGCAGCAGCTTCAATGATATTTCCACAAAGAGTAAACAAAACAAAGGGTAGTGAGAAACCAAACTTTGACTGAAAACCACAACTCAGATGAGATGCAGGCAATCTTGAAAATTCACTGCAAACATCAACATTAACTTTTTTCCAAGCAAACTTCCAAATGTGACCAAAATAGTTAATTTACCACATTAAATACTCCAAAAATATTCTAATTTGCCCACAATAACAGCAATGAGAAACCAGCACAGGACAAACCATAAAAACATCAACATTAAAAAGAAAAAACAGAGCTTGAAAAAAAAAATTTGTGGGCTTCTGAAATTACTCACTTGTTCCCTCTAATCTTGAACCAAGTATCAGCACAATGCTTATGGGCCGCTGCCAAATCATCCTTACAAGCACAGCCCAATTGAATTGCGGGCCCAGAACAACTTGGGCTGCTGCTAAACAGGCTCAAATGGCAAATCCTACAATCTCCCTCAAGTTTCCCGAAATTAACCTTGTTTTCGCTGGCCCCACCAGTTTCGACGTCCTGCAAGCAAATGCTTCCGTCCTCCTCCGTTTCGCCGCCGCCGCAGCCGGCGGCGGGAGGAGCGGGAGCGCGGCTGCCGAATTGGGCTTCTGAGTGGGACATTTTTAGAAAGCTGTCGTTTTTTGGAAATCGCAAGAAGCTCGAACACTTTTTTTTTTTTTTATCAAGATTGGATTATTTTAAGCGGCCATTTAGCATTTGTCTCTATGGAGTGGATCTGTGTAGGGGAGATTTTTCTTGAGAAAGTAAAGTTGGCTTTTGAGTCAGAAACTGCGCTTAAAGGTCTTCAAAGGTTGAATCTTCATTTCGCTTTTGCTGAAGTTGAAATTATTTTAAATTTATGAAGTATATAACTAATCAACTGAGCTTGTAAATTGGTGTGATTGTATGAGGTGAAAATGAATTTATAGGTTTTATTGGATAAAAAAAAAAAAGTTATTTTTGTTTGCCCATCCAAAATTTCTATTCAAAATTAAAACGAAATAATTATTTTTTAAAGATACATTTTCGTCTTATCTATTTAATTTAATCATAAATAGATAATATATCTAAAATTCAACTAAAAAATCTATTTACTTCGTGTTTTTCTCGTGTTTCGGATTGTTCCATATCGTGTCCACTATATTATTCTTCTTTGCTATTATATATAATTATCGTGTTGTATCGTGGTAAGATGGGTAAATGAGTTGAGTCGAGCTTCTGATACTCGAGCTCGATCTCGTTAGCTAAATGAATTCGTGTTCGACTCGTTTATCAGCATAAACAAGCAAATTCAAGCCTTTATAAATTGAGCTATATAAAATTATATAAAAATTTACATTATCAATCGTTAAAAATCTTAATATCTGGTCAACTAATAGAGCTTAAATCGAACTCATCAACGACCCGTTTTTTTTTTCTGCCCAACATATCTCATATATGGCCTTGAGTTAATTGGGCCAATAGTTATATAACACCCTGGCCCATATAGACCGCAACAAAATCAAACTGCACAGTGGTGTTTATTCCGAATTTCCAAATAAAATAAAAAATATTTTATTTTCGAAATTATACTTTAATAATATATTATATATATAAGTATCATTTAATTTTATTATAAATTTAATTATTTAAATTAATCATTTAATTTTGTTATAAATTATATTTAATAATAATTTATACAGATTATATTTTTTCAATTCATTAAAATGTATATTTAAATTTTATACTACAATTTATTTTACATTTATATTATTAATTTATTAAAATGAAATTATCATTTTGTTTTTATATTAAATAGTAATATATTTATTAAGAGTAAATCATATTAAAATTAGTTGTATTTATTCCAAATATTCATCAACATATTATATTATACTGAATGTCACCCACAAAGACCTTCAATAAAAATCCAAATTGAAACAAATAACCATAACATTTCCATCATCAAAATAGACCAACTACTAAAACCCATTATTTATAATTATATATATTCTTGATCCTTATCTCTTTTATCTATATATAGTTTTTTTAATGAATATTCAGCCAAATTAACTCCATATAACTGTATCAGTATGTGGCCGGCGCCGGAGAAGGGGCCACGCCATCATCCACCGTGAAAGGGGCTCCACCGCCGCTGCTCAAAAGCTCCAACGCCGCACGTCTTGAGCTGGAGCTCTGTTTTTTGCAAAGAGCCGGCAAAAATACTCCTAAAAAAAATTTAAACAATATAATAATTAATAAATTAACTAATGAATACAAATTTAGACAAAATCTCTAGTAAAGGAAGTCTAATAATCTAAATAATAGCAATAAATTAGATTCTAATAAAGCGAGCAAAACCGAGCAGAAATCAAAAAGACCAAGTCCAACCATGACATTAGATGAGGTGGAATTTTACTTGAATATTTTAATATAGAAGAAAACTTTTGGTCGTTCTTTTATTTGTTTTTTCAACGTTTAGAGGATGATTGGATATAAAAAATTTTGGTTTTGTTTGGATTTTTTTGTTTGATTTGGTTAATTTTGAAAAAGTTGGTATGGTTAGTTGTTAGTGGGTATATTAAATAATATTTAAAATAAAATAATTAAAGTTGATTTGATGTAAAGTAGGTGAGAGAAAATTTGAAGTGATGGTTAGTTAAAATTATGTGAGTGGATGAATAGTGAATTAAGGTAAAGTGGTGTGTAAGAATGATTGATTGATATTATTTAATTATATTGATAATATTAATGATAGTGGGGTTGAGTTAAAGTTGAGTTAAAAAAAGTGGTTGAGTTAAAAATGTTTGGATTTTTTTGAAAAATTTTGTATCCAAACATGCTCTTAGTTTTGCTATAAACTAACCCAAATGCACAAGAAAATCGAAAATTCGAGTTGAACCATGCAATTTAGTTCAATTTCTTGATTCGACTTGATTATTTTGTGTATAGAAAAAGGTTCAAACAAAATAATAATTGATATACTAACTAATCAATACAAACACACTCGATTTATAAAAAAAATCGAGTTAGAACCGCGCAATTCAGTCTAGCTCGTCTATTTTTAGTGTATAAAATTTTCGGCTCGATTTTTATTTTATGTTACAATGCGGTACAATTTGAAAATTTCACAATTTTTATTTTCCGGTTACCTTCACCGACGGCAAGATTGAAGTAGAGGTCGACAATGTTGGGACAGTTTTGGTAGCAAGCCGGTGAGCATAAGGTAGCGGTGAACTCCGGCGACAAGAGGGCATCGGAGGATATTCCGACGAGCCGCCGGTCAAGGCCACAAGCGGCCACACAGCCGTCGGACTCGATGTGGCCGGAAAATTTCTCGGCCACGATTTCCGATGTCTGACAAGTGTAGTCGAGGCTGCCGGAAACCTCGTTTTTGTAGTTTTCGAGCACGCATCTCTTACCGGAGGTTGAGATTCCGAAGGCGCAGAGATTCTCCGGTAAGTTCTCGCATATGACATCGGCTGTTGATGTGTACATATTTTTTGCGTCATTTTAAAAGATTGTATTTTTTTTTGTATTTTAACACAAAATAATATGAATAATTAAGAGATATTAATGAAGAAAAATTATAAATTATGTCGTAGACAAATGACAAATAATTTACTCCGTTTGCAATTTTGAAAAATACCCATTAATTAATACAAGTCGAGCAAAACCAAATAATAATTTTTGCAATGTCGAGAAACAACGTACCAACTAGTTAATTTAATAAAAATTGAACAAAAAACATACCAAATAATACAAAAATTAGTAAATTACTCGCTAACTAATTACAAAAAATACCCACATCTCACATATTCAAACAGAATATTCGCAATTGCATGAGTTAGTGGGCATTTTTTATTACAATCGCAAAATTTATATGCCAAGAATTGTCACATGCTTTGAATTAATGGGCAAAATTTGCAATTTTGTCTACGATGGAAATATTTAAAAGGAGCTATTTGTTAATAACAATTTAATAATATTATTGAACAAAATTCATACAGAAAGAAAGCATACCTAGAGATCCCTTGAATAAAAGAGAGCAAGCAAAGAAAATCAAACTCATTTTCATTGGGGAAGCCATTTTTTTTTTTTCCTTCAAGTGAGCTTAANCTTGGGAGATTTTTTTTTGTTATGAAATGAAGATCAAATGGGTTTCTTGATGAAATGTGGGAGGTGAACATGTGTGTTTATATAAGATTGTGAATATTTACGTATATATGTATCTATGTAATTCAATTAGGTGATATTTGATGCAAAAATTAGGTTGCATCTTCTATAGCCTTATAGGGTTGATATTATGTATAATTATCAGCGGGATAATGGAAATCAATTTGGTCAGACCTTTTTTATTTCCTCTTTTCGTAAAATCCAATGTAATATACCACCGAATTAGGGTAATTATACCATTATAGAATAAGCATATGAAATGTAATGTGGTGTGCAATATTAATTTGTCATTTGACTGTTGAAATTCAGCTATAGTATTGCTATTATTATCATTGGTATTACTAATTAATATTGCCATAATAATATTGTATATAATGATAATTTTATGTATAAAATTAAATTTTGGTTGTGATTTGGATTCTTGTTGAAGGCTAAAGACGTGTGTTCTAATAAACCTTTTCCATTTCATTTTTATTTTGTACATAATATATTAAAAATATATTATTTACTACAACAATAAAAACAAAAATATAAAATCTGTCGCATCCCGCTCCATTGATTTCTTCTTTCCTTGAGGAAAATAACCTATCATACGATTTAATATCAACATAATTATTAATCTTTTTTTTTAAGTGCTTTAAAAAAGGGAGCTGAGAATAATAAAAAACAATTGCTTCATATGTCGAATAAAAGTGGCTCCCACGTCTTCAGATATTAATATCAAACTTTCATCAGTGTTATGAGTTGTCGCCTGCGGGTCTTCTTGTATATTCAAAAAAAAAAAAGTACTAATATATACTCTGCAAATAATACTTTTTAAATAAATTTGAAATATAATTATATTTCATAATGGTGATCAGTTTGTTGAATTAAATATAGTTTTCTTAAGTAATGAAGATGTTAATTATGAAAATATAACAAAAATGTCATTAACTATGCAAATAAAACATTTGTGGTGTAGAGCCCATGCACTTTAAGTGCATTGCTTATTAGAAGAGAAATGTTTTCAAAAAGCATATGGGGCATTGCTCATGGGATGATCCAAATTTCTATGTGGGATGTTTTGGAATGTAAGACTAACTTATTGTAACATAATCGTGTTGTTAGGCACGTTTAACCGTTAGGCAGCTATACCCTTTTAATAAATATGCATACTTTTATACTTATGTAACACAATGTAAAAAATTAATATTGAAAGTGGATGACATTTTATGATATAAGTATTATTTTTGGTTCGAAAAATATCACAAATCCTTATATGTGTAACATCACAAATTCTTATAGGTGACAACTTAACCCAGAAATAGATATCAAACTATATTGAACAAAAATATATATTTATACTATAAAATATCATATTTTTTATTTTCTTTTGATATTAAATAAATCAATCTCGTAACCATACCGCAAATTAATTAATACACTGATTTTGAGGGAGGGGACAACAAGTTAAGGCGCAACTATTGGGGACTTGTAAGAGTCATGGTTTATATATATATATAATAAGAATTAACATTTTTAAAAAATAATAAACAAAAAAATAGGAAATATTAATTGCATTACATTTTTAGTATTTTTTTTAATAAAAAATCAAGTAGCATTTAATGCTAGCACAAATCATGGGATTTGTTATATAGATACATATTTGAATTTCAAATTTCAAACAAAACATGTCGAAATGTATTTTGAATTTTTTAGGGAAAAAATTTAACAAACACGTTAAGATGTCATACAATACATATATTTATATATATTTTCTTAACATATAGGTTAATTAGTTTCATATCTAAACAATATATATTTAAACAATATATAAACAAATATAATAATTTATCGTACAATACAGACAAATATATAAACAATATATTTATATACAAATATAATAAACAATACAAACAAATATACAAACAATATATAAACAAATATAAGAACTTGTCACGTGTATATTTCGTACAATACATATATTTGTATATATTATCTTAACATATAAGTTAATTAGTTTCATATCTAAACAATATATATTTTAAGAACTTAAAGATTCATAACATTACTGACGTCATGTATATTTATAATATTTCGTCACGTACATTTTACTACAATTGGTAACTTTTTAAAAATTATTTGAATAATTGGAGGTTGATTGGTAATTTGAATTTCAAATTCATTCAAACATTTAAAGAAAAATATCATAAGCAGATTTTTTTGATACATTTCATTTTATCTCAACTTACATATAATCACGTTCCTACCTAACATTAAATCTGCTTATATCTTTTTAAATTAATTACATCGTTAAATAATATAAATATACATTACATATTTAGCATTATATAACAAATATATTACTTCTACAAGTGTTATAAATAATAATGACATTATATGATAATAGATTTTTTGATAAATTAATAATTGAGTATTATGATGAACCAAAATATGTAAAATTATTATTATTTTGTATTAAAAAATAAATATATATGTTAAAATATTATTTATAATAATATATTAGTTCATCATGCTATTACAATAAATTTTATAATAAAATAATATGAGTATTATACGAGGAATAAGATTACGTAAAATTGTTATTTTTCTTATATCAAAGAATAAATATATATAATGAAACTAAATTTATATTATTATAAATATGTGAGCGAGATAATATATTAATTAATTTACGGTACCACTACCAGGCTCAGGTTTAATGTCTCGACAAAAAAGATGACGTTGATGAAAGAGGTAAAAAAATATATGATCAAACTCTATTACTTTTTTAGACCTTAATTGACAAGCCCTATTGTCCACTCATTTAATATCTCCCGTGAATCACACGAACTACTTAACAGACAAACTCTGTAGAAATGACTCATTTAATATTTATGTCTCGTGCACTAGTTTGTAATGTACGTGAAGAAGCAATAACTAAAAGATGTTTTTTTTTTTGTTTTTTTTCATAATTCTAATTACATATATGACCCCATAGGATTGAAGAACTCCCCCAAAATTAAAAGAAATAGCATTGATGCCATGAGTGTTTTCATGATCATGAGAGGCAAATGCAATGACGGACACAACACAAAACACAAACTGTACCGTACAAGACATGAATAACACGAACAAAAAAAACTGTTAAATTTTGATTTAGTATCACATTCATGACCCAATGAAATAAATAACACAAAAACACAACAGAAAACCACAAATGGTGTTCTTAGGCAGTAGTGAAACACCAACACAATGTGATGAAACGGATTGAATGCACTCTTCTTTATATTTATTTTATATTTCAACCTTCAAACTCTCCATTAATTATTCCCATTTTCAAAATTTCCCCACATACAAAATAAAATGCATAAGAATTAGATAAAGTTACATACACGCATACAGGAGTTCGAACCTAAAATGTGAAAGTTACATCAAGACTTGCAAAATGCATTGAGTGTGTCATCAAGGGCCTGTCTATCATAATCACCTGTGAAAACGCAATTGCCGAGCGGACCTTTCAGCAGGATGAGCCTTAGCTGGCCATCGGCTACCTTTTTATCCACCTGCATTCCGTAATAACCATATGGCTAAAGCTTCATAGAAAATAAAAAAATAAAAAACAATAAAAAAAGAATGGTCCTTGTGTCGAAAAGATTAAGAGTGTGTTTGATAAGTACCATAAATTAACTTATAGCTTATTTGATTAGCTTCTTCGATGTTTGGTAATCAAATAAGCTAGCTTATAGCTTATTCGGATAGCTTATAAGTTTCATGTATTTAAATGAGATTCGTTTTGTAGGATGACTTTTGAAAAAAACTCGAGCTTATCTCATAAGCTTCTTGGGTAGCTTTTTAAATAAGCTCGTTGAAAATTTTATTCCAGCTAGCTTATTAGCTAATTTTATCGAACCCATTTATCATATAAGCTAGCTTTTCAACAATTAATCATAAGCTATATGCTCAAAAAACACTTATCAGCTATATCAGCTAGGTTTACCAAACATAAACGTAGTGCTATCTTACCGCCATAACAGACTTAAACATGTCGACAGTCATTGTGTCTGGTGGTGTTGTAGGTAATTTGGCCTGTTGCAGGATCATATGCACCCGCTTTACTAAAGACTCATCTATCCAGCCGAGCCGGTAAGACATGTCCACTGCCATTACCTGAAAATTACATGCACGGATCAAAATTGAGAACAAATGATTTACATGGGATTTACAAAATGTCTTTAAAGTTGGACCAAAACTTTAAGGTGGCTCTCACATAACATTAAAATTTGTTTGACTTTTGAGTAAAAGAGAGTAACATACTGTTCCAGCAGCCACAGCCTCCCCATGAAGCCACTGCCCATACCCAAAACCAGTCTCAATTGCCTGTGGATGCCCCATGGAAACAACATTTGGTAAAACACGACAATAACAAATAAATAAAAAAAAAAAATATTTAGTAAATAATAAATCCAAGTTTGTTTTGGTGGTGATTGGAATTTTTTTCCTTTTTTATTTATTTTGATTGAATTTATTGGATAAAGTAAATTCATTTTGAAAAAAAGTTGATTGAGTGGATATATGGGATTTGAGTTTGTATTTAAATAATATTTAAAATGTAATGATTGAAATTGATATGATATGAAAGTATGAGAAATGTTATTGGAAATGATAGGTAGTTAAAATAATATAAGTGGATGAATAGTGAATTAAAGCTGATGTGATGTGTGGGGATGATTGATTAGGTATTATTTAATAATATTAATAATATTTTGGAGAGTTGAGTTGGATTTTGAGTTAAAAAGTTGTAAAATAATTATTCGACCAGAAATAACCGGTTTATTTTATAACCAATCGCAACCTTTACGAATTGTTTCGGTAACACACACCATTCTAATCACGTTGACAACAAAAGTCGAATGTTCAAAGGCATCAAGCCACACAGAAGTACAACCGTTAAAACTTAAAAAGCATCTCTACAAATTTAGAAAGTGATACTCACATGACCGAACGTGTGGCCCAAGTTTAATGTTGCTCTCAGCCCACTCTCCTTCTCATCTAAAGACACAACATCAGCTTTATTTTCACATGAGCGCTTTATAGCATAAGCAAATGAGTCTGGGTCCCTACAAATAACAAAAACCCTTATTCAGGTCAAGTTCATAAGAACAACAATGATGGATTACATTGACAATAGACTACCAATTAAGCTTCTAAATCGGAAGCATGATTATTTCTACTAATCACAGGTAAAATCCATGAAATTATGGAATAAAGATTCACAAAAGGAACTAAAGCAACACGTTATGTTGCACAAACCAGATGCTCTCAAAATAAATCCACAAATATCGAGTAAGGCAGTAAATAACACAACTACTCAAAACACATATATGCACATACGCACCTTGCCAGAAGCGCGTGCATATTCTTTTCTTGCCACTCAAAAAAATCGGCATCTCTTATCAATCCATACTTGATGACCTCCGCAAGTCCTGAAGCCAATTCGCGATCAGGCAATGTGTTCAACGTGTCAGTGTCAATGAGCACACACTGCGGTTGGTAGAATGCCCCAATTAAATTTTTCCCGAGCCGGTGGTTTATACCAGTTTTACCCCCAACCGAAGAATCTACCTAAAAACACAACATTCAAATGAGTAACCAGTAAATTTAAAATACAAATACACAACACAAGACGTATCATTGGATAAACATCACAGATGGGAAAAAAAAAATGCCTATACGCAGTATAACTCAAAAGACCTGTGCCATAACAGTAGTGGGGATCTGAATAAAATTCACTCCTCGTAAATATGAAGCTGCGGCATATCCACACATGTCGCCAATGACCCCTCCACCAAGGGCAACAAATGTACACCGTCTGTCCATACGTGACTCGATTGCTTTATCAAATACTTTCATTAGTGTTTCCTGTGGAAGTGTAAAATAATGCCAAAACTAAAGTGAGTCTTGGAATTATAGAGTTATTGTAAGATAATGATGTTCAGAAAGCAAGGGCTTAGAGTGTTCACCATGTTTTTAAATTGCTCTCCATCGGGCAGAATCACGCTCTCGACTTTGATGTTGGGATTTCCATCTGTTAAGGCCCAAATAGTTTTATCGAGATACAAAGGAGCTACCGTGGAATTAGTGACCACAAGAACTTGCTTCCCATGGACATGCCTAAAATACGGCAGACATGGTAGCTATGAGAAACAATGTTGCGAAAGGGAAAGAAGAGCCAAACTCACAACTCTCACATGAAATCAAATAAATTAGAAGAAACTATAAATGCAAAATGAGTGCAGAATCACAAACTCGGTGACAAACAATAGAAACAAAATGAGTTGGTAGACATTAAAAGTTAGATGGATGAATTTTTTGTAGAAATTATATATCAAATCCAATGAATACTTATCTGAACTCACGTCTTTGAGTGTACTTATTGCCAATCCATAACTTAGCTAACATGTAGAATGTTGTAAGCAAACTATAACCAAAGTGAGAGGAAACGTATGATCATATTTGGGAGAAGCACTTTAAATAAACTAAAATTGATTGTATCACCATGATAAGCCAGCCACTACATGGCTATGGTTCATCCGATCACCACAGACGCCTGGTACACTCAGTGAACTAACGATTAACCTAACTCACACAAAACCCACCTTCAGCTCAATTTCACTAACACAAAACGAATTAAAAGAGACGATGCAAAATAGAAAGAACAACAAAGCAATTGCACAGAAATAGGCGAAGGCGATGCCAAAA
>BKCP01013181.1:692801-730067 GCA_008636005.1 Striga asiatica | reverse complement strand
GTAAGGCACAAAAACCGATGAAATCAGGCCGGTTTTCCCAGATTGTAGGAGTGCCCCAGCAGCATAGCCCAATGCATAGCAGTAGTTCGAGTCGAAGTTTGAAGGTAAACCACATCTACCTTCATACCTGAAAAAAAAAAAAATCGAAATAATAACTAAGATAATTATTATTATATAACTCCATTTTACACTCTAATCTTCCAGCAGAAGTTCTTAATTACCCGAAAAAGTGAGACTGTCCTCTGAATTCCTTTTTGTACGAACCCTTCTTCCTTCTTGATTCCAGTTCTGCTTCCACCATCTCGATCAGCATTTTTTCCGTTTCTATTTTCGCAACCTACACAAAATAATAAAAAAAAAAATTACTATATAATAACAATTGAAGATGATGACTTACTATAATCGATAAATACCTGCACGTTTCCATGTGGATCTCTTTCGAGTAGCAACTGCTCTTGGATAGCTTTCGGCAGAAAATCAAACAGCTGGCGAGATTGTTCACCGAGCTTACTTTTCCAAGCTCCATCTTCATCAACACTACCATTAGCCAGGATTTCATTAAGCTCCGAAATCAATTGTTGCACCTTTAACAATAATGAGTAAAATTAGATTTAGAGAGTAAATACACATTTAAAAAAAAAAGTTACGATGTATTAAGTTGATATGGGATTATAGTTTATAAACCTCTGGTATGAAGTCAATTAAGCCTTCTGGTATAAGTATAACCCCATAGTTATAACCAAGTTCAGCACGTTTGCAAATCACGTCCGTAATGTAATCTGTGACGTTTTTCAGTGTCTGTTTCTTAGCAGCGACCTAAATAAAATTAACACATGGTAAATGCTAAAATATTATATAATTATTCTTAAACTGGATATGGGAATCAGGAAACGACTCATTAAAGAAATTATGAGATGTATAACGAAATGAAAGATAATATCGTTGAGGATATAATATATTACCTCTTCACCGATAATAGTTATATTAGGATGAGTCTGCAAACTGCACTCGAGTGTTATGTGAGAAGCAGCTCTGCCCATAAGCCTCACAACTATGAGGTAAAATGGTAAATAGTTCTCGTCAAACAAAATACACAACAGATTTAAGTTGAAAACCAGAATGAAGAATAAATATGCAACTGTCATTCATACTTACAGTGATAATATTTTCCAGTTGAGCGAGCATCTATCATGACATTTCCAATCATTTCAGCATATATCTGCATTTTTTCGAAACTAAAGCTACTAAGTATTTCGAGCTTTTTTGGAAAAAAGTAAAGATAAGAGAATCGAAGGAGAGAAATCAAATGAAAAAAAAAACATGAAAAAAAAAAAAATCGAAGACACTTTGGTTGAGAAATTCACTCATATCCGGTGATAAAATAAAACTTAATGATCTTAAAATATTGTATCTTAATCATTAATGAACCAATTGAATTTATTTCACTGCATGTTAATAATAAATAACTACAGCAAGATTGGCACCTTGCAAGCTGTGTCGAATCCAAAACTTATTGGCACTTCTTTGGATTTTAGGTCACCATCAATAGTTTTGGGGCATCCAATGACTTTGGTTTTCATGTTTTTTGCCCTGAAAAAAAATGCGCAACCATTAAAATATTTAGGCAAAGAGGAAAGGATTTAAACGGAAGTTTAAAGATCAGATAAGAAAAAACTTTTACCTAAAATTCTCTGCAAGAAGACATGCATTAGTGTTGGAATCATCTCCTCCTATGACGACAAGTCCATCTAAATCGAGCTTCTTTGCTGTCTCTTCACCCTGCTTGAACTGAAGCCCCACATAATATAACATAAGTTACTATATAAAAAAACAAATTACCCACTGAGAAATCGATTACGAACAAAAGAATATGACACAACAGGATAAATCGTTAAGGACAAATGCATTTTCTGGTCTGGTGGCTTGAACGGGATAAAATAAAATAATAAATATAAAGCTAACTTTTACTTGCATCATGAAGGTACCATGAAGATGGATAAACAGAAAGTATGAAATAATTATAACTTACTTGTTCAGGGGTCTCTATCTTGTCTCTCCCACTACAGATCATGTCAAAGCCACCCTGTAAGAAATTCAAATTCATGAATGGCTAAATTAAAATAATGAAATGAAAGTAATAGCAATAGCAATGCCAATAGAAGGTGAATGAACTATTATAACTTTTCAGTGAATAAAATATTTTTCGTGCAATATAGAACTTTATAAACATGTTCCAATCTCCAACTAAAATTTCAAGCCTTTTCATAAATATGCATCAATATGATTCACTTTGACATCAAAATGTAAAAATAAAATCTAGAGATAGCATGACGATAGAACAAAACAAGAGCTATAATAATAATAGTAGTTCATCTAAAGATAAACAAGATCATGATATTTATCGAACTATCATCATGTGATAAGGAAAAAAATTGCAAGATTTGACGGAATCAGTCATCTAGGAAAAACTTATCCACCAAAATTTGTTTTCCGTCAAAATTTTACAAGCCGAAAAACAAAGGAGAAATCTAACTTGGTTCCTGTATGGATGAACGAAGTCCTTTGTCAATTCAACATATTTACACTTCATGACCCCAGCTGGACCACCCCTAAAACCAAACAAGGTGCTTCCTTTTGTTCTTTCCTGTAAATAGTCTGATGAAAAAGAAAAGAAAAAAAAAAACCATCACAGAAAATTCAATAAAAAATGTAAAGGTGAAAAATTTATGATCCAAGTCGAAACTATAGAGCTCACCAAAGAGTCCCGATATTACATTATGCCCACCAGGAGCTTGTCCTCCAGAAAGAACAACTCCAATTTTCAAGCTTTTATCGGGAATAGCTGTAGATGCATCACTGGGAACAAGCATTGCCGATGGTTGTCCGAAGAGACTCGGAAAAAGCTTTGCAATTTCATCTATTGACAATCATAATACATACAAATCAGCTGCACTTCATTTCTTTTACCTATTTCCCCACTAATTTCATAACAATATGAAATCTTTCCAACTTCAGAATTATGAAATTTATCAATTGGATCTTGTAAAGTTAACATTTTTATGACATGCATGTAAGTTATTGCTCAGTTAGTATGCCTTTTAGACAAGTTTACATGCAATCCAACGGAGTCTTGTGAATTTTAAGTGCTAACAACCAACAAAAGCTAAAACAAATCAAAAATAGAAAAAGAACAGAACGCTAGGAACAAATTTTGCTTGTTCTAAGATTTCTTGCACAACAAGTCTCGTGATTCTAAACTCACTTGCAATTCATAAAACTCAAATCCCACGAATCAGTCGAAGATTTATTCACTGATCTCAGGGACTGTGCATCACCACATGCACCACAACGTGGGGAGGAATCGAACGAGTAAGAAAATCGATAAACGGGTCGAACCTGGGTTTCCCGCGGCGGAGCTCGGCGGGCCGTCGACGACTTTGAACGATTTCCGGAGAACCTCCGGCAGCGGGAGAGAGACCGCGAGGCGGCTGGCCTGAAGTTCGCTGTAGTCCGACGCGGACCTCCCTGGGGCAACTGGATTCGCAGCCATTGATGGGTTTCGATCGATGCTTTCTGACAGAGATTGAGAAGATGGGATTTTGAGCTGTAAGCTTTTATGATGTGTGTGGCTATGGCGGAAAAAGGGCAAGCCTTTGAAGGCAATGAGGGCGCTAGGGAACGAGTCAGCCGTAATGTGTGTGTACTATGATTTTTGCCCGTAAACTTGGTTTATATAATTATATTTTAATAAATAATAAATTAATAATAATATAAAATATAGTATCAAATGTCAATTGGGAATTTCAAATTTGGGGTAAATGTTGTTTAAATTTAGAGAAAAAGGGTAAAAATCGAATTTGAGATTCTTTTCCTTTTTTTTACCCATTAGGGAAGATTACATTTTGAAGAAAAATGGATTTTGAGGGTGCTAGTATGGAAATTATATTATAGGAGAGTATAATATTTCAAACGGTTTTGCTATGGAGCCATCCATAGTTATCCACAAATGGTGTATTGACACGTGTCCTGCAATAAATGCACATTGGACACGTGTCAATACCTAACGTTACGGATGGCTCCATAAGGGAACCATCCGATGGTTCTATAGATTTCAAAACTAAGGGTGCCAATAATTATATGAGAACTCAATAGTTCATAATTCATGACAATTTGTATTTTTTTTCAATATATATAGATGCTTTTAAACTGGGATATCATCATAAAAAACAACATAAATAAAAATATGATATTTAATAGTATAAGTATCTATTTTGTTAAAAAAACATGTCAATTCACAAAATAAAGATGTCAGGTCGACCTCCCTACCAGGGGCGGATCTATAAAATTTATTTGGGGGGACGAAATAATTTTCAATAATGACATATTTCATTAAAAAAGACAAAGTTGCATTTTTAGAATAGAAAAAGACAAAAAGTAATTCAAAAAATACATATTGTTCAAACATTGTGACTATTAGAATTGTGCTCGACGTTCTCTCGAGTCACGAAACTCATCGAAGATTGACTCGGTAGTAATAGATCTTGCAATTTCTCTTTCAACAAAGATAGTCAAATAATTTACAAGAAAGTCATCTTTCATTTTATTTCGAAGTTTGAATTTAACGATAGTCATAGCGAAAAATGCACGCTCTGTGGTCGCGGTAGACATAGGAAGAGTAAGAATCAACCTTATTAATCTATCAATCAACGGTTATATCATAGACTTTCTACTTTTCGCCATCCATTGCACAAATCAGAGATAATGTACAAATTTTGAAATTCTGGATGCTTGAGAACATCAATCTCATAATGTCGTAATTGAACTTGCAGTAAATCTTTTTCATAATCAAATATAAAAGGATGATCAAAATACTTAAGTAATTGTTGCTGCGATTTTTTTTAGCTTGCTGTCTCGCTAACGCTGGACTCTTGAGTTGCTGAGGCAATTTTTTAAGTTAGTTAAATAATTTGTTTCATTAATAAATAAATAATATAATATAATATAATATAAAAGGTGGAGTTGGACTTTATGGGTTTTGTTGATGTCGCATTAATTGGTTAGGGGAACAATAATAAATAAATATACTTAATCTAATATAATAGATATATACTTAGGTGAAAAAAAAAAAGTTTAGGTGGACCGTGGCCCTCCCTATAATGTATGTCCGTCTGCCCCTGCTCCCTACCCCATTGGCCGCTTCATATAATAATTTGTGTAAATTAATAATTCATATTGATACGGTCCGAGATGAGTGACTCCGGTCTTTCAAAGGGTTCTTCACGATTGCGGCGTGAACGCGCTTAATTCGGTCCGGTCCAAGCTTGAGTGTTCGCCGGTACCTGCAAATACGCCGGAATTGCTCCTGCGTAAGACCCTCCGACGCTCAAGTCAATATTTCGGAATAAGAGAGTTAATGTGTATTGAATGTAACAGTGGTAGTAATAAATGATGTATTACCTTCTTCTTTGGGATTCAATGTATATATAGTATTTAACTATACGGATTACCTCCTTGCTCGATGTCAATGCATATGGGTCGACTTCCGGGTCTAAGCTCGACCACCTGCGTGGGTCGACGCCCCTTTGGCCTTTGGTCTATATTCGACCACTCCGTGTTAGGCCCATGGACGAGATGTACGATATTGGCCCTTGGTCTATGTTCGACCACTCCTATGTTTGACCGGTCCATGTTCGACCCATGGAACCTTTTGGTCTTATTCGACCGGTCCATGTTCGACCGCTCCCTTGTTCGACCCATTCACGGGTCTTTATCCCGTTAGACCAAGTGAGTATCATAATCCCTATCACATATGCACAATAAGTCAATATTAAAATTTCTGTTAGGCGTACATAAACCGTCAAACATAACTCTAGGCATACATATTTACTTTTTTCATCATATATGCATAATTTAAAATTGAATGCCGTGCTCTAAGAAACAGTAGAAATAGTTAATTTTTCAACAAATATGTATAATTTCAAATTGAAGGTCATAGATTGATCTTTGATTTGGAGCTGAATTTTTTAGCCTTGGACATCTATTCTGTTGTTTGTTTATTTTCTTCATGTGTATCTGTTGTTGGTTCGATTGTTTAGTTAGGTGTGTGTTAGCAGGTTGAAAAATTGGGAGGATATATCAGAATTCCGCTAAACTACTTAAAAAAATCCCTTGACTTGCTCTTCACGATCTCTTCTCTCACTCGCAAGTCATCTCAAGTACGGTAAGTTCTTCTCGTGATACTCCGATGTCATATAAGGTAAGTTCCTCTACGCACTTTGACTCCTATGCATGCTAAGTGTGCCTCTTCCTTTTATTCATGTGCGGTTGCTCTTGCGTAATCCTTCTTGATCTCCTGTAGATATAACAATCTTAAGGTCAACTAATAAAATCAATGGAATAATATAGATCAAGATAATAATAATAAAAAAACTTCCCTTTATAATCTCGTACACTTCTAGAATCCAATGTAGGTTCCAAGTTTTGTTGGAGTTTGTCGATTTAATGCCAACCTTCAAATACTTACACATGAGTTAGGTCCTTAGGTCCTTAGTTTGGGTGTTGTTGGGCTACCCTTAGGGCTTGATTACCAACTAATGTTAGTTGATATTATTTGTGTAATCAGTTGGTAACTCGGGTGCACTATTTCCTGAGTTCAATATATGGTTTTATTGTTTCAGAAAAAAAATTAAAAATGGATAGTCTAAAAGTGAAATTCCCAACACTTTCATTTTCTATTTTATTCTCCTCCTTATGTTCTTTTGCAACTTGTTAAAAAAATAAAAAAAATAAAAAAAAAAAAAATAAAAAACAACTCCAAACTCAATTGGAAATGACAAACTATAGATTTCTCTTTTAATTTAAGGAACCCCAATTTATATAAAAAAAAAACCCGTAATTGATGAAATACAAATTAAATTTGAAGTTCATTACCACAATTTTAAAAAAAGCCATGATAAGCTAAACTAGCCTTATTTGTTGGTTTTGAGGTAGAGGAAGATGGTTTTTTAGATCGAGAATTAAATTTAGAGCCCGCCATTTGTTGTTTGACTGAGAGGGAATGTTGTGAACGAGACAGACCAAACTTGATGGAGACAGCAAGCTATAATTGGGGAAAAATCATTTTGGGCAAGTCGGCGTAAGGGAATTCCGATGTAAATTTTGGGTCAGTCACATGCGACAAAGATGGTGAGGTTGTACAAAAGGAAAAGCAGATGTGGGACGAGACTCGAGTAGGCCTGGGACCGGTCCGGTTCTTATCATTTTTTTCAAGAACCGGAACCGGAACCGAACCAAAAAAACCGGTTCGGTTAACACATAAATAATTGCAGGAATCGAAAAAGAACTGAACCGGTTTATAACGGTTCGGTTTTTCTGGGTATTCGGGTAACCGAATGATAAAAAATAACCGACAATAACCGGTTTTGAGTCAAGAACCGATCAAAAAAATGCAACTCACGAACTAAATATATCATGAAAAACCGAGAACCGAATGCAAAAATGAAGAACCGAATATTAAATACAAGAACCGGAACCGATTCATACATATAAATATATAAAACATGCATATTTTCACATATATAACCGGTTCCTCGGTTAATACATATACACTCGGTTAATACATATACACTCGGTTCGATCCGGTTCGGTTCTCCGGTTCTCGGGTATAAATCCCACCCCTAGACTCGAGGACAAGTTCTCCCTTTTCAAAATTTTTATGATTTATCAATTAAATTAATAGTTGATATTAATTGCAAATATATGTGGCTAGTTGGGAGGACAAAAAAATTGTTTTTGAATGTGAAGAGGAAAATACAACTTAGGAACTAAACCTGGAGATGATTTGTGGATTAAGGATTCAATAGCAAGATGCTTCTATTATTTTCTTTTGCAACAATTTTTTTTTTATTTTTTATTTATTATTATTTTTTTTTTCTTTTTTGAATTTGTTAAAAAAAAAACTTAAAACTCAATGACCTAATGCTAAGAGCAGAGTTGAAAATATACGCAATAAAAGGACTTGAAACAAGAAATCCGAAAAAGTTGGGGGACTGTAAAAAAAAAGTTCACCATCCCCACACCTTATCCGCAACGCCCACCATCTGCACATCCACTCCAAAATTATAACTCCCCTTTTAAACCCTAGTAAAATTCACAAAACCCCCAACCTGAAACAGAGCTTCCTCATCGTTCGAAAAAAAAACGAGCTTCTGGAGAGGATTTCAATCGCCGATAATTCCAGCCCTTCAATCGTCTTCTCCACCATCGCCGTCCGTGTGTGTGTACGCGGGAGGAGATAACGAGCAGCAGCCGATCGAGCAGTCCATTACCGTCGAGCGATTGAGTAGTAAGATCGAACATTTCATCAACAAACATCAGCGGCCATTCTTGTTCAATCGCGAGCCGTCGGCGGTCCTGCCGGAGAAGAGAGCGCGAAGCCGGAAGTCGGGTTCTTCAGCGGCCGGCGAACCTGCACATTTTGAAATTCTCTCGTTCAAAATGTCCGATATATCCCCAGAATCCATCGTCATCCAGCTCCCCGACGAGCATCCCCGGCTACCGCTCGACATCGCCGAAAACATCCTCTGCCGCCTCCCGGTGAAGACCCTCAAGCGCTTCCGTGCCGTCGACAAATCGTGGCGTGCACTGATCGACAGCGAGAGCTTCGCCAAGGCACACTTTCACAGCTCTCTGGCTTCCAACTCCAACCGGAGCATCATCACCGGCATTTTTGGCTTTCACTCGATGAACCTCGAGTCTCTCAGCACCCCGACGGATATGGACCCACCGTTCGACTACAACAACAAGGACGTGGACTCCATCTCGAGATCCGTCAATGGTTTAATCGTGGTGACGAGAGAGACCGAGCCTCCGATTTTGTGGAACGTCTTCGCCAGAGAGCACAAGGTTCTCCCCAGATGCCATGTTAAATTGGCGCCCAGATTGGCCAATGCCTGTGAGAACATGTACGGATTTGCCTATGATGAGGAGAATGACGACTATAAGGTCGTCAAGGTCATGTGGCACAAAAAACGGCCATTGTCCGAGGAGTGGATTTACAGCCTGAAGTCGGATTCATGGAGGAAAACAAAGGCCATGAAATACCAGATGGGACACTGGCCAGTCCCCTTCAGAGGCGCCCTGCATGCACTTGCTGGCAATGATGGCGTGAAGCTGATGGGCTTCAACATCGTGACAGAGACGAATTTCGAGTTGCCGTTGCCCCAGTTTGATTACGATATTGAGCGTCCTCATTTGACGCTCGAGCTATTCGACGGGACGATGTTAGCACTGGCATGTGTGTATGCGTCAAATGTTGTGATTTGGGTGATGAAGGATTACGGGGTGGCAGAGTCGTGGCAGGTGATATTCTCGATCCCGAACACACAGGGGCCCATGTGGCCTCTTGCTCTCTCCAAGGATGGGGAGAAGATTCTCGTCAATTACCGGGGCACACAATTTGCGTATTTCGGCTTGAAAAACCGCTTAAGCGTCCAAGACATTGCTTTGCCGTTCATAGTGTGGCCGAGGCTGATTGTGGAGACGTTGATTTCACCTCACTTCTGGGACAGGAGGAAAGCTGTGGCAGATACCTCGACTAAGGAACAGAAGAAGAAGAATGGGGGAAAGGGGAGCAAGGGCAGGAAGAAGAAGGGGAGTAAGGTCAACATTTTGTCATTTTTTATCTTCTTAGTCGTGCTATATGTAATACTAATAGTGTGTTCATGTATTAGGTTCATATTTGGTTCATACTTTATATGAATTAATACTTCTCCTTGTTATTTTGCAGGATGACCATGACCTCTCAGCTCAATTCAACTTGGTTCTGTGAAATTCATGAGGTGCTTATGTTCTTGTCCATGCCTAGTTTTCTATGCCTCTCTTTTTTCGTAAAGCTGATTGTGAATCTTAAATAAAATTGAAAATGCTAATTTGATGGTGGGAATATATTTTTTGGTGTAGTCATGTAAAGTCTCTTAGTATATTACTTACAGGATTGTCTTGGTCTCTGTGAATGTAATGGTTTCAAGTGTTGTTTTGTCACTGATTTGCATTATTTGGCTTTTGTTTATCTGCTGATAGGCGATATCTCACAGCATAGCACCATGTACCAACTCCTCTACACTTGTAGCAGCATGAATGTTTCGTTAGAACTAGTTAGTAATACAGACTAAAATATCATCCCTCGCTAGTATTTGAGTTAGCATTAGTAACTAAAGTGTAATTCAAAAATTGTGATAAGTTATAAAGGTTATTTGAGTGATCTGCAAAATGTCAATTATTAAGAGACATGAAATGCAGATAGTCTGATCCTACTGGGGGAAACTACCTAGTTTTATGTATGTATAGATGTTATGATCGAATGAATAACGCTAACTTCTCGAATTAAAATTTATCTCCTTCCTCTGTTATTCCCTTTTCTTTTTCTTTTGTTTTTTTATTTTATCATCTTTTGTTGGTTAGTTTGCTGGTTCATGTGTCTATGTAGCTAACTGACTAGGGAGAAATGTTGGTTCTATAACTGATTTAAATCCATGAGGTGCTTATGTTCTTGTCCATGCATAGTTTTCTGTGCCTCTCTTCTTTGAGAAAGCTGGTTGTGAATCTTAAATAAAAACGAAAATGCTAATTTGATGCTGGAAATTTATTTTTTGGCGTAGTCGTGTAAAGTCTCCTAGTATATTACTTACAGGATGGTCTGTGAGAATGTAATGGTTTCAAGTGTTGTGCTGTCACTGATTTGCATTATTTGGCTTTTGTTTATCTGCTGATAGGTAGCAGCATTGCACCCTGAACCAACTCCTCTACACTTGTAGCAGCATGAATGTTTCGGTAGAACTAGTTAGTATTACAGACTAGAATATCATCCATCACTAGTATTTGAGTTAGCATTAGTAACTAAAGTGTGATTCTGAAATTGTGATAAGTTATAAAGGTTATTTATGTGATCTGGGAAATGTCAATTATTAAGTGTATCTGGTTTTATGCATAGATGTTCTGAGCGAATGAATAACTATAACGTCTTGAATACAACAAGATCTCTCCTTCCTCTGTTATTCCCTTTTCGTATATCATCTTTTGTTGGTTAGTTTGTTGGTTCATGTGTCTATGTAGCTAACTGACTATAGTGAGAAATTTTGAGTCTCTAACTGATCTAAATCACAGGGGAATGGAGAAAGAAGGCTGAATTATCGTTAGAGGTTCACAGGGGAAGATTCAAACTGTTGGGTTATGTACTTGAAGATTTTTGATCCCGGTGTTGTGGGTGAAGTATTCGGAGTTGTTGGCCATGAGAGCTAGGGATAAAATGGATGCGGTTTTTGTATACAATCTTGTTTGCGATATTGGTTTTTACAGAATTAAAAGACTAGTTTGGAGTGGTTGGATGCAGTCAAGTGATTATACTCTCTGTCAATTGTCATACTTTTTTAATATTGATTATCGGGGAATTTATGCTATGCAAAATTTCGTTTCTTTTACCTTTTGTTATTGTTTGCATTATGATAAAAAGTGGGCACTCTTCTTTTGTTTGTTTTGGATTCAAATCTTTTTTTGCTTTGGATCTTGCATTATTTAAGGATATTTTTATGGCATTCCCTAAATTACCAATCGTTAATTGAAATTTCAAAAAATGAAACTGTCAACCGAAGCAGGATTGGTTTCAAACCATTTATTTTTTATTTTTTCGATTCAACTATAGGTTAATTTTAGCCATAAAAAAAATTGAGAAAGTATAAATAAAAGATCAACGGAAATAACTACTGGTTCCATTAGCAATAACATTTTGATTTACTGATCCTCAAACTACAATGCAGACATGTGTGATGTTTAGGGCATTCTTGGTTAAAAATGAATTCGCTCAAAAATGTTTAGGGCATTTTGATTTTGAAAGAGTTGGACAAATAAATTCGCTCAAAATGGATTTTTTCGATTAATTTTGAAAAATAAGCATATTACGATAGGTTTAAATTAAATTCGATATCCCTCTTATATATAATTCCCGAATGTACTGAAAGTCTAAGTGGAAGATTCACATCTTTCGAGATCCTACATGTTTCATTATTTAGCTTTGATATATTTTAATTTACTTCAAATCAAAAAATAATTAGATTGAGGCTATTCATAAATATGTTGATTATTTATGGTCATTTTAGATGTATTAATTGCATTTTAATATTATTTTATATTATAACCATTGAATTGTAAATGTATTTTAAATGTTAATAAATTTTATGTTTTTTTATTTGTATTACATATGCAATATATTAAATTAATCATTTCATGATGAGCTTCAATGGGACATCCATATTGTATGTATAAAATAATAAATTATATTTATATCTTTGGATAATAGTAAAATTATTTATTAATATTAATTATAAAAATAAAATTGTTTATCTTATTAAAATTAGTTAAAAAATAAAATTATTTTTCAATTAATATATTTATGTTTAAAGTAATTATTGTATAAGTTAGAAAAATTATTATAATATAAAACAGGTAAGTCGCACAAGTAACAAGTGTCGTTCTAAAATATATAATAATATATATTTTTTATAAAAAATATTTAAATTTTAAAACACCTTTTATTATTAATTTTAAAATTTAACAATAAAATTTTCAACAAGCACCTATGTAATACACGGGTGTTGTAGTAGTAAAAATTATATTCTAATAATATGAGTGATGAAATATATTAAAGTAGATAGATACTACAAGATTTATGGAAAAATATATGTAAATGAGATAATATATTAAACATCACATAATCCATCCACAATTTTTCTTTGTGATTTTAGTATATAAAAATCAAATCCCCACATTTAAAAGATAAGCTTGAATTAGCTCGTTGACCATAAAAAAATTTCTGAATTTGCAAATGGTAAATCAATTAATTAAATAAATAATTTAAAATTGAGAAAACCCTCAAGAATTTGGAGATTGGTTTATTTTCCCTCTCTCTAATGCCTTCCCAGGCTTCCCTCACGCAAACACTAACAAGAGCTTCCGCCATTAACAGAGCTTAACAAAAGCTTCACAAGCCTTTTCTTTTGACTGCTCACCGGCCCCTATCTTGCTTGAAGAAAATCCTAAGTGTAAAATATTTAATAAAATTTGGCCTGTTGACAGCTGATTTACCATTTTTCTACAAAAGTCCCGATTTTTTATCATCCACGACACCACCAAGGAATCTGATATCTCAGTTTTAGAAGATTTTCATGAATTGAGTTTTGCCTTTTCGTTGAATTTTCCTTTTTTCTATTTCTTTGGTTCGTGGATTTTCTCTTTTGGTATTCGGTTACTTCTATAAATTCGCTTGTATCACTCGTTTTGTCCACCATTTCTAGTGATTCTGTTGTCAGCTCCTGTTTCTTGAGCTGTTCATACCTTTTGGGGAGCTCTATTAAAAATCCCAGCTTTGCCCTTTATTTTGGAAATGGTGAACATCAGCAATAATAAGAACCTGCCGATTGCCACCGCCGCCGCCGGCGGCGGCGGATCCACCAGGTCATGGACCTCCGCCGTTTCCGGTCAGTCCATGTCCACTAGCGGCAGTGTTGGATCGCCATCTAGCCGGAGTGAGGCCACAGCTACAGCTGGGGAAAACACATTTCTCTTGTTAAACAATCTTGATATCAAAGGGGATGATAATGGATCTCAGGAGACTCCTGAGTAAGCCCTTCGAGCCGTTTTTTCAATTTTTTTCATGTTTATTCGAATAATTGGTTTTTAAAATTTCTGTGAATAAGTGTAATTTGGAAGGTGAAGTTGCTTTAGTTTTGTTCTGGTGGATTGTGTTGATAAGGGTCGATGTTAATTGATTGTTAGTAATGGAGATATATTTGTACACTCCCGGTCGAGATAGATTGGAGTCATTTTGTGAATTGTGCAACATGTTATATTATGATGATATACTTATTTAGTTCATGGGTTTTGTAGGCGTTTTTTGATATAAACATGTTGTACTTTGTCTGATCAAAGGTTATCCTTATGTTCGGTTATTGAAATTCAAAGGCATTCTCTTGTCGTTTTGTCTTAGTAGCAACAGAAGGAAGAAGAGAGGACAACGAGCAGCTGGAGGAGATAAAAATGGTCGAGGGCTTCGTCAATTTAGCATGAAAGGTACCTTTTTCTTTATTTTATATTATTTTATTTCTCAAAATCTCATCGTGTTTTTTTTTCTGTAATGAGGACGTGTGTTTTATTGTATGTCGTGGCTTTGACTCGTGCAATATCTTTGTAATCTGATTAACTTCTCTCGACTCGTGTTTTCCTTCTAAAACTATCCTGTTGTTTTTCTATGGTATTGTTGGAACTTTTAATCTTTTAATGAACTACCCATTGATGGTAATATTGTCTTAGTTATTAACCTATTCTTCTTTTGTCTGGACAGTCTGTGAGAAAGTAGAAAGCAAAGGGAGAACTACATATAATGAGGTTAGATCTTTATTCTTGAATTTGGATATACATTTCGTATACATTCTTTTACTAATGATTCGATTTTTCCAAAATCACTCTAATTTGCTAAAGCATTGTTAATATGGCCACATGTAGATCTTATATTTGAATGTGAATGCTATATGTGTGGATTATGTGATTCGTGGATTATATTTGACTGTTAATATGGCCACACGTAGACCTTATATTCGACTTTTTTACTTCAAATTCCTCTTTCTTTATTTCCTTCCATTTTTATATGATTTGTCGATTATATGTCAGTTTTTTTATTGTCCATTATAGCAACAATCCGTACTACAAACTGACCTACTCTTATACGTTGAATTATTTTCGCATATTCATCTCAATTGCATTGAGAGATATTCGTATTCACTTTGTTTGTCCGTCTCATACCGAGAACACCTTTGAAGTAAAGCTAAAGTCCATTTTTTTTATCGTATAAATTGGACATGAATTATGTCTTTTCAGGTGGCTGATGAACTTGTTGCTGAATTCACTGAACCTACCAATAGTCTTTCATCACCCGACCAGTTTTTTTTTTTTTTTTTCTTTTTTGTGTTATCCAAAAAAAGTATCCATTCATTCATGCAGTTGCTGCGAGATCTTAATATTCGAGTTACAAAATTTGATTTTTGTCTAATAAATAAATACAAAACAGCACCAGTATGAAGAGAAAAACATACGCCGGAGAGTATATGATGCTCTAAACGTGCTAATGGCTATGGATATTATCTCTAAAGATAAAAAGGAAATACAGTGGAAGGGTCTTCCGAGGACTAGTGTGGATGACGTTGAAGAATTTAAGGTCAGATTTTTATCATTTATGCCCCTTATTTTCTATTCTGTCGCTACACGTAATTGTCAGTATTCCAAATAGGTTTATTCACGTCATTTAATTTAATCCTTGGTTTATATGTAAATTTCTTGCAGGCTGAACGTCTTGGACTTCAAAATAGCATCGAGAAGAAAGCAGCTTATCTAGAAGAGCTCGAGGAACAAGTAAGAACTATAAAACCCATCATTTATCTTCTTATCAAAGGTTTTACATTGTTAAATAGTAACAGAATGGGTATTTGTAGTTTTTTGACGTATAGTTTAGTTTATTCGTATAAATTATCTGTCGACTCTATGCTTTTTGCTGCAGTACATTGGTCTTCAAAACCTCATACAGCGCAACAAGCAATTGCATGGCTCGGAAAATGCTCCAAATGGTGGAGTTGCATTGCCTTTCATATTGGTTCAGGTAAAGTTGGCTTGAAATGAGGTTTTTTTCGAAATTAATTCTCACGCTCGAGTTAACATGTTTTATGTAATTTTAGACACGCCCTCATGCCACGGTGGAAGTGGAAATATCAGAAGATATGCAGCTTGTGCATTTTGATTTTAATAGGTAAGCGATTTGCTTAAATAAAATTTTTTTACGAGAAAAAGTCCAACAAATACAAATATCAAACGGGTAAAAATTGTGGAGTGATATTTCGATACGTATTTGTAACACATTCGCTTATTTATCTCTCAAACTGCAGCACACCTTTTGAGCTTCACGATGATAATTACGTTCTGAAGGCGATGAAATTTGGTGGAAAAAACCCACAAAATATTAAAAGCGAAAGCTCGAGCATGGCCAACATGTACCAATCTCAAGCGAATTGTTTTTCGAGGCCAAGTTTAACTCTACCCGGAATATTAAAGGCGCGTGTTAAACACGAGCGATAGGTCGAAACTCAAACGAACAATGGTTAAGTTAAATCTTTTCACCATAATTTATCGTCATTTATCGCAAATGTATATCATGTAAAGATATATGGAAAGCATAAGCAAAGATGAATGTCATAGGATTTTTTTGGAATGAATAACTTTTGGTTAGATGATAGATTTCTGTTAAATTTGTCATACTTTTTAAGGAATTTATCAATTGTAACAACAATTAGTGAAGATTGGATTAAATTTTGAAGGACCTTTTGATTTATGAGAATATTGTTGGGGAGATTTTACTTGATTTTGGCTACAGAAAGTTTGTGGCAACAGCTTAACACAAGACCAAAATGCAACAAAATTCAGTGCTTAAAAGAGAGCTAAAATCAAACTAGAACTAAATTTGATCATCAACAAAAAAATGTTTTTTAACATGTTGTATATGGTACAAAATCCAAGCAACTACACAAGTTACTAGCCTTTGAGGCTCTGTCGAAAGGCTGAAAACTGAGTAAAAAGAAACAGAAAAAAAAAAAAATTTCTTGCAAAAACTAAACTCGAGTCGAAATTTTCACGTTTGTATATCAGTACTGCTTGGCAAGTTCTGCGAACGAGTTGTAAGTCCCCAAAACTGCACTTATTGCACCCAACACAACGATTATAGTACTCAACACAACCTGCATAAGCAAACCGGGACATTAGATTCATCTTCATTGTCGTCTTCTAAAGGTAAGAATTTAATAAGAGTACTTCATTTAGCAAGAAAACCGGGACATTTTAGTTAACATTCAAAGAAAGGGCACTTTTGCCTCGAGTTATCCATCTCCTTTTGATTTGAATTGAAAAGCAGAGCACTATTCGGAGAAAAAAGCGCACGAGAGCATGTATATTAAAGAGCTCTTTAATTTAGGTGTAGTTACCTGTGTTGACGTGGCACTCTTTCCCAAAATTCTCAAGAAGCATAATGCTGGCATTATTACAGCCTGGATTTAAAATGACAGATGGAAATATAAGATACTTTGATGTCGTTAAATTTTCATATTTATTCGTTTGAATGATGAAATAGTTTATCATATACAGCCCCACGACCACAACATTATTGCTTACCATAAGAACACTGAAAAGAGAACCGATTAGAGACATGACAGTTCCTGCATTGGAAAAGTTTTTTAAGTCGAATATTAATCAAATCATAAAAGCATAAGAAAATCGCATGTCTAGTTAGAATCTCACAAAAAAAGTCGTAAATATGTCAAAAATGGAAAAAAACCTACCGAAAAAGGGAATGATAAATGCGACAAAAAGAGAAGAAATAGCATAAGAATATCGTATGTTTAGAATCTCACAAAAATATTAGTAAATATGTCAAAAAATGGCAAAACCTACCGAAAAAGGGAATTACAAATGCGACAAAAAGAGAAGAAATGACGAGCGCTATCCTTATAAGAACAAAAGACCAGTCGCTATTGGACCATCTTTGAGGCAGAAGCTCCTCCATGCTTCTCGCAAGTGGATTCATTAGCAGGGCATACTTATTTACAGCTAAGGAAAAAAAAAACAAAAGATAATAATATCGAATGCAAATTATATAAAGTCGCATTATGTTAATGTTAAACGAAAGTAAATCTCAAGGATATTTGGTCAGCGGGGTGATAACCTGTAAAAAGACGAAGCAAGAAGTTAATAGTTAATACACATATGATTATATAAAATATTCAAATATTTTAAAATAATATACTCACTGTTGTCCATAATGCAACTTTCGAACCGACAGTATGTGGCGGTAGATTCAGAGTAATTTGTGACTCTGTGCTTTGACCAAACATGAGAAATCCCATGATTGCCGCCCCACCATAAAGCCCAACACATATAAGAAAACTGCAGGGAAAACAAACAAATAGATATTATGCCTATATACATACAAAATGCACTGTTGAGCAATTTTTTTTGAAAAAGGCCATAGCTTGTGTAGTTGAGTTGTGTACCATATTATTATTGCTTTGGTGAACTGTGTTTTATCGGCCATCGATTGGTAAATATTTGGAAACACCGAGTGGCCCGAGTAGCAGTATCCATATATACCGATGGCGAAAGGAATACCTTTGTAATATATAAATTTACTGCTATGGTGAAATCCAACTCCACCGTTAGTGCCAACAAATAATAAACATAAAACTACCACGATTGTTGCAAGGACTCCGCTTGCTGCCAAATCAGAAAAAGTACACTCAGAACAATAATTTTGAAAAAAAAAACATTGAAAAAAAAATTATATTAAAAATAATGAAGAAGATTTGCCTGAAATGTAAGAAATCAAGCGAAGGTCTTTCAGCAAAACGGTTGGTAAAATGACGAGAGTGGCGATAATTGCGAATAGATGAACGGAATCGAGATGGTAGCCGAATACAGTTAAAGATGCTCCTGGAAATATTCGAGTCAGATTATCACCTTCCAAGATGATAAATTCTACGCAAGATGTCTGCATAAATCGGTGAGTTGAGTGAGAAAATCCGAACAAAGTGTTGAATAATAAAGGGAACTGTTTTGCTAAAGAAAGGATAAAAAATGATGTGCTTACGTATAGTTCCGAATACAATATGATCTGCAACAAAAAAATAAAAAATAAATGGTGGTATCAGAGAATTGCTGCTTAATTTTCCAACATTGATCATGCATGTTCTGCCCAAAAAAACAAAAGATACACAACTTCCTCAAAAACATAATTTTTCTTTGCTGACAGTGAATGGTCGATAATATGAAAATACTTTCACTAGAAAGTAAATCTTGTATAAAACTTACTGATATAAGAATACGGCCCCATTTCCCAAAAGCAGCTTCTCCCATATCAGGAAAAGTAAGTATACTGTCCGTGCTCTCGAAGCATTGCTTCATAAGAGTAGCTGTATAACAGCAGATAAAAGCAAATAGAACAAGAACAAGTAAGCTGGCCCACCCGCCTTCTCTCACGGTGTACGGTGTGGACAACAGCCCAACACCGGCCATAACATTAACACCTGCATCATACCAACACAATATGAAAAAAAATAGAATTCTAGAAGAAAAAAAAACTGAAATAACTAAAAATATATAGAGAGAGAACAAAAAAGAACCTTAAAAAACTGAAAAGTACAAGAACTAAACATTAGGTTCTGTCTACAAAATATAAGGAGTTCATGATCTGACAGCTCACCATTGAATATGGTCTGAACAAAACTACATTCGTGGCTAAGAGGAAACTCTCCTGTCGGCATAGAAGAACTAACGGACAGTAAAGATGGTGTTTTTAACCTCTCAAAGTGTTCTTCACGATACCCTCTCTTGTGATCAGCAATCAAGGGCATTCGGTCATTCAAGTCATTTTGGTTGATCATTGCCGAAGAACCAACTGATGAACGAAAAAGCGTCCCAAAGTTTGGCGAGGCAGCTATTGAATAGAAATCGGTCGTTTCTCTGAAAAAAAAAGAAAATTAAGGTGTGAAATATACTAATTATTTCTAAGAAAATCTAACTTGTTAGTAGCCAGTGATGATTCACACTATACTAGATAATGATGAACCATAAAAAAACTCTTCCTAGTCATAGCAATAAACTTGGGATTTAGTCAAGTTTTATACTTTGCAGCAAGTTAAGAACTTAATAAGTGAAGAACGCCTCTATTTGGGAGGTGAAAAAAAAAAAAGAAACGAAAAATCGGCAAGCAGAAGATTAACCCGATGAAACTCATATAAGAAAGTATAGACTATAGAAGAGACAAATCAATCCACCCCAATTTTGATTAGCAATGCAAGGGTTGAAAATATAAGTTACTTTATCATCCCCACCGAACATAATCAAAAGTTATCAAACAAACAATGTTCACATTCAATTATCCCCAACTCCCAATTGGAAACAGGCAACACAAGAAATGCTTGTAGTTCACAATTCACACAAACAAGCTGAACATTTCATTATGTAAATCGTTTTACATGAATATCAATTTTGAATTAGCTGAAAACCAAAAAAATGCCGCCTTTTCCCAAGGCCCGTATACCTAAAACTCTGAGGCCATTGTTGAGAAGCCATAGAGCCAGTGCGTGAAACTCCTCCGACTTCATCGTTGGCCGAGCCCACCGTCATGACGTCATCATCCTCTTCTTCCTCCTCAATGCCGTCCTCCGCCGCCTCCGTGTTCCCGTCATACTCAAAAAAATACTCCGACGAGTCTGTCTTCTCAGGCGCCATTTCTCAAGCACCTGGTGGCCCAGAATATTTGAAACGGAAAAAAGGGCAAGCTTGTGTACTCAGAGTGCGAGAGAGATGCAGAAAAAGAATTTCAAACGAGTTTTTCCTCCGCCGTAGGGCCGCCGCAAGCTCTTGCTAAACGGGTGGCTGTAGATCTTTAAAATGAAATTTCAAGAATGGATCGCATAGCTCGAAAAGGACAGGAAAATATACTGTTTTATTCAGTGATGTGAAAGTGTGGCTGATTTGAGAAACAAACAAGATTATGCCATGCTTTCAAATAAAAATTCACAATTTTGGCGGCTTATGGAAAGTTTCTAGTCAAATAAAAATCGAATCTTTTTTGATTGAAACTACTTTCCATGTCAAACAAAAATCAAATCGTTTTGAAATACAAAAATATTTAAATAGAGAGCATCAAAGGTAAATAGAACTTTTCGGAGCTTGATAAATTATAAAATATGTGGAGAACTTCAATTATTGGTGCTATAAGCCTATAATATGGCACGTTTTTCTATATCAGAAAGTAGGAAGAAATTCCTGTATCTTATTTTCTTGTAATCTTGGACTGTTATTATTATCCTTTAAACCTGTGTTTATTCACAATTTAGGATATTAAACCTATATTTCCAACAAAAGGATAATCCATGATTTCTGTTTCCAGCTAATGGGCTAGAGCTATTAAGGCTATTTTAAGGACGTGCGATGCACGGGTGCACAATTTTAAAGCTATTTATCCAGACTTATAATTATATACATGAATAAAGAAAAATATACGGGATATATATAGTACGTGATCAGTGCAAAGCACGAGATATATTTATTTGGAGAATATTATATTATAAGATGCAATATTCAATAAAAGTTTATAATACGCAAAAAATTGTACAATGTTCAAGTTTTATAATATTCAAGTGGAGTCTTAAAGTCTCTTGTATATTAAGACTACTGACAAAATAATATTTTAATCAATGAGTTTCCTTTCCTTGTAGCCAAATTGTGACTGTGATTTGAGAAATACAACAAATCGATATATAGCTGACTTACTTTTTTCATTGTAGTTTTTTTTTCTTTTTTTTTTTATAATGAATTTAAAGTTATTCTAAAATATAGCAAAAATTAATTTTTTATTACAATTAAGAATTTTACTAAATATAAACTCTCAATCTATGGTGTTAATCAACGTTTAAGTCTAAAAAATTAGAAATTTTTACCTCTTTTAATCAACGTTTAAGTCTAAAAAACAATAGAATTATTATAAGTTTTTTTTCTACATCTTTTAAAACATTAAATATGAGCATATTAGGGCTAGCTTGTAAAATAATTAATATATTATCTCACTCAAACATTTATACTAATAAAAATTTAATTTTAGCATATAAATTTATCCCTTGATATAAGAGAAAGTAACAGTTTTACTTATTGTTGTTCACCATATAATATTTAATTATTATTTTATTATATAATAAAAAAGAAATATTGTTAAATAGTGTAGTAGAATTGTTATAAAATTATATATTTTTTTTTTTTTTACAATATGGATTTAATATTTTTTTTATGATTTGATAATATAAATAAATCTGTACTTAACTTGACAAATAAAACAAATAAATACTTTAGTAAGTATTTAATGTATATACTAAGTAGGAATATATTTTATATAATCAAATACCAAATATAATCAAATAAGTCAAAATGTACATTTTTATTTGGTATTTAATTTTTTTATTATTAAATTTTGTTATTATACTTACCTTTTTAAAATAAAACAAATAAATAAATTAGTTAAATAAATAAAATATTATAATATCAAAATAGTAATGACATTTAATGTTGTTGATTTTTCTGGATAGTAAATATAGTAAATAAAATCTTGGTATAGATTGTATAATACGGAAATAGTAATGCAATAAATGTTGTTGACTTTTCTTTATACTAAATCTAGTAAATGGTATACCTTTTAATATAAGTATAGATTTTGATAAATGAATTGAAGGCTATGTTTGGTAAAACTAGCTGATAAGCTAGCTTATAGCTTATCAGTAATTTTTGAGCTTGTAGCTTATAGCTTATGACTTATAGCTGAAAAACTAGCTTATATGATAAAAGTGTTTGGTAAAATTAGCTGATAAGCTAGCTGGAATAAAAAAATTCAATTAGCTTATTTGAAAAGCTACCTAAAGAAGCTTTTCAAATAAGCTCGAGCTTTTTAAAAAAACTCGTCTTATCAAACGAGACTTATTTGAATATAGGGAGCTTATAAGCTAACCAAATAAGCTATAAGCTAGCTTATTTATCTACCAAACACAGCCGAAATCGAGCTCATTTATTGGCTCGATTAGTTAACAAGTCGGCTCGATAAAGGCTCAACTTGAGTATCAAGAGATCAAGCGCGACTCGTTTACAACTCTATTTGTTATTTGGCATTTGGCATCTTAAAAGGCATTGAAAGGTTTTCAACCAATTCAATAACAAGAATCATTTCATTTATCTTCTTAAATGACTTATAACTTTATTGTGGCAAAGCAATTTATTAGAGAATACAACAAGCTTGATAAACAGGGATGAAAAAAGGTGGAGTTATATAATTGAATCCCTCAAATACTACAACTGTACGATTCTTTTCTTAGCCACCAATATTACTCTTACCAACTATACATCTCTTGCATTTGAAAGCAAAAGCACATCAAACAATTGAAGGTACAAAATATTTATGCTTTGCTTGATGCTCATAACCTTTACTATTGCATATGCCCCTTTCTCTCATAGATCAAACCTTAAAATCAGTATAGGATAAAACATTGTTGATAAAAATTTTGTCTCAAAGTTCTCTTGCCAATATGGGACAGACTCTCGTGAAATCCGGTACGTTATATTTCTTCTTCTCACTCACAAACACGAATTGAGTATGGATTCAAACGTTTGTCGATTTCTCTTTTCTTTTCTTTTTCTTTATATGATAGGAAACGAGGAGAAAAAGGATAAAGAAATTGGACCTGTGCTTGAAGAATGCTATCACAAATACTTTGTGAACACCATGGATTGGAGCTCAGCAGATTTCCACCATGCAATTTGCCTAACAATAGAGTATTTTAAACTTTATGAGTACTATATTATTATTTGCATTAATTATTTACTTAATGGAATTTTCTATAATTTTGTTCATTCTTCATTAGGGAAATCAACAAAACTATAGGGAGCACTCAACTTAGGGTGCCTCAGAACAGCACACTCCAACATGCATACCAAGTAAAAACATTCACTTCCTAGTCAACATTCAATAATTCTGTTAAACAAAACAATCAAAAATGACTTAATTGCCTTTTTTTTTAATCTTAATGTATTAAAGAAATAAATTAAAAAATAGTTGCCTTTTATTATCAGAAACATCACCAGTGCAAAGGAAAAACATTGAGAAAAGAAGAGTTTGAAAAGATCCTTAAAGAAGTGATTCTTGACACAGGAGTTACAAACACAGGTGCAAAAGACTTGTTATTCTATCTGTTTGGAGTGCCAGCCACTGCCTTGTTCTTCAAGCTACGTTTGGCGCCAAAATTAATCCCAAATGATGTTTTTATCTCTGTTATTACATCTGCAACTGTTTTTCTACTTGCAAAACTCAACAAGATATGATGAGCATCGACTGATTTTATTAGAGTTCCACTAATTATTACTACTAGTATTCGATCTTGTGCATTTGCAATGATATAAATAAATACTAAGTTATTTATTTATATGCATATAATAGTAAAATTATAAGTTTTATAATAATATTAAATTTTAAACATAAAGTATCATAAGTTATATTTATGCATATAATATTAAAAATTTTAAATATATTGAATAATGAAGAGTTTTATTTCATGGGATTTGATTTTTCAAACTATTTGATGTATCTTTGTAATATTAAAAAAAATATACATTTTTTTTAATTATCGTATGGCTACAATAGAAAATAGAGATATTTGTAGTCATTCTTAATTAGTTGAGAAATATGTATTTATATAATACCAAAATATATATAGTATCAAAATAAAAACAAAAATATTTTGTATTTTAGGACATAAAAAGGCGTTACAGAAATTGACGTTAATTATGTCCATTGATCGTACCGATCCAATGGTTTATAATCATTCTTATTTCTTTCACTATCTACCATTCTCACGTGATCCCATCTCTCTCTCTCTCTCTCTCTCTATATATATATATATATATATATTTAAAAACAATATTTAAATAATTGGTAATTAATTAAATTGTTGTTTATTTAAATATATATATATTTAAAAACAATATTTATTTAGTATTTTTACAACAAAAAAGTGGACTATTCGAGATTACAATAAAATTAAACATATGATTTATGTGAAAAAAAAATTGAAACCTTGTTTTATATTTTATCGTCTTTTTTTTATATACAAGGACTGAACATGATTTATTTCCTTTACTTATTGTCAATTTTTTTTTTCAAATAAAATTTTACAATTTTGTTATAATCTTCATTATTTTTTCTGTAATATGATAAATTATTTATGATTTTTTTTTAATAAAAACAATTTGGGCATTATTTGTTCATTTGGCCAAGGGCCTACAATTTTTCAAGACCGGCTCTGGCCGGAACCTATCGGGACCAACCAGCAGCTGTTCTGGACCAAATCGGGCCCGACGAGTCGAGCCAGACGACCACCCAACNAAAAACCTCACGCGACATATTAGAGGTTCTCTGGTCTCATGGCTGAGTAGTAGCTCTGATTCAGATTCTAAGTTTTATAATTTGATTATTATTGTTTAAAATATTTGCTGAACATTACCCATGGAAAAATTGATGAAGATGTGGGGAAAAATACGCTGAAATTTCTATGAAGTCGGATCTATAAAAGTGAAATAAAAAAGAAAAATTGGACACACCAAATTGATAACGGAGTTCGACCAATAATGCCTACGTCTCCGGACTACTGCAGATATTTTATTAGGAAAAAGAAATACACTCGTGTTTACAAAACACTCTCGAACTCACTCACAACTCACAACTCAAATACACACAGAAGCTAAAATTTTTGCTTCCTGCTCCCTTTCTTTTTCTCTCTCTCTCTCTCTCTGTATCTGGTTGGTATGTTTGATGTGTATCAGAACCCCTCTATTTATACTTTTATAGTTGAGGAATGCACTCATTTGTCCGCAAAAGCTAATCAAGTTCAGCAGCCAAATTAAATGCATTCATACATCCCGCAGCCAAAATTAAATGTGCTCACACATTTTGGTTACCTTTTTCAACGAAAGATGGCAACATTGTTGCTGCAATTGGGGCGGCTCATTTTTTAAAATTGGTGGATTAACAATCTCCCACTTAAGGACTGATTTCAATCTGTCCTCACACCTCAATTACTGCAGTAGTCTTCTCCGGTCTGTTATTCTAGCAAGCCAACTGAAGTTGAGCACAACTTCAGTTTGTCAATGGTCACCACCTTCGTTAGCATATCTGTTGGGTTCTTGCTTTCTACAATCTTCTTTAATGTCAACACTTCATCCTCAAGCAGAGATCTGATGAAATGATATCGTATGTCAATGTGCTTAGTTCTGGAGTGAAACACTGAGTTCTTTGCCAGATGTATTGCACTCTGACTGTCACTGTGCAAGACACTCTCTTTTTGAGTGAAACCCAACTCTGCTAACAATCCTTGAAGCCATATCAATTCTTTACTGGCTTCTGTCACTGCTACATACTCAGCCTCTGTAGTGGATAGAGCAACAATCTTTTGTATCCGCGACATCCAACTAACAGCTGTAGCTCCGACAGTAAAAACATAACCGGTGGTGCTTCTTCGGTGATCAACTTCACCTCCAAAGTCTGCATCTACGTAGCCTTGTAACTTTAGATCTCCTTTCCTAAAATGCAGACATTTTTCTGTTGTGCCCCGTAGATATCTCAAGATCCATTTGACTGCTTCCCAATGAGCTTTTCCTGGTTTTGACATAAATCTGCTCACAACTCCCACTGCATGGCCAATGTCTGGCCTCGTACAGACCATCGCGTACATCAAACTTCCAATGGCTGAAGCATAAGGAATCTTAGCCATGAACTCTTCTTCTTCCTTTGTTTGAGGAGACTGAACCTTGGATAAACGAAAATGGTTGGCCAAAGGTGTATTAACCGGCTTAGCCTTATCCATGTTAAATCTCTGCAAAACACGGTTGATGTACTCCGCCTGAGATAACTGCAAAACTCCCTTTTGCTTATCTCTCGTGATTTGCATTCCAAGAATCTTCTTTGCTGGGCCTAAGTCCTTCATGTCAAATTCTTTTGACAACTGCATCTTTAATTTTCTGATGTCCTTTATATCTGATCCCACTACTAACATGTCATCAACATAAAGTAGCAAGATGATATAGCTGGACTCATACTTCTTAAAGAAGCAACAGTGATTAGCATTGCACTTCTGGAATCCTTCCTTGTGCATGAAGCTTTCAAACTTCCTATACCACTGTCTTGGAGCTTGTTTCAGGCCGTACATGCTCTTCTTCAATTTGCACACCATATCCTTCTTTCCATCTGAAAATCCTTCAGGCTGGTGCATGTTGTAGCAAATTATTTTATTTTTACCGAGTAACGAATCAAAAGATTCGTTCCCCAGGTCGATCTCTCGAGGAAGACAGTTCGGAATTTAGCGTTGGTCTTGATCACACACGAAAAGAAAATAAGTCCTAAACACTCTAATCACGATTGATTTGGGGAATTAACTAAAACAAGGTAGAACTAGAAAAGTAATTTAAAGAAATAACAATTAAATTTTTAGAGAAAAAGAAGAAGTTCTAGGGGTCGGGAAATCTATCAAGTCTTAAACTATGTTGAACGCTTATTTGTTCGGTTACGAGATTAAACAAGCCTACACGTCTAGAGGGCTATGCTCAATAACTCTTCGTAACAAGAGCACAAACATAAACGATAAATTCATTCAAACAAGCAACACATAGGCAATACTTTTACGAACATGTCTACTCTATACGAGCCTAAATCGACCGACGTCTCCCCTCTCGGTTCTAAACGTCGATTAACTAGGTTAGAATGGTGATCAATCAACTAACCATATAATTCACACAACTCGTATAGATTGAACAAAACACATTCCTCATAATTCAAAACAAGAATCAAAATCCCTAACCCTAGGTGAATGGATTACCTCGTGCTTAGATTCAATTTCATGTTAACCAGAATTAAGAACATAAAACCAATCAACAATAATAAAATAGAATTGAAAAACTTACAATCGGTTAAGAGTTGCAAGATTTCAATCCAAATATCTTTGTGTCCAACAATCCAAGCATGAGAGAAAAAAAAGAAAAGCGGAGAAATTTTATCCTAACAATATTGAGTTTTTAGAGAGAAAATTGAAAGGAACGATATTGGGGATTGTTCCTTAGGTCTGGGGGGTCGTTTTGATATATAGTGCGAGAAAAACGGAGCTAAAACGAGTAAAAACGAGCAAAAATAAAAACAGGGCTGGCTAAGTCGCGAGTCGCGACTTTGCCTTCTCCTCGGTCGCGAGTCGCGACATCCTCGCGAGTCGCGCGTCGTCATTCTTTTAATATTCTGGGGCTGGTCGCGACCCGAGTCGCGAGTCGCGACCCGAGTCGCGAGTCGCGACCTCAACTCGCGAGTTGTGACTTCGACACGGAACTGCTCCTTAAGCCTCAGTTTTTCTCGCGAGTCGCGACTTTCATCTCGCGAGTCGCGACTTTGGTCTCGCGAGTCGCGACTTTGGTCTCGCGAGTCGCGACTTTTCTCTCGCGAGTCGCGACTTTGGACTGCATTGCGTAATTTTACGTTTCGGGCTCCTTTGGGCTGGTCCGAACTCGGAATTGAGTGCCGTTTTTGCTATGCGTCACCAACGAACCCCTCTATTAGAATATGCGCTCGAAACAAACTTTTTCTGAAGATAAAATTCTCCCGAAGCTCCCGACCTACACACCAAAAACGACAAAACACAAAAGAAAACCGGAAAAACAAACGAAAAACACCTAAAGACTCAAAATAAAGGAAAACACATAATAAAACACGAAATGGACTAAAAACTAAATAAACGGCCTAAAACGGGGGAAAAAGAAAGATAAAATAAACACGACAAACGTAACAAAAATGGGACAAACAGTGCATATAAATCTCTTCATCTAGATCTCCGTGAAGAAATGCAGTCTTCACGTTTAATTGTTCTAGGTAGAGCTCTTCACTAGCCACAATACTTAGCACAGTCCTGAAAGTATTGAGCTTTACAACTGGAGCAAAGATTTCAGTATAGTCAACACCTTCTTTCTGCTGAAATCCTTTGACAACAAGTCGGGCTTTGTGTCTCCTGGAACCATCATGGTCTTCCTTCACCCGATACACCCATTTGTTGTGAAGTGCTTTCTTTCCCATAGGTAACTTGACTAGTTCCCATGTCTGATTTGAGATCAAGGACTTCATCTCGTCCTTCATGGCAAGCTCCCACTTGCTAGCATCTGTGGTTTGACAAGCTTCCATATAATCTTCAGGTTCTCCTCCATCAGTCAGCAGCATGTAGTCCATGTATCTTCTGTTAGGCACATGGGGCCGAGAGGACCTTCTCAATACAGGAGCTGGAGTAGGAGGTTTTGATTGCACATCACTTTCTTCATTTGATTCCTCTGACTCAGGACTCCTCATTATAGGACTGTCTGGGATATTTTCCACCTCAGCATAAACTGGCCCACTCGCTTCTGAGTTGCTGGCACCTGTATTATGCCGGTCCTTGTACATCATTCTTTCATTAAAAATGACATCTCTGCTGTGGATCATCTTTTTGTTTTCATCGTCCCATAAGCGGTAGCCAAACTCATCTTCACCATAACCAAGGAAAGTGCATTTCTTTGATTTTGGATCAAGTTTGTTTCTACCTTGATCACTGATGTGCACATATGCTACACACCCAAAAACTCTAAGATGTGAGAGTTTTACTTCTTTTCCGCTCCATACCTCTTCTGGCAACTTGTGATCCAGTGGTACCGATAGACTTCGGTTGATCAAGTAAGCTGCTGTGTTGACTGCTTCTGCCCAGAACTGCTTTGGTAGGCCTGACTGCACACGCAAGCTTCTAGCTCTTTCAGTCAACGTTCGATTCATACGCTCAGCTACACCATTGTGTTGAGGCGTACCAGGCACGGTTCTCTCAATTCTGATCCCGTGCTCATAGCAAAACTTCTTGAATCTGGTGGTTACGTATTCACCACCATTGTCAGATCTGAACTTCTTGATCTTCAAGCCTGTCTCATTTTCCACCATAGCTTTTCAAATCTTGAAAGCTTCAAATACTACTGACTTGTGTTTCAGAAAGTAAACCCATACCTTTCTGGAGTGATCATCGATAAAAGTCACGAAGTATTGCTTCCCACCAACGGATGGGACAGTCGTTGGACCCCAAACATCAGAGTGGATGAGCTCAAGCTTCTCCTTCTTTGGAGTCCTTCTACTTGTTTGAAAGCTGACTCTCTTCTGCTTTCCAAGTATACAACCTTCGCACATGTCAATTTCTATTGACTGGAGGCCTGGTAATTTTCCTTTTGAGTGAATGATCTTCATCCCCTTTTCACTCATATGATCAAGTCTTTGGTGCCATAGATTGGGATTTTCATTTGCTGCAACTGCAATCAGATGACATGCTCCTGTGGTCTTGTAAAGAGTACCACTCTTTTTGCCTCGAGCAATTGTCATCGCACCCTTTGAAATCTTCCAATCATCACCATGGAAGATTGTCGTGTAGCCTTCACTGGCTAGCTGGCCCACGGAGATTAAATTCTTCGTCAGGTTGGGAATATGTCTGACATTTTTCAATTCCCATACAGACCCACTCAGCTTGATTTTTATTGCACCTTTCCCTATAACCTCACATGATTGCTCATTACCAAGGTAAACTTTACCAAGATTTCCAGGAACATAATTCTCGAATAGTTCCTTCTGTGAGGTAGCATGAAAGGATGCTCCAGAGTCTAACACCCAAGACTCATCATTGTTCTCTAAAGAACATATCAGTGAATCTCCTCCAGAGGATGAAGCAATATTTGCCTCTTCTTTTGCCTCCTGACCCTTCGGTGCACTCTTGCACTGGTTTTTGTAGTGCCCGGTCTTCCCACAATTCCAGCACTCGATCGACTTCGAGGTTTGGGAACTACGATGATTTCTGGACTTGGATCTTCTTTCTTTTGATTTGTTATGTCTGCTTTCTTTGGTTGAACTTCTTCCTCTTGACTCTGTATTTAATACAGAAGAAGTCGATGGTTCACCCGACTCTCTCTGCCGGATCTCTTCACTGAGAACCAAATTCTGAACATCATCAAATCTCAACTTATTGCTTCCCGATGAGCTACTCACAGCCGTGACCGTAGCGTTCCAACTTTCTGGTAGGGAAGACAGAAGTATTAAAGCCCGTACTTCATCATCGAACTCGATCTCAACTGAACTCAACTGAGTTGTAACGGTGTTGAGCTCATTGAGATGATGTCCCACCGGAGCACCTTCGGTCATTCGAAGGTTGAACAATCGCCTCATCAAATGAACTTTATTTGAGGCTGATGGTTTCTCGTACATGTTGGAAAGGGCCTTCATGAGGCCTGCTGTTGTCTTTTCTTTTGCAATGTTAAAAGCAACATTACGGGATAACGTCAGCCGGATGGCTCCAAGAGCTTGTCTGTCAAGGAGACTCCATTCATCCTCCTTCATGTCCTCTGGTTTCTTTCCTGTGAGTGGTTGATACATATTCTTTTGGTACAGATAATCCTCGATCTGCATCTTCCAAAAGCCAAAGTCCGGACCATCGAACTTTTCAATTTTCATTTTTCCTTCGTTTGCAGCCATCACTTCGACTCTGATCTGACTTCTCTGCCGGATCGTTTATGTAATTTTTGTGAATTACCGTGTTTTAAAACACGTCGGTAGATAAATTTGTACCGCCGACAAATTTAGGACTATTCACGTTTTTCAACGGAATAGTAACACCACACAAAAAATACAGAATTAACAATCTGGTTCTGATACCAGTTGTTGGAAAAAATACGCTGAAATTTCCATGAAGTCGGATCTATAAAAGTGAAATAAAAAAGAAAAATTGGACACACTAAATTGATAACGGAGTTCGGCCAATAATGCCTACGTCTCCGGACTACTGCAGATATTTTATTAGGAAAAAGAAATACACTCGTGTTTACAAAACACTCTCAAACTCACTCACAACTCACAACTCAAATACACACAGAAGCTAAATTTTTTGCTTCCTGCTCCCTTTCTTTTTCTCTCTCTCTGTATCTGGTTGGTATGTTTGATGTGTATCAAAACCCCTCTATTTATAGTTGAGGAATGCACTCATTTGTCCGCAAAAGCTAATCAAGTTCAGCAGCCAAATTAAATGCATTCATACATCCCGCAGCCAAAATTAAATGTGCTCACGCATTTGGTTACCTTTTTCAACAAAAGATAGCAGCATTGTTGCTGCAATTGAGGCGGCTCATTTTTCAAAATTGGTGAGATTAACAGAAGATTATGTCGAAGATTATATATCAGGTAAAATAAACAATGTCGATCGAAAATAATTTCTATCTTCTGATTCTTTCAATCCCTTTAATGGCCCTTCAGTTATTTCTTTCCGAGTTATTTATGAAGGTATTATATAATCTCTCATTGCAGTTTCTGAATATCCATTGAGTGCAGCATACTGTATATCGATGATAACAACTGCTGTCGAGAGAAAATGGAAGATTCTATAAATGCATTAATCATTATCCCTCTCTCGGGCTTTATACTTCTTTACCAAAGGATGTTTCGGTTTTTCGAGAGTTTGCATTGTGTAAGTGCATGTATTGTTTACTAGTACAATTAATTCTTCGATGATTATTATAGTTCAAATTTCAAACAAATTTTACTCGTGTGAAATGTGTTTTTACGCCTATATTCAGTTTAAAGCTAAAAACTTACCCACCGGATTATTCTTCTGATGCCGGGCCACCACCGGAATCGGCATGCGTGTCGGTAAACCAAGAATCTTGAAAATCGATCCCGAGCATTATTACTGTGTTCTTGAGTGGCTGATCATTAAAAACTTCATCACAAGCCAATAACATGATGGCCACAAGAGAAATTGCTAAAGCTATTGAAAAAAGTCTTATGCAATTTGCTGTGGCTTGGAATATGAGAGGAATTGTCATGCTTCAGATGAAGAAAAACTGGAAAAATGGATTAAGTGAAAAGTTACTACAGTTTGGTTTATGGCTGCAAAACTATATATATAGGGGATAATTGCAAAAATTACACTGAAGGTTTGTTGTGCTTAACAAAAAGTCAGAATAGAGTGTTGGTTTACATTTTTGCCCCCCAAATTATGCAATTTGGTCACTTTACTGTATATTTTATGTATCACAAATTCTAGTATAAGTCGGGCTTAGCCGTTAGGCGGTCGACCCATTAGTTTTTTTAAACAAAAATGTATATTTATTATATAAAAAGTCATAGTACTTTTCTTTATATTCTTTTTTATAATATGAATTTTAAGTTTGCAAGTATGTATATCTGTTAAAAATGTATAACTATTTGACTGTTAAACATAAACTTGCCTACCAATAGTCTTACTATTGTAAGAAATACACATATGAATTCTTTTGAATATTACAAATAGTGTGACAAAAAATTGGAGAAATGTAATACCTTTGAATCTAAAAAGGGTTTCTACAGTTTAATTAAATTTTCAAAAAAATTTTTCAATAAAGTTTTTAAGATGTGCTTTTTGTAATAATTATTTAGTGTTTTCATAGTTTTTTGTTTTATTTTATTTAGGTGGGCAAGGCTATTATGCTGATGTGGGGGCTCTCCATCTGGTTACTTTTAGTGGAGAAAAAAGTATGAGAATTCCCTATTCTTTGCCTAACATCATTAAATTGTGATATAGATGCAATTAAATATTTCAAGATTATTAGGTATGCCCTATTTCAAGATTATTAGGCATGCATCATCTCAATAAGTATATCACGATTCACGAGTCAAGCACTAAATAAAGTCTTTATCTTTAATATTGCTTTTAATTTTTTGGTAGATGGTATTGTGCTCTTATTTGCGTACTAATGTACAAATCATTTAATTTTTTTATTCTGAATAAAATTTTTGAAATGACACATATTTTGAAACGAATATAATGTAATTTATTATCAGTTATGTGCAACGTGCGGGCTGTGTAGTAATTTTAAATAGACATTTTTATGTAATTTTGCACCATTTAAATTTTCTATAATATTTTCAATAAATCAATCCATGTTTTTAATTTATAATATTATTTAATGAGAATTTTTAATTTATAAATATTAATGAATATCGCTTATCCGTGAATCGCACGTGATTCGTACTAGTTTTATATTAAATATGTTCTTCTCTTAATTTCAAGAATTTTGTAAAATTATGTGGAGATGACTTGTATCAACTGAAATTTTATGCGACCATACACTGTAACCATATTTCCAATAAAAAAAAAAAAATAGAAAAGATGAATTTATATATCAAAATAGATGAAAAAACTATAAAACTCATTCAACTTACACATAGAGATCAAAAGAAATGAAAAGACTATAAAAACTCATTTAACGAGAAAGTTGTTATCTTAGATATATCATATTAAACTATGGTGCAATTCGAGTTTTTATCCTGCCGTCTGTGGGCGGCTGCTGCCGGAAGAAGATGGCAGCGCCGGAGGTGGTGGTATTTTTTTTAGCCCTTGGACTTGTTCTTCTTTTTCTGAGGAGACTTTCCTTTCTTCAAGTCTGGTGGACCGTCATCCGACTCGTAAGTCAGCATCCCAAGAACTCTTCGCAACTGACCCATAGTTTGTAGCCGAATCGTGTTGCCCTCAAGTACAATCTCATTTATCAAACATCTTTCTAACTCTTCAATCACCTCATCATCATCAACCGCACCCTCATATTTCCGAGCAATTTTGGACAGGTCGGACCACTTGTTAACTAACTCCAATATCCAACCTGGCACCTCCTTTTCGTCCTCTAAGGTGGTTTTGGCAACAAAGTCCATGATCGGGTTAAACCTCATCGCTTCCGGTAGAATGAATAAGATCCTGTAGAAGCTATATGCCACCTTCTTCCTCATCTTCCGGTCTTTATCCAACTCTTTCAACGGCACTGCTGAAAAAACCTCAATACAATCGGAAAGTGTCTGCGCCCCCAAGTATGCGTCCTCTCGTCCAATTTGACGCAAGGAGCCATAATCCCTAGAACTATGGTCGATAAAAGTAGCGCCGTTTACCTCCACAATATTAGTTCTCCCTTTGTTTATGTGTGATTTTACACCATATTTATTGAGTATCTAGAGCTTAGTCATTGCATTATTGGTGTATAAATTGCATATATGTGTTTTAATTCTCTATTCGTTGGAAAGGTATTACACGTCCTTGTTTTGTAGATATTTTCACATATTTGTAGAGCTTATGGCTATTGGAGGCGCATGGTGAGTACCTAAGACCCCCGGGATGATGAAAGATTGATGCAAAGATGAAAAAAATAGAAGAAACAAGTAAAACGAGCGAAAAAGAGAGTGCAGATTTGTGACACGGGCACCATGCCCGTGTCAGAGGCCGTGTCACCTCAACAGAGACAATTCGTAACCTGGGACCTGACACGGGCTGCGACACGGACGGTGACACGGGCAGAATGGCCGTGTCATGCGAGCAGACTGCGTTTTATTTCTTGTCTATTTTGAATAGGAGAAGGGTTTTGGACATTATAAAAGGCATATTTACCCTATTTTGAGAGAAAACGTGATTATACCATAGGGGAGCCCTAGAACACACAAGAGAAGCAATTGGGAAGCAAAAGAAGATCAACCACAAAGGGATCAAGAAGATTGAAAGATCGACAATATTCCTAGTTTTTCTTTCTTCTTTCCTTTTGAACTTTTATTGATCATGTTGATTTCTAATATGTCTATGTATTTGATTTCAAACATGAGTAGCTAGATTATTTGATTCTAAGACATGGTAGTAGATTAATATGTTGGGATTTTGGATGATTTATCATAGTTGATTGTTTTCTTTTGAACCCTATTCAAATATTTTGTTCTTATTTCATGTTTAGAACTTGATCAATTCTTTTACATGTTTGACAATATTGTTCATAATTCGAGAGATGAGTTCAATATTAGGTCTTTAATATTTGACATAATTTACTTGCTTGAATCGAGAGATTAGTAGGCCATTGTGAGGATATTAGATCTTTTGTTCTAATTGGAGTTGAATTGCATGTGTTGAGTGGAGACGCTAATATATGTGATTTAATCTACGGTTTTATCGATCTCGAGAGGGACGATAGGCTAAAATTGCGATCATCTTATAGGGTAAAGAAAATAGTTAGTTGTGATAAATTTGAAGGAACCCAACTGTTAATTGAACCCATAGTCTTAGAATCTACCATTCCCATATATTCTTCTTAAGTGTTTTTCTAGTTGTTTTCTTATTCTTGTTTTATTTGCGTTGATTTATTTCGTAGTTTAGTTAATCTATCCTATATTCGATTGTCTAAATAAAATTGACACTATCATACTCTTGTACTTGATTAAATAATTATTTGGTCTCTTGGGATACGACCTTGCTTGCCACTTACTACGAGCGAAGCCGTACACTTGCGGTCGAGCTTTAAAAATATAGGCGAACAAGTTTTTGGCGCCGTTGCCGGGGACTAATATAATTATTTATATCAATATTACGATAGATAGTGAAAATTTTAATTTAGATATTTTTTTTTTTGTTTTTGGCGACATAATCTCTCATATTCGGTCATCTAAATAAAATCAACACTATCATAATCTAGTAATTGGTATAATAATTATTTGGTCTCTTGGGATACGACCTTGCTTGCCACATACTACGAGCGAAGCCGTACACTTGCGGTCGAGCTTTAAAAATATAGGCGAACACCCTTCTCTTAATAGAAGCAATTTTTCTTCATTTTCAACCTCTCCTTCTTTATTTTCAACTTGAATGATCTTGTTGACCCCTATCACATAAAGATCTGCATGTTTTATCACAAGATCAACGGACAACTCACCGTGAATGAGCCTCATACGGAAAAACGGTTGTCCCGTCATTCCTAATTGCGCGTTTACCATGGGTATCTTTTCTGGTGAGCCCCTTTGCTGACACACCGTTGACTCGGCACCTAACGCTCTTCTAAAACTCTTTATATGGTCGACATAGGCATCTCCAAGGTAATCCGCAGTGTTGAGTAGATAAAAATTTGTGAATTGATTTGTCATTCCGCGTCCACAAACTGCAAAAATAAGCGAGAATGTGTTTTTCACATATATTTAAATGCATAGGATGGATCTCGTAATAGAATGTCATATGCAACGGGAAGATATGAATTTTGTATTTATGGTAATATGGTATGTATATTTGGTATCTTTTCTCTTGTAGGTTATGCCCTAGTTCTCTGATAGTATTGGAACAACATATATGGTAAGTAATCTTCCGTATTTTTTTTATTACTTCATCGTCAATGTCATATATGTTTTGGACTTTCTAGTATAATTATTCTTCCCATTTATTCTCGGTTTTGGCACCGTTAGTCGAAGTGATGAATTGTGAGTTTAGTTCTCATTCAGCCCAATTGTGTGATGCGTTTGTCAACGAAGACCAATGTTGACAAAAATTGCAAAGTTGATGAATGAAAAATACACATATCTAGCTGACATCAGGTGAGATAATAATATTGTTGTGAAACGAGGACAATACGAATTAAAGACGAGAAAGTAAATGACACAAGATTTACGTGGTTCGGCAATATGCCTACGTCCACGGCGGAGCAGAGATCTTATTATTCACTCGTTATCCCAAATACATC
>BKCP01013181.1:669816-680056 GCA_008636005.1 Striga asiatica | reverse complement strand
ATATTGTGGAGGTAAACGGCGCTACTTTTATCGACCATATTTCTAGGGATTATGGCTCCTTGCGTCAAATTGGACGAGAGGACGCATACTTGGGGGCGCAGACACTTTCCGATTGTATTGAGGTTTTTTCAGCAGTGCCGTTGAAAGAGTTGGATAAAGACCGGAAGATGAGGAAGAAGGTGGCATATAGCTTCTACAGGATCTTATTCATTCTACCGGAAGCGATGAGGTTTAACCCGATCATGGACTTTGTTGCCAAAACCACCTTAGAGGACGAAAAGGAGGTGCCAGGTTGGATATTGGAGTTAGTTAACAAGTGGTCCGACCTGTCCAAAATTGCTCGGAAATATGAGGGTGCGGTTGATGATGATGAGGTGATTGAAGAGTTAGAAAGATGTTTGATAAATGAGATTGTACTTGAGGGCAACACGATTCGGCTACAAACTATGGGTCAGTTGCGAAGAGTTCTTGGGATGCTGACTTACGAGTCGGATGACGGTCCACCAGACTTGAAGAAAGGAAAGTCTCCTCAGAAAAAGAAGAACAAGTCCAAGGGCTAAAAAAAATACCACCACCTCCGGCGCTGCCATCTTCTTCCGGCAGCAGCCGCCCACAGACGGCAGGATAAAAACTCGAATTGCACCATAGTTTAATATGATATATCTAAGATAACAACTTTCTCGTTAAATGAGTTTTTATAGTCTTTTCATTTCTTTTGATCTCTATGTGTAAGTTGAATGAGTTTTATAGTTTTTTCATCTATTTTGATATATAAATTCATCTTTTCTATTTTTTTTTTTTTTTTGGAAATATGGTTACAGTGTATGGTCGCATAAAATTTCAGTTGATACAAGTCATCTCCACATAATTTTACAAAATTCTTGAAATTAAGAGAAGAACATATTTAATATAAAACTAGTACGAATCACGTGCGATCCACGGATAAGCGATGTTCATTAATATTTATAAATTAAAAATTCTCATTAAATAATATTATAAATTAAAAACATGGATTGATTTATTGAAAATATTATAGAAAATTTAAATGGTGCAAAATTACATAAAAATGTCTATTTAAAATTACTACACAGCCCGCACGTTGCACATAACTGATAATAAATTACATTATATTCGTTTCAAAATATGTGTCATTTCAAAAATTTTATTCAGAAATTATACGTGATTCCATAAAGTAATTATTTTGGTAAAATTTATCGTATATTAAAAAAGCTATGTGAATAATAAGTATAAATATAAAATTTATATTGTTTCATTAATTAATATTAATTTATTCAAGTAAAAATATCCAAATCAACTTATTCAAGCAGTTGAGTAAAAACAATCAGTTATAAAGTTTTTTATGCCAAAAAAAGTTGTCTCTCCTTATCATGGTAAAAAGAAGGAACAGTGTATTTCACACAAAAATTATTTGAAATGTCGTAACAAAATATGAATTAAATCGAGACCCACTAAAACGGTAGTTGTGGGATTAAATCGTGTAGAAAAATTCTACGTTCTGGATAGATAATCGTGGTATATTTATTTTCTCAAAACTGATTTTCGGGGAGTGAGAAATAAATTATTAAAGTTAGCCATAAAATGACACGTTGTTCATGTGTGATTTTATATCATATTTATATAGTATCTAGAGCTTATTCATTGCATTATTGGTGTATAAATTGCATTATTGTGCTATAATTCTCTATTTGTTGAAAAGGTATTACACGTGGTTGTTTTGTAGATATTTTCACATATTTGTAGAGCTTGTGGCTATTGGAGGTGCATGGTGAGTACCTAAAACCCCCGGGATGATGAAAGATTGATGCATGAATGAAAAAAATAGAAGAAACGAGTGAAACGGACAAAAACGAGCAAGCAGATTTGTGACACGGGCAGTGACACGGGCACCATGCCCGTGTCGGAGGCCGTGTCACCTCAACAGAGACAATTCGTAACCTGGGAGCTGACACGGGCTGCGACACGGACCGTGACACGGGCAGAATGGCCGTGTTGCGCACGCAGGCTGTTTTTTTTTTTTATCTTACCTATTTTGAAAAGGAGAAGGGTTTTGGACATTATAAAAGACATATTTACCCTATTTTGAGGGGAGGAACGTGATTACACATTAGAGAGGTCCTAGAACACACAAGAGAAGCAATTGGGAAGCAAAAGAAGATCCAACTACAAAGGGATCAAGAAGATTGAAAGATCGACGAGATTCCTAGTTTTTCTTTCTTCTTTCTTTTGAACTTTTATTGATCATGTCGATTTCTAATATGTCTATGTATTTAAATTTGAACATGAGTGGCTAGTTTATTTAATTCTAGGACTTGGTAGTAGATTAATATGTTGGGATTTTGGATGAATTATTATAATTGATTGTTTTTCTTTTGAACCCTATTCAAATATTTTGTTCTTATTTCATGTTTAGCACATGATCAATGTTTTTACATGTTTGACAATATTGTTCATAATTCGAGAGATGAGTTCAATATTAGGTCTTTAATATTTGACACAATTTACTTGCTTGAATCGAGAGATTAATAGGTTGTTGTGAGGATATTAGATCTTTTAATCTATTTGGAGTAGAATTGCATGTGTTGAGTGGAGACGCTATTATATGTGATTTAATCTACGGTTATATCGATCTCGAGAGGGACGATAAGCTAAATTTGTGATCATCTTATAGGGTAGATAAAGAAAACATTGGTTGTGATATTTCTGAAGGAACCCAACTATTAATTGAAACCAAAGTCTTAGAATCTATCGTTCTTATATATCTTCTTACGTGTTTTTCTAGCTAGTTCCTTATTGTTGCTTTATTTTCTTTTGATCATATTTTCTTAGTTAATTTAATCCATCTCATATTCGGTCGTCTAAATAAAGTTGACACTATCACAATCTAGTACTTGATATATTAATTATTTGGTCTCTTGGGATACGACCTTGCTTGCCACATACTACGAGCGAAGCCGTACACTTGCGGTCGAGCTTTAAAAATATAGGCGAACACACGTAAAAGTAAAACGGCAGTTATAGGATTTGAAGGGTCAATAGTCATTCCTACATTGGACTCTTAAATGAGATTTAATTTTCTTTATCATAAAATAGAGTTGGAAATGTCACAACGACAAAGTTATGCACCAAGTGTTGGTGTTGGCTTCAACCACACACGCACGCGCGTGTGCCCGTCTGTCGGCCGGCTCGGCTCGAGCTCGGGCGTGGGTGTGACCAATGGCGGATCCAGGATGCCCCCATAATGGGGGCACCAATGGGCGAAGTCTCCGCCACCAATGCCGGCTCTTCCTGGCCGAAGTCTTTGCCTATATAGATAATTAGATTAGTAGAGCCGAAAATCTCAAAGTTTATACGAAATATGAATAATATATAGCATATAGACAGGAACTATTTAAATTGACCATAGTTTTATTGCCATATCTTCAAAATGACTTAATAATATGTTTTGTAGTTAAATTTCAAAGCCGATTTTGTGGCAAATTTAAGTGATCAACTAATTTTTTAAGTGATCAGCTAATATTTCTTAATTGAGTCCTTCATAATTGTTTAGGTTTAGTCCAAGTTGGCAAAATTTAATTGGGGGCTGTGACCCCATTAAACATGACTGGATCCTCCATTGGGTGTGACGCCACGTTTTATTTTAATAAAATCATCGCATTAGCCTCGCTGGCCTAAGTTAAAACTCGTTTCTTATTTTGTGCTCTGGTTTGTTTTAATTGTCCTAAGTGCTTATTGTGCTCTCGTGAATTAATTAGTGTTAATTTATTTCCTATGCGTTTAGTTTGATTAATGTGCCTAAGTGTATTACTATGTGCGTAAGTGAATTATTTTTGTGCCTAAATTGGCTTAGTTGTTGTATTGTTTCCTCGGCCATTCATTTATCCGAGCCCAAGTGTTTAAGCCCAAACCAACCTAAGATCACTTTTAGTCCGACTTTTATTTTTAGAGAAATTTATACCATGTACGATACATATAATTTTTTATTACATTAATGAAACCAAGAGTCATAAATAATAGCAATTCAACTAGCTTGGCACTTTTTATTTGCAAAACTACCTGATGTCAATAAATCATTAATTTACATATGTAATCAATTTTTGGAGTAATTAATAGAAAACTTATCACCTTCCCAAAGATCACGACACTTTCTTTCTCTATTTCTCTCCCCCCTCCCTCTTCTTCTCTTCTTCTTCTTCTTCTTCTTCTACAACTTCTTCTACAACTTCTTCTCTCCCTCTCTCTTCTTCTACAACTTTACGCATAAAATTTCTCTCTTCCTACAATTGAAATTTTTATTTGTTTTTTTTATAGGTCGAAGACGGGCAACCCACAGCTAGGATGAGCGCAGGGTCGGCGGATCGATGGATTGACAGACTCGCCGGGAGTAAGGCGACCACCAAACCGAGGAGGCCCGCTTGCCCTCCAACGACCAGAGATAGCGGTTCGCCAACGCTAGCCCTTCAGTTAAGCTTGGGGAAGGCGGCCCCAATTAAGCTTGGGGAAGGTGGCGTTGACTAGGGTTCCGATGGAGGATTTGATCATGGCCTCGAGGTCAGGGAAGGAAGGGGGCGGGCAGGGGTCCTCGGATTCGTCGATCCCGCCGACGTTGGGGGAAACTTGTGTTTATCAGATTTTTCTTTTATAATGATGTTTTTTCATTGTTTGGTTTTATTTTAGTTTATATTCAATATATGTATGATTATTGATTGAAGATGTTTCAGGTTTTTGGAGAATTTTTTTCGTTTGATTTATTATGTTGTGGGATATGTTGCGTATATATACAGTATATATTTTAATATGTGTTCCCTTAACTACAATCGATAGTATATGTTGCGTGTATAGACAGTATATGTTTTCGTTTTTTGTGATTCGTGTGTTTATCATCTGGCCCGTGCTTCATTTGTTTATCATATACTCTACATATACTATAATAATTTATTAAAATAATTATTATGATCAGTTTATGATATGTATATGATAGGTTATATACTGAACAAAAATTCAAATATCACAATTATGGTTAGATAAAAATGCTATGTAAATAAAAAATCAGGTTATATACTGAATATATACGGACTATAAACGCAATATATACTGTCTATTAAAAAAATGAGCATGTTTAAATATTCTGGGTATATGCAAATATCACGATTGAACAAATTCCTGAATATTCTGGGTATATGCAAATATCACGATTGAACAAAAACCTAATTAGTAGGTAATATATACTTACCTTTTTTTTTTAGAGAAAAATCCCACACATGCGTGATTGTAGGAGACGTGGAATCTTAATTACTTTGGTAACAGATATTTAGCCTCAGCACAACTAAATGCACTTCAAATGGTAATCATGCAAATAAAATCACTCCTTTCGTACATATGCAATATATTTAAATTCATGTGGTAAATAACAAATTTCCCCTATTTAAATTCAAGTTTGGGATTTTCCTAGTAGAAAGGTAAATGACACAACAAACAATATAAATTGTACCAACAAAAAATCTCAAATTAAATTGATCTAATATTGTCAAAAGATGAAACATATAGTATAATCCACGAGGATGCTTGGATACAAAATTTATCCAAAAAATCCAAACATTTTTAACTCAACCATTTTTTTAACTCAACTTTATCTCAACTCAACTATCATTAATATTATTAATATAATTAAACAATATCAACCAATCATTCTTACACATCACATCAACCTTAATTCACTATTCATCCACTCACATAATTTTAACTAACCATCACTTCAAATCTCTCTCTCATACTTTTACATCTAATCAACTTTAATTATTTTATTTTAAATATTATTTTAATCTACCCACTAACAACTAACTATACCACATTTTTCAAAATTAACCAAACCAAACCAAAAAATCCAAACAACAACAACAACAACAACAACATAGCCTTTAGTCCCAAGCAAGTAGGGGTAGGCTAGAGATGAAACCCAAGGGAAACACAAAAAAGACTCGAACCAAAAAGAAGAGATCGAAAAAAAAAATAAAAATAAAATAATAATAATAATAATAATAAAAATAAAAATAAAAAAATAATAATAATAATAATAAAAATAAAATAAAATAAAATAAAATAAACGAAAGAGAGAGAGAGAGAGAGAGAGAGGAGCAAAAGTCACGATTCTGGCACGTTGATAGCGAGCCTCCAAGCACTCCTATCCACCGCTAAATCCTTGGATATATTCCAATCTTTAAGGTCTCTCTTAACCGACTCTTCCCAAGTGAGTTTAGACCGACCTCTACCTCTCTTAACATCTTCGACCCGCTGTAGAACTCCCTTACGCACCGGTGCATCAGGAGGCCTCCGTTGGAACCCCGGTGGAGTTCAGAAAGCACACAACCATTCATTGATAAAGTTATGAATGTCCGAACCACCTCAGCCGATGTTGAACCAATTTCTCCTCAATTGGAGTCACCCCGACCCTATCTCGAATATCCTCATTCCGAATTCTATCCCTTCTTCTGTGCCCGCAGAACCAACGCAACATACGCATCTCTGCTACACTTAGTTGTTGGACATGTTGCCTTTTTTAACAGATGTAGAGTATGGATTTATAATTCACCCCAAATAAATATCTCACCATTGTCTGTACTGCAAATCGACAAAAAGAGCATTGCAGAAATATTTAAATGTAGTTCTCACCATAGTGGTAAACATAATTTATACTGCTGCTAGATGTGTTGCTAGATGTATTCCTTACAGCTAAAGCTGTGGATTGTTTTGTGCCTAACAAAGCATTAATATAAATAAGTGCACAAAATTACAAATACAAAGACAACGATAAGATTTCTCTTATTGTTGTCTTTAAAAGAACAATTGATCATTAGAAAGTGAAAAGATGTAGTGTCATTTTTTTCATCTAACAATAGCGAACTGCCATATTTTCTCACTCTCCCTAACAACCTTAATCGTGGCGATCCTCGCACTGCTCGGAACATCCTCGATGAACACGTTTTTCCATCTTCTCCTACACGCAAATACCAAATCCTACTCAAATTAATTAGTCGTAACATGTATTGCAAAGTCAAATTGCAATTCAAGAACAACAACAACAACAACAACAACAACATACCCAGTATATTCCCAACAGGTTGGGTATGGTGGGTCAGTTGTACGCAGACCTTACTCTTGTAATTATACAAGGAGGCTGTTTCCGTAGCGACCCAAGGTGCATTACGTCGTTTGATATATTTTTTTTTTCTAGAAACTTCATAGAAGAAACACTAGAATTTAATTGAGCCATTTTGATCTAGTCTATTATTAGCACTATTGCAATTCAAGAACAATCCAACCAAATCATACTCCATGAAATGGCTACCCTTGATTGTGAAATGTAAAGGATTTGAAAATATGTTTTTTTATTAAAAGGATTAAACTCTAAAATCAAAATTCATACACAGAGCAAAACACTAAAACATAAAAATGCATTAAAATTTAAATTAAAAGATAACTATCATGCTTACATCAGCGGCTTTGGGGTTTTGCTGAATCCGTATCTGGCCATCTCAATTACATTGACAAAGTCTAGACCCTCGACTACCTAGTCGAACAGCAGGGCTTCATTTAAGCCGCTCCATCTTGCGATTGAGAATGAAGAACAGCGAGCAACTATTCCCCGGGCCTGCGTCGGCCATGGACAGGATGCACGAGCACAATAGATGTACTCGGATACTCGCTGCTGATGCCTTTTCAGATGGTAAAATCTCGTCTATACAGAGATTCTCGGCAATCTTTGGCACATCATCGGTGAAGAGCTCCACCACGAACAACTCTTCGAACGCTGACAGTTGTACCAAAGAAAATCGAAGAGTTTGTCCTTTTTTCCCTCTCGATTCTCTGGGATTTTTGGGACAAATCTATCCACAACCTACACAAACTCATCCAATATCACTCTGAGGAAAAAACAAAGAAGTCAATACAATAATTTAAATCTTAATAAGCCCCAAGTTAGTACTCAAGTGAAACACATGCTAAACACATACTGCAAATACAATAAAATTGTTTCTGAAAGGAAACTCAGAAGCAGCAAAATATTGATCAATTTCAACAACAAACATAAATACAACCAACCACTATGCAAGAAAAATCATATTTGAAAACAAACAAAATTGTTTCCTAAAAGGAAACTCAGATGCAACAAAATATAGATCAATTTCAGCAACAAACAAATACCAACCAATCACAATGCAAGAAAAACAATTTTGAAAACATACGAAGAATAATAATCTAATCCACTAATATGACATAGAAAGGAGAATTTATAAACATAAGATAAAAACCTTAATAAACTCAAAGACTTACCAGCAGGATTCCCCAGCAGAGTCTGAAGCCGTCTGGATCCCACCGCTCATTTTGAGCTACGACCCCTCCTTGTCCTTGATCTTCTGGACGACTTAGTCTAGTAGGATTTCTTTTTCTCGTCAGAATCCAATGGCGATTCGCGAAGCCGCCTCTGTCGACTGTAGAAACATGCTTCACGGCATGTCCCCCTTATTCGTACAGGAAAAAAGGCCTCCCACATCATTACAAGCCGTTTGGCCCTAGCATATATCAAACTTACCCAGAATAGAATTATGAGGTTGTCGTCCATGTACAGAGTTATGGGCCCTCATCTAGGGTTTATCGCAGCCAAAAAAAAAAAAATAATCGAATAGATCTGCAGAGGAAATAATTACGGTAGATTGAGAATTGGAGGCTACAAACATCGGGCGGAACGGAAATTGGGAAAATTGGGTGGAAATAAGAACGACAGAGTGATTTTGAGGGGAGGAAAAATTGGGTGGAAATTTTGTCTGTAGAGGAATTGAACGCGTACGCCGCAGGTTGGAGAAATCTCTCTTATCCTATCTTATCTATACATGAAAGAGTTAGGACATTTTTTATGAGTGACATGTGTCCATTTTTGTGTTCTTGAAAAACTGACATCTGTCCAATTTTATTTAGGGCGTGATTGTTTATAATTTTTACAGTAAATATTTCACTCAAAACTCAAATTTAACTCAACTTTAACTCAACTCCACTATCTCCAATATTATCAATATAATTAAATAATATCAAACAATCATTATTACACATCACATCAACTTTAATTCACTATTCACACACTCACATAATATTAACTAACCATCACTTCCAATCATTTTCTCCTACTTTTATATCAAATCAACTTTAATTATTTTAAATTAAATATTATTTTAATATATCCACTAACAACTAACCATACTACTTTTTTTCAAACTTAACTATAATTAAAAAAAACTAGTTTTTTACTAGTTGAATTCATATCCAATCACCCCCTTACAATTTTACCACTTCATTTTGTTATTTTGTGGACCGCATGTGGGTTTCTTTTTTTTTTGCCCATTTCGTGGCTTCCGATACAATTCTTTATTCATTGGTAAATGTAATTTCACTGCACTTTTGCCAGGATTCTTGGGTCCAACACAATTTTTTCTTTCTTTTGGCGGAATTGTCGGACACGCTACGCAAGTTGGATGGAGACGGGAGCAGGTAAAAACCTATCCCTCTTTACAAATCCATTCTAGAGAATTACTCTCATTAACAATTCTCAAAAGGAAGACGATGATGACTTCCAGTCCACCGACTCAGGCACTCAGCCAGCTCCGGCAACGGCTTTATCATGGGCTTCTTCGCCTTCTGCTGCCGGGTATCGAGCCCCAGCGCATCCGACACCTCCTCGGAGCTCCACCCGCGTTTTTGGAGTGCATCAGATAACATATCCGCTTTTAGCGTCGGGAATCGAGCCCCACTGCACTTTTTGAAGTTAGAGTAGTTGGACCGGCTGGTGTGCTTGAAGGCAGCCCTGCCGGAGATTGTCTTTTTCCTGTTTTTTGGGTTGTCCCATTTTCCGATCCTGCCTAACTACCTTTTCTCTACCACCTTTTGATGCCATCACAGAGAACTTAGGCGCGACAGGTAAATATTCTCTTGAACAGAACCCTAATTTAGTTTGGGCGTTTTTTTCTTTTTCTTTTTTTAAACTTAATAGAGGCGATCGATTTCATTGTTACGGGTTTTAGTGCTTGAGCTGAGGGAAGAGCCATGGCGTTGAGGTGCAAACATGTGCTGATGGGATCTGTTTCAGATTTTAAGTCTGGGGTGAAGCATGGCCTTGGTTGTTACCATTTCAGGTGAGTATTTTTTGTTCATTTTTGTTATTTTGTTTTGGACTTCT
>BKCP01013181.1:653134-664019 GCA_008636005.1 Striga asiatica | reverse complement strand
CTGTAAGTGAGAAACATAAATGTTGAGAGGGAGAGAGCAAGAGCAAAAATCTGCACTATCAGCAGCCAGCATGTGATATAAACAAAAGGATTTCTTATATTAATCACATACATAAAGTGGGTTATAACATCTTCAATTGCAGAACAAGACTTGAATAGATGCACCCATTTGATCATATGTTCTCCAAAACATTAACAGCATGTTCATGATTAAGAAGCTAAGAATATAAACCGAAGAATCAACTATTCAGAGCAAATACCCCATAACCACAAGCTGAAGCTATAATTCAAGTCTCCACATACATTGTGGAAAGATGGAAAATCATCCTCTCCAACATGCTGTAAAAACTATGTGGGGCGACAATAACAGCTTCAAAAAATTCAAATACCACTTATATCTACCAATCAATCTGAACAAGGGACCAGTAACCAATAGCAACCCATCAAATCAATTATTTTTTAAGCTAAAAAAAAATCAAGTACTTCAACAAGCATAGACAAACGTACAAAGATACACAAACGAGAGAGAGAGAGAGAGGGAGAGAGACGGACCCTAATCAACAGCAGGTGCCTGCAACACTCCCAGACCAACCATGTTCCATACAACTTACTAAACATTGGCCATTCTGCAATCATCCGACCACGGAATTTTGCTTTCAAAAATAGGTCACAACCTAAACATCAAAAACACTGGTTGGATGAGGATACTTGATCTCAAAAACCCTCTCAAGATAACTCAATTATCCAACAGAATGATATCAATGAGTCGTAACAGATGTTGTTGTGCACACACACACGCACACACGCACATATATATTACAAAAGAACCAAGGAGAACCAACCTTTTTCCATCGACATTTTTTCAATCATCTCTCACACAAAGAAACGACCTTCCCATATGGACTGCCCTTGATACTGCTGCTGGGGGGGCCCGGGCTGCTGGTTTCCATTCTGAAATGGTCGAAGATGATCCCCATACTGCTTCATATGTCCTTCAAACTGGTCATGCCAACCTTTCGGCCTTTCGCTCTGAACTTGAACATTAGCAACTTGCTTTCCAGGGAAAGGAAATGTTGCAATCTCCATCTGACCGTTGCTCTGGCTCACGGAAGGGAATGCAGTTGGGCCCACTTGATTCATTGAACTACTGAATCCAACACTTTGATTTGCTGAGGACAACTGATATCCATCCAGCCAGCTGTAGTCATCCATTGGTGCCATTGGGCGATTATCACTTTTCAAGGCTGTGGTGGATAATAGCTCTTCAGCAGCTTTTGAAGGGAAGGAACTGAAACCAGGTGGCGGACCAAAATGTCTTAATGGTCGACTCACAGGATTCTTCTTTGGGCCCGGTGGCATAATTGTAGATGGTTTCACTCCAGATGTCATAACGGAATCTAGCTTTGAAGGCATAGTAGCTTGTGGAATCTGAACGGAATGATTTTGGCTATTTCCAGTACTCAAAAACTGGGGGTAGGGCATGGAAAAGGAAGTGGGTTGAGAAACTCCAAACTTTTCTTGAAGCTCCGATTTCAGCAGGGGCCCATTTTCCCCTAAATTTAAGTGGGCCAAACCATTCACAATGGGATTGTGTTCTACAGACCAATTTGATGTGTTGGGCTGCATTGATTGCAGAGACTGTGGATTGCCATTAGCAACAACGTCAGAAAGTTTAAGGCCCGCACTCGAAGCAACATGTAGGAGAAAACTATCATTTACAACAGAGGACCTGTTCTCATTCCTAGAATCCATCTCACCAAACCCAACAGTACGAGACGGAACCCCTAAAGTAGTCAAAGTAGAAGAGAAATCATTGACATGCTTCTCAGTAGCGGGCGGCCTAAAAACAATCACCTCATCCTCATCCTCGTCATCCACACCCATCTCCATCTTTGACGCCATTCGGTACTCCACAGGAATGTCTACCGTGCTATCACTCAAACTGGGTTCCAGTAAATAATCATCAACATCCTGCGGCTCAACACCAAACACAAATTTCTTATCCTTAGAGTCGTAATATACACTCTCCTGGCCATTTCTGATGATATTTGCAAGAGCCTTCCCAGCTGCAATGATCCTCTCCACACGGGCCATCCTTTCTTTACTGCCTCCATCACCACCAAATGAGTGTTTTCTCGAAAAGTCGAGGATGAGTTGGGCAGGAAGAAGAGGAACAAATCCCCTCAGCTCAAAGTCCTCGGGCAGCGCCAGACGATTGGCAGTCTCACTCTCGTCATACTTACTCATGTTAGAAAAACATGTTTCATCTTCATCTTTATCATACCCACTTGACAAAAGCTTGTTCAGAAATGGGATACATTTGTTCCAGAAATAGGACCTGGCATTCACTTGTTTCTCCTCCATTTCACTCCCGATTGCTACATCCTGATGACAGGCAAGCCACTCAACAAATACCATAATCCCAGGCAATAAGTAGCTCGATGAAGGATCAGATAACTGGTTACATCGTTCAATAACACAGCCCAAAAATTCAAAGGTTGCAGTAAAAGCATTTTGAAGCAGGACAGAACGTTGCAGTATATCGGCATATGATTGGTTTTCACTTTCCCTGTTCACATTATGCACGGTAAATATTAGGATAGCAATCACCCTGACAACTGTTAGCCTACACTCAGCATCATTCGAACCAAAGTTGGCTTCTTCACGATGCCCAGAAGAAAGAAGCTCCAATAAATCACTTTTAACCAATGAGAACACCTCGGCAAAGGTCTCCAAGCTGGTATCAAATTAAAAGGGCAAGAGTTGGTAAAACATTACTTTCAAGAAAAAATAAAAAAAATCTAACAGTCAAGAAGTTCAAAACAAACCTTGTGCGAGTAAAGAGAATGCCGTTCAGCCTCACAAATCGCGTCACGAAGACCTTCAAGATATCAAAATTATTTGGTGCTTTTTCCTTAACTATGTTAGCCTCAATCTTGCTTTCTTTACAAGAAGGCTTGGAGTCCCCTTTGCCTCTTCCTCTTCCAGGCACCCTTGGAGGTGTCATCTTCACAGTAGCAGCAGTCTTAGCATCACCAAGTAGTTGGGTATAGTTCTGACGGTTCTGCAAAAGTGAAGAAAAATATTGATCGGAAATGTTCTAATACTGATGTTAATTGTCCTTGCATCATTTTGAAACAACACTTCCTCAACAAAGTGATGTGAATGATACTGCAGAATTATGACAGACTTTACACACAAACTCCATATAAGATTTTTAAAACCAAATACAGACAACAGATACCAGAAGCACACTGTCCTTTAGGAACTGATAAAATTGAGAGGGATGTTAAGTTACCATAAGAACAGACACTATATTACACATGCATGACTAAAAGCATTTGCAACCAGCTAATCATCACATTGCTAGAAGCAGAAAAATAAAGTAGACGGAAGTAATTACTTTCAGTTTATTTCTACATATGTTTCTCCCATGAAAGAGTAATCAAGTCAAGCAGCAACCGTGTACACAAGACAGCTTAAAATAACGACAACTTAAAATTTACTAGAGGTATAAATACGACATGAACTCAATTTATTGCAACCATTTAATACTGAACTCACCTTCTCAAAAGCAATGATCAAGTTATCCCTGGCAGTAATGAAAGGGTTCTCAACTGCCAGACTTCTAAAATAGCGGTAAATTGACAGCAGTTCATCATTTGAATATCCAGCCAGTATAGCAAGCTGAGAAACACATAGGGTATTTCAAATTAATAAATCAAGAATAACTAGCTCAACAAAAGCTCGATTCAATGTAATAACAAATTGCCGTAGCAAAAGGAATTCATATAGAGCACCTGATGATGTGGATTGCCACTTGAAGGCCAAATTGAAGAAGCTTGCATGTAGTAACTAGAAGCAGCTGTGAAATCCCGGGCTTTAGAATCCCCTTCAGCATACAAGCTTTTATATCGTGCCAAATCCCCCAGATAAATCAAGCAACGATGACAAGATATCAAGCCCTTTTTCACATCGGATGATTTATTTCCATCTTTTGATATCGAAATCTGAGTATCATGATCATCAGAAAAATATCCCAATTGCAACCCATACTTTGCTCTTATCTTCAACATCAGATCATGATAAAATCCACTGGCCTCAGAAAGAAATGTCTTAAACTGGGAACGAATCTTCGTAAGCCGATCTGGTCCGGAACGAACAGGAGCTTTCAGATTTTGGGATACTGGAGAAGCTAAAGCTGCATTGAATAGTGCCCTCAGTTCCTCAATCCTCCTATAATGCAACTGCCACAGAGCATATTCTATATCGTTGTGATCGGAAAAATCATGATCTGCAAGGATAATTGCCTCATAATTTTCACGCATATTCTGCCATGTATTAGGATCTGAAGGAATCCTCGCCTGAGCGGCTTTCCTCCGCTTGTTCTCCAACTCAACGTTCTACAACAAGATAAAGCAGCACAACACGTACCAGTTATCACCCGAGCAAATAGATCAACAAGATACAGATGCAACACTGTAGACAATGTCAATCCAAAAGACTCTTTTCTGAACCACATGCACAAAGCCAGAACAAATACCTGATCCATCTAAAAATAGTGAACTATAGGAGCACGTACCTTGTTAAAAAGACGCTGAACGCGGTCCCTTGTAGAATTCTTTTCGTCTTTATCCATCAGCATGGTCATTTTTCGTTAAATAAGAGGCTCCAATAATCAAGATATATGACATTTAATCTACGGGAAAACTACCTGCAGTAGAACATATTTACTGAAAATTAATTGTACAAGAAAAAACAGACAAAATTGACGTGAGCATACAAAGCACACTTATGTTTTCTCCATGTCATGCATGCACCACATATTCTATATAAAGGTGAAATAGCCACTCAAAAAGAAGTGTTCACATGACACAATTTGATTTTCGGCCGTCTCTAAAGCTAAGAGCGCACAAGCAGCCAGAAGATATAAGTCAAATATCAAAATCTTATTATAAGATTCGCTGAAACATGTTTGTCGTATCTATCTACACATAAGTAACAGATATTAAAAAACCCATTACACGCTGTGGAGTGTTAACCTTACTAACCGGGAGCAAAAGATGAGAACATTTGACCGCCACTAGATTCATTAGTTGCATGACCGCTTTTTGTAAAGGCATGTAAACATTGAATTTACGATGAAAGAATCTTCATCACACGTAAGAGAGATTACCATAAAAAATATGTACTACCAACCCAAACACCCACTTCCACCTGATGAAAACCATTCATCCAAGGCCTTCAGTTTTATACAAAACAAGTATTTATCGAAACTTCCCTATACCCAACTACAACCCTAACTCTACCTAACTACAACCAAGAGAGGAGATTACAGAATTGTCAAAAAAAAAATAGATAACCATGTACAGAGGAAAAATTAGTAAACCGAGGCCAATTGAAGCTTCACAAAACAATTGAACGACAATACCCAACTCAACCTCGAATAGCCGCGACGAACGAGCAATTCAATCTAATAGCCAATAATAACAAGAACACATGATGAAACTAACAATGTAAAGAATAGCCCAAGAGCCAATCAATTAAAAAACCCTAATCAACAAATTTTCGCACATTGAACAATAACAAGAAATTGTTTGTCTTTTAGACGATATAAAACCTCCCCAAATACCCAAATAACACATAAACAACCGAAAATACGCTATCCAATCAACAAACAGCACCAGATCTGCAAGTTTCCGACCACGACCGCCCTTGATTAGGCCAATTCAACGCACCTGTATATATTCACAAACGCACGCAGGAACAAAACGATGATGGCTAGGGTTTCTAGATTATGGCTTCAAAATCTATTGAATTTTCTTTATCTCTTTTTCCTCCTTTGCTCAAAGGACCCACGAGTTTTCGGACGCCATGGAGAAAAAGAGGGATGAATGCGAAAAGAAGATATGAAGAAGGCGGTATGACTTTTTTGCTACTTTTTATTTTCCTCGATAGTATATATACTGATTCTATTTTTTATACTCCTAATTCTATTATAGTTTTACCAATTATTATATAAAATATTAAAACTTTAAGATCATCGAAATAAAGTTTTATAAAACATATTTTAGTGCCCTAATCTATTTACTCTATTTGACTATGACTACTCACCTCCAAATCCAAAAATCTAAATAGAAAATTTGATTTTTTTTTTATTATTATAAAGTTTCACAACACACAATAAAATAGATGTGTATTAATTCAAAGTACAAATCTCGATAATTATAATTCAATTGCTGATAGGTTCCAATCCTGTCCAAAATATCACTTTACTTCTTTTTATTTTTATTTTTATCGCTCTGTTTTTTCTTAAAAACTTAATGTCAAATATTTGTTTGTGAGAAATGATATAGGTACATAATAGTGTACATAGAGATGTACATAACACTCACATCAAGTAGACCACACTTCATACGAGTGTTACGTACATCTCTATGTGCATTTATTATGTACGTGTAACATTTATCTTTGTTTTTATATTAGAGTTATATATTATGCTAATTGGTCACATACTTATTGATGGTCATTTCCAACCAAATAAGTATACACTAAAAATTGCAATATATGGAATTTGGCAAGTCTAATTTTAAAGGTATATTTGACAAATTAAACTGAATGAATAACATATTCATAATTTAATTGATAATTTTGATATCATAGTTGATAATTGGCGGGTTATGTAATGACATTTATTGGTACTCATAAGTGATATATTTGCTACCGATCAAAAAAAAAAAGAAAAAAAAAGTGATATGTTTGCTGATATGGTAATATTATACTTCTTTTTAAGGGAAAAAAAAAACCTACTTATAAAAACTTATGTAATAAGTTTCAACTCTTTAAAAAAACTTTAGTTGCTAAAATAAGTTATTTGAATACAATACCCTTGTAAACTAGCTAAATACTATATAGCTAGTTTCATTTATATAGCACACAATATTTAAAATATTGATTAGAATGCAATGTGTGATTCTTTCACTCAAAAAAGTGTATGGTTTATTTATTTTCTTCATTTTGATTAAACTTTTTAAATATAACAAGTTGTACTTAATGTTTATCTTGAAACTATTGTGAATAAATTATTGAGCTCTTTTTTTGTCAAACGAAATATAATTACTATATACCATTACTTATAGTATTTTTTTGTCATTATAATTGCCAAAACCTAAGTGGGGACTAAGGATTAGAGCAACTCATATGAGAGTTGGGTTGCCAATCATTAAGGCCCAAACAAACTATCTAACAATAGCTGAAGTAATGGCGCCCACTAAATCTGAAATTACCATTTGACACTTTGCCCTTTTGACTTCCGAGTTTCTTTGCTCTCCATGACATTGACAATGTCGATGAATTTCATTGTTTGGAATGTATTTAAGTTTCAAATTCGGACATTTTTTAAAATATTTTTTATACATTTATCATGTAATTAGTGGTTACTTTTTTTTTCGAAACAACAAATTTCATAGATAAAAACATATAATTACAACTCGACAACCATTATAATTAGTCAAACAGTCATTTAGCTGAATTTAGTATGAGGATATCCCACAATCAGGATTCAAGATCTCACCCACGAAACAAAGAATTTAAGAAAGTCCCACGGGGGAAACAACAAAACTCCTACAATAGAATAATAAGCTACTAAGAAGCATAAAACAACAACACACTACCAAAACTACATAAGCATCAACACAAACACAACAACACTAATAATAACAAACTAACACTCTCATCTCAGTCAGCAAACAGACCGTAACAAACTACGACCCGACACATGGAGGTAGCTGCCTAAACGAATAGAACTCCGACACGAGCACTGAGCCAAAAATTCAAGTGTAACCACGACTAGTTGGTACCGCACCCGACGACCAAAATCTTCTTCAAATAGACCACCCCTAGACCTAAGACTGGAGAACGTCACATCTTTCCCCTTCTACCCATCAACGCCGCAAGCCTACCGGACGGACGGCAGGGCCGCTGCCCGCCACAGGTCGAACCAGTCAACCCAACACCAACATAAAAAACTAGAGAGACTGTAAACGGGGGAGAGGGGAAGACCTTACCTCAATCCTGACCAACGTCGAGGAGTAGGACGAAGCCAACATCCCGTCGCCTCTCAACACCACCAGAACCTTCATCTTGACATAAACTAGCACCGAGTGCGGCGAGGCTCTACACATGGGAGGGAGTCGCGATACCTGCAGGGACGAGCCATGCATCCGGTGACGGACGACGCTGGTCTGTCGAAAAGACCAACTAAGAGGAGGGGAGAGGTGAGAAAATGACGAGCGCCTGCTCTCGCGAATTAATGATGTGCTATAGTGTTGGTTTGTAGCCTTTGCAGGACGGAGTTGTTACTTATTTATAGAGATATTACTGACATGGTCTTCGAGATACAACCCGATAGAGAACAAAACCAAATAATTGACTTTTTTTCTGTAATGGATGTGGAATGAGTATTATTATATTTAATCGAAATTATTAATTATATTCGTTAATCATTTATTTATTTCTACCAATATAAACTTACTTTTGTATAATTTAGTGAAGAAATAATGCACTATACTATTTAGGGTGAATACATCGACCAGCTTCTAACGTTCGAAAGCCATCACTAAGCCGATGAACGTCTATGAGTACTTATCATGCAGGTACTTATCATGCAGCTTTGTAGGGCTAGGCCTTGGGCAGATAATTAAATATGTCTATTTAAAAAAAAATATATTTATAATAATTATATATATATATATATTAAATGTATGTGACGATGACGATACATCGAAAATTAAACAAAAAATGTTGTGTTTTAATATTATTTGCACGTGCAATAGGAAAAGGACTAGCCCATTTAAATACATTATCTCCTACAGTACAAAAGGTAAGGCAATTAATCACCCAAAAATGGGCTTGGGCCTAACATGTCATTATCCAAATTGTGTGGATAAAGTGGGCTTTAATCTAACTCGAACAAATGGGACTATAAACCCCATAAACCCTAACTTCCCAAAGCTTCCACCTTGTAGTTCAAAATTTCCTAAAAATTTCACCATAGTCTTATTCCTCAGTAGATTGAGCTCGGCAAGATCGAAATTTTTCCAAATGTAAGCTGTCGGTAACCTAATTTTCACATCTGCTGCTATTTTCAATCTGCCCTCGATTTTAACATTCGTTTTCGTGGTCTTGTTCGCCATTACAGCTGCTGTAGAACTCATATTTAGCATCGTTCATCTCCTTAATTTATTCATTTTTCCTGTGCAGTTTTCAACTATTCCGGCGATAAGGGACAATGGTGCGAGCGTATAAAATGAAAGGGAAAAAGAGGAAGATCAAAGGAGAGAAGTACGACAGAGAAGAAGAAGAACAACACGAGCCATTGGAGGAGACTGTAGCTCAAGAACCGCAGAAGAAAATGAAAACAGAAATAGCCGAGCCGGAGAGGAAAGATGAGCAACCGGAGGCGGAGGCCGCCGGTGAATTGCCCGGAATTCCGATTGTTCCGGTGGATAGCAATGTTAACAAACCGGGCGTTGTCTTTATTCTCGAGAAGGCGTCTTTGGAGATCGCCAAAGTTGGAAAGGTCTGTTTCAGAGCGAGGGGAATGAGATTGGTTGTTTTTTAATTATGGAGTAAAAGTTTTGATTGTTTTGTTTTGTTTGATTTTTCATTGTGCAGACCTATCAGCTTTTGAGTTCGGACGAGCACGCCAATTTTCTGACGAGGAATAAGCGGAACCCTGCAGATTATCGGCCGGACATTGCTTTTCAGGTTTGAGCTTCCGAACCCAAAAAAATGTTCAATTTGTTGTGTGTCTGTAGAGGGGGATATTGGCTGCCTTGATCACAGTGATATCTATTGGTTGGAGTTTTAGTTGCTTTAGTTTATACTTATATAATTGCTTTGGGGTTTTTTGATTGTTGTTAGCTTTTGAAGAGTAAAGAATCAATCGTGTGAGCTCGATATATGCATTTTGTCAAGCTCAAATCATTTTTGTATATCAAGTGATTGTATCTAACATCGTGCAACATTGTTCACATGGGTTTTAAATTTATTAATTTGTAAAGTGCAATGCCACTTGTTCTGTTCTGCAAAATCATAAATCTCTTTTAGAGAATCTACCAAAGTGTGAAAACCCTTTTATGCTCTCTTCTCCTGCATTTTGTTGCAGAACTTACAAATCTATTATGTATAGAATTATAATGTTTACCTTTTTTGATTATTGTAATTGTTCTTCACCAAGGGGTTGTCTTGTTCCTAACAATCATGTGTTCAACGTCCTAAAACATTAGGCTATTCAAACAATATTAGACAGTCGGGTCAACAAATGCGGGAGATTAAAAGCTTTATATGTGAGGACACAGCAAGGCCTTCTTTTGCATATCAAACCTCACGCTCGTATGCCGAGGACATATAAGAGGTTCTCTGGTCTCATGGGTGAGTAGCTCTGATTCAGATTCTAAGTTTTATAATTTGATAATTTCATTGAACACTTTGAATCAACGGAAAAACTTCTAATCAACATTTATCAATGATTTGCAGTGCAATTGCTGCAAAAGTTGCACATTACGGCAGCTGGTAAAGGCGAAAAGCTTCTACGTGTGATAAAAAACCCAGTCACCCAGTATTTACCCATCAACTCTCGGAAAATAGGTGAACCATTTTTTCCTATGCTTATCCATTTATTTATTTTTAGTTTCTACCTTTCTTGCCATCTAAATATTTAAATGTAGTGATATGTGTTTTATTGGATTATATCAGGCTTCTCTCACAGTTCAGAAAAGTTGGTCGATATGTATGACTATGTGGGTACTGTGAACAATGAATTGGATCTCGTTTTTGTGGTATGATAGATATTCCTCACTACTTCTTTGGCCCCTGCTAATTTT
>BKCP01013181.1:630122-641128 GCA_008636005.1 Striga asiatica | reverse complement strand
AAAATCAACCACTAGCGTGTAGTTCAAGTATCTTCTATTTGACTTATAGAAAAAAACAAGGGCAAAAACCATGATGTAAAAACACTTTTAAATGAGAAAGTTTTATGATGCCTTCACATGTTTTGTAATATTAATTATTAGTTGAACGATTGTAACTAGATTCATATATGCAATGCTATGGTATTGTTAAGGTAGAAAATGATGTTGATAAATATTTTCATTCCTCCTAATAAACAGGTATTGTTCATACATTGTTTTGTCTTTTGAAACTTCTGATTAATAAGTACGCATATTTAGTTAAGTACGAGCCCAATAACGTACAATAGAATGATGCGATAAATTATGTTTTTCCGTCGAATATGATATAAGACAAACAATTAAACTAATCCAGTTATCAATTAAATTAATAATCAAATGATTGGTCAAATATAATATTCCAAAAATGTTAGTAAATGTTACAAAGATTATTCTCCTCTCGTGAGGGCTGTTGGGGTTTGGTATGGGTCGGTTGATAAATTATTTAAAAAAGAAAAAAAGAAAATTAAACCGCCAACTTAGAACTCAACAAATTAATAATAGTTGTATGTAAATAGTAGGAAATAGATGCACATGGGTGGGCAATCTTTACTTTCTGGGCCAGCACTTGTTGCTACTTGATTGAATCCTGGACTCAACCTATATGGAATAGTAATGCATTTCACAGGCCCATCATGCTCTTAAAATCTATAAGGTGACGGCCCAATAAGAAAAATGGCCACTAGACCTATGTTTGTGAGCTGTACTCGCCTTGTTAAGGCTCAGAGCTCAATTTAGTTTGTGAACTCGAACTCATTTAGTTAATTAGTTCAACTCGACTCATTAAAGTTAAAAACAAGACTTTTACATAGTTTTCTATAACTTGTTTCGTTAAGGTCGAGTTCAACTCATTAAGCAAAACTCGATAATTGGATCGTTTTTGTTAATGAATCGAGTTCAGCTTGATAAAAGTTCGAGTTCAAACACATGTATTAAGAGTTGAAATTCGGATGGACTCGACTTATTTATCCCACCAAAATAGGCCACGTAGCACCTACGAGGCATAGCACCAATGAGTTTGGGAATTGTGATTATTTTGTGTTAAAAAATGCAAAATAAATATTGGATTTGTTTACATATGATTTTTTTATGAAATCCAATTTGTTCTACTTATTTTCCAACACGTAGCCATATGACTAAACGTGCAATTCAATATTAAAACCTTTGCACACTCTTTCTCCACAACTTGCATCACGAAGTTGTACCTTCTCCACAAACATTGGTACATTTAAAGTGAATGGAACTAATTGGCTCCGATGGGCGGCGGAATTGATTCCCGAGCACAGTGCCCTACACAGTCTGCATATAGTACGCTGCATATAGTACGACCTCCCTTGACCCAAACGAAACTCAGCTCGAATGCAAGACGAATTTGCAGTGGAATAAATGATTATTTATTCAAATTCGTTGAGATAATTGTTTTCTCGTGTTGAATATCTCTGTTTTTCTTTTTCTTGGGTCCATCATGGCTAATTTTTTAATTTTTATTTTTGGATAAAAATCGAAGCTTGAGAGGAAGGGTAAGTCTCCTGAAAAATAGCGAAAATGGAGAGTGGAGATACCCGAAAGGTATCAGTGGAGGATATACAGGTGGTAAGTCACTTGGGTTTCTTTATTTATGGGGTTTAATTTATTATTTATTATTTATTTCACTTTCTTGAAGTTATCATGAACTGGTTATTAGCAGAATTGTTTGTAGTCGAGTTGTAGAAACTGAATGCTTACTATTCATGTTGTTGCAAGAAGATGATAGCAGAATCTTAGAAAATTAATTTTGGGAGCAGCTGATTTTGTTTCTGAGTATGAATGTGTTTGTAGTTTGAAGTGCTTTATATGAGTCTAGTAATTCTAGTTAGGTTTTGGAGCCAAAGATTGTTCTTTGTAGTTGGTGATGTTGAACTTAGAATTTTAAACGAAACGGGGCGCTTGTGAGCTTCGTTTAGCTTGGCTCATTAATATTTATGCACAAGCCGAGCTCAAGCTCATTTATCGGCTCATTTAATTAATAACTCGGCTCAGTAAAGAAGCTCGGCTCGTTTTTCACCCTTATCTGTATAAGGATGTTCTTTTATGGTGATTACAGGTTCAAAACCTTATAGAAAGGTGTCTGCAGCTTTACATGAGCCGGGAGGAGGTCGTGAGTACCTTGCTACACAAGGCGAAAATCGAGCCTGGTTTTACCGAGCTCGGTAGTTTCAATTTCCCTATTTTTTTAGCAGCTATTTTATGTATCTTCCTGAAAAAAAGGAAAAGAAAAAATAAAATAAAATTGTGTGGATCAGCCTATTAATGTGTAGATATTTTTTCCAGTATGGCAAAAGCTGGAAGCGGAAAATGCGGAATTTTTCAGGGCGTATCAATTGAGGCTCGTGGTGAAGGACCAGATTATACAGTTCAATCAACTGCTCGAGAGACAGTTCAAGCTAATGCATCAGATTTCCATGCCTAATGGATCTCATATTCATTCACAGTTGGCGCTTGATACGGCTAGTCATGCTGATGTGGCGTTAAAATCGGAGCCCGATTATGATGATGGCTCTGTGGTGATAAAATTGGAGCTCGGTTATGAAGACGATCCAGGCTCGGATTTTGTGTTTGGTTCGGATGAGAATCTTCTAGAAAGCTGTGATGCTATTGGGGAAACACCGGTTTCTCCTTTCAATGAGGATCATGAATCGAGTCCACAGGTTTTGAGTGAGAGGATGCTGGAGCAAGAGTCGAGCTCGTTTGGATTCTTGAGGCAGATACCTCGTAACTTCAGTTTGTCGGATTTGACCGTCGATTTTTCGAGTAGTAATGGTTTCTCTCTCTCTCTCTCTCTCTCTCTCTCTCTCTCTCTCTAATAACTTGTGAGATTTGGGAGAGATTACATTTGACATATAATGACTGTTGTGTTTTTACTTGATATTCTTTTCAGAAATACAAGAGAGATTACTCGACCCTTGTGTGAAGGACGAACACGAAGGTTCGTTATTTTTTACATTCAATAATTTCCCAAATATTTTACGCTCAGGCTCATGATTTTTATTGTTACTTGTGAGTAGACTATAAGACGGTGGACACTAGACTGGAGTTATGAAGGATTTTTGGCAGTGTGATTGAATGCTCTTAATCTTAGGTGACTCTGCACTATTTGGAACTTGGCCGGAGCATGCAAACAGGGCCCAGTTGGGCCGCAGTTTCTCGGACAAGAATGGGCTTTCTTGACATGGGCCCATTAGCTCAATGTGAATAGAACAGAACTATCTCGTAAGAGCATGGATCCAGGCCGGTGATTAAAGAAATTTCACGATAGATGGGTTCGGCTCGGTTTTGCTCATTTCGTGTTGTGGCCTAATTGGCTCAGTTGCCATAAATCATAATCAATTGACAGTCCTAGGCTCCCAGCAAAAACCCATTTGTATCATTTTTTTTTTTCTTTTTCTTTTTGCTTTTTTTCATATTCGAGTTTGTTAACGAGATGTTTTGATCGCGAGAAATCTTAAATGTAATGTACGGTTTTGTTTTCGACAAGAGTTTTTTGTTGTTCTGATCGTGTAATTAGTGTTTTCTTGCACCTCTGAAGCATCTCAACTCCAATTAGCAGCAATAAACCATCTAATATATAAGACCAGAAGCTCAATTTCANAAAGTCTCTCATTGTCGATGATAATACAAAAAGAAGCTAGTGGGGCCCACTTCTGAGAGCTTCATCTAAATCGGCAATCAAGTCGTTCACATCCTCGATCCCGACAGATATACGAACAAGATCTTCTGCCAAGCCTCTCGACTCTCGTACGGCTGCTGGTATACTTGCATGGGACATGAAGCAAGGCAAGCTTATGAGTGACTTCACACTTCCTGCAAAATTTGGAAGATTCAGCAGTAAATTTGTGTGCATAAAGTTACAGTAACTACCTTTGGTCTACTAAATTTCTCGAATGGTAAAAGAAAGGAATTTACCAAAACTGACGGTAATGCTGAAATATTTGGTCTTTTCGACCACATGCCTAGAGAGTGCGAGTGATCCTGTTAAGAAACTAAGCACAGAACCTGCACCTTTTGCCTGCATTTAAACGAAACATTACAGTTTATATATACAACTGAAAATTAACCTTCATTAAGAGTTTATGCTCATATTATGCTCATTAGTCATTTCTAATTGGCGATTAGCCAAATATACGCCATGGGCCATGGCGAAAGTTAGATAACACAGGCTCGTTTACTTGATCAAGAGTTTTTTTTTTTTAAAAAAAAATGGGAGCTGGATTGAAGAGGTTATTTATACCTGTGAATAGTGTAAGGATCTTCCAGGATGATCAGGAAGACCGGCATAATTGACTTTTTTCACCCGTGGATGAGAGGAGAGAAATTCAGCTATTTTTTGCGCATTATCCTGCTCATTTAAACGAAAAATATTACAGGAAATAGATAAATTAAATAGAATATAACCCTGTAATTCTGAGTTAACATGCTATCGAAAACAATCTTGATTATTACCACTAAAAGAACCTTTTCAGTTGCCCTTTTTTTTTTCTTTCCTTTTCCAATCACATGAAGGATATGGGTGGATGAAAAATTATACCTGTTGCTTCTCGATACGAAGGGCCATAGTTTTGATGCCTCTTAAACAAAGCCAGCAGTCAAATGGGGCTAAACCCGAGCCCTCTGCATTCTGTAGGAAATACAAGTCTTTCGCCAAGCTAAAGACCGCCAAACAAAGATCCATTTTTCATTATTTTTCGAATGAACTCGTGAATACAGTGAAAATCAGAAACCATGTGCTACTTATTTCAGCTAAAACATTGCAAAATTCCAAGAATATATATAACATTGCCCATGAGCGTCATCATATTTATAAAAAGAACTCGGCTATCTTTAGGGGTGTTTATTTGGAAGTTTGGGAGGTAAAAGTTTCTTTTTTAGTGATTCGAGAGAATTTCAGGGGATAGAGTTTGTAAGTTAACCCTAATTATCGTTTAAATCAGTTATCTATGAAACATTAAAAATACGATCATAAATCAAAATGCTCGACACACAATAGTCATAGACCACACCTTTCTCCTTTAATAGCAAGAACACCAGCCATGAGGTCACTGTGGCCAGCTATGAATTTTGTAGCCGAGTGCATCACAATATCTGATTTTTTTATTTTTTTTTGACAAATAAAAGTTAAATGACTTATCACTGTTAAGATGATGTTAAGTTTAAACAAAAATTAAAAGAAATTACCAGCCCCAAGTTCCAGTGGCTGAGACAACACAGGAGACATGATGCTATTATCTACCAGTACAAGGGCGCCATGAGCATGCGCCATGTCAGCAATTTTCTGCATGAAATCACGATAAAAATGTGAAAAAGTTAGTAATAAAAATAACAAATTTATGAACACTCTTAAAATTCATTAATTTTCATGTTAGCATGCAATTGCTTCATTTTAGTATGCAATTGCTTCAACTTGTTCCGTCAGTTCATCATCATAATTTCACCACATTTACAACGTACTCCTAAAATTCATGAATTTTCTTCATAGAGAAAACAATTACAAACCAACAAAACCTACACGAATATCCGAAATCTGTTGTCGAGGGTTTGTAGGACTTTCCAACCAGACGAGCTTCGTTTGGGGGCTTATGGATGATGCAACCTCTTCCAAGTTAGTAGTATCCACACGCCTGTAACATTATTGTAGTTTCAAGCTGCAAACTCAATATCGGTAAATTTTAAGTTACACTGTATAGAAAAAGAAAGAGAGAAAAAAAATACTAACCTAACCACAATTCCGGATTTTGGAGTTACTTTCGACAACAAACGATCAGAACCACCATACATGTCATCTCCAGCAACAATCTCCTCACCTACCAATTGTAAAAAGAAAAAAAAATTTATAATAATGTGGCAAGTGAAATGTTTTCAAACTAAAACTAACTTGAGGAGAAAAAAAAAAAGATAAAAAAGAATATCCCTATTTGTACTTTTCATAAGGGAGGGAGAGAGAGAGAGGGTTCATTATTATTATTATATTCACATTATAAGTGCAAGATACTAATGTTCATCAAACTAATTGTACATAACGAGTGTACATGAATATCCCCAAGAGTCAACAAACATGAAAAGATGAAATACCTGTTCCAAGAAGATGTGTAACTGCTGACAAAGCAGCCATTCCACTGGTGAAGCATAGTGCTCGGTCAGCTTTATCAAGTTTTGCGAGGAGTCTGATAGTGAACAAAGAATGAATTAAACATACTGAACAAAAAATGGAGCAATCAAGGACATTACAAAAATAAATGAATAAATAAATAAGCACTGCAGACAAAATAAACCTTTCGAGGGCATCCCTAGTCGGATTTCCACTTCTTGTATAGTCATATGGCCCATTGTCTATTGCCGAAGGCTGCAAACCCATTAAGTTAGTAATACATGCACAAGAACTTGTTCATAGTGACAATTCTTGACTCTTCTTTTTCCCTCTCAAATTGAGATTCTTTTTTTTCACTATTGGGAAATTTATTGCAAGTACTTTAACAGTAGACCAAAACATTTAAGATGGAGGTAAAAATTAAAATTACCTGCTTGAAAGTTGCTGTCTGGTATAGAGGCGTGCTTAGTGCATCATAAGGATCAAACTCGTTGTCAAAATTCATCAACATGGTAGAGACACTTGGCTCAACTTGTTCACTACTATCTACGGACTCCATTTCTATAGCAAAATAAATATATCATGATCAATCCTAGATAATGAATTGAAGAATTACATAAAGAACCGTTACTTTCTTATTGTGAAAAATTATAACTTGCACTTACCATTTGAGTTTTGGCCAATGCTATAGACTGAAGCTGAACTGCCGATTTCCATCTCTTTGTCCCTCGAGCAATTTAAGTTAAACTTTACACCATTCACAGGAAAATTCCCCTTTGTAAGCACTGCCGTTTTGTGCCCATAAAGCAAGGAGGTGTTATTTAAAGAACCCTAGAGAGAAGAGAGTGTTGAATTAGGATACAACAACAAGTATACTAGGCTAAGATGCAGCATTAGCTATAAGAAAGTGAAAACTAAAAAGACACTTGAACAAAATAATTACACTAGCAAATAAAAAGGCCCCATTATATCAAGCTTCAGAACCAAATATACCATCACCCTAAACCGTGAATTTGAATTCTGCTACTACTTATAATTTACGCAGATGATTTAACGCTTGCTCTGATTGACGCTTCCATACTAAAACAATTCCAGCTTCAACCCAAAACTAAGCGCAGTTAGTTCAATGATTTATCAGGAAAAATGAAAATAAATACATAAAAAGCTGCTACATTCTTTTGGTAGAACTCCATTTACAAGCATCAAGCAGTATTGGAGAAAAGAAATGCGAGGAAATAAGAGAGACAAGAAAATGCAATTCAATTTTAGATGTACAGAATTTTCTTGTTTGGCTCAAGGGACACAAATAAAAGTAAAAAAGTTCCTAAACCCATTCTGTAGTCAACGAATATCGCTCATATGAAGCCTAAAAACGGTAATTTTGTGATAAAGATTCAAGTTTTTTTATCCAATCAATCAAAAAACAGTTCATCTCTAAGCCCCAACAGATTTACAGTGAAAAATGAGCAAGAAAATCGAAAATACTTACATGTAGATCGCTTGGGTTTGTCGAAAGGGAGGTGAGAAGTGATCTGAGGGACAAGGCAGATGCTGCCATAGCAAGTGATGAAAATGTCGAGCTAAAAGGGGGAGCCGAAATAATCAAAAGTGGGACTTTCATCTGCCATAGCAAGTGATGAAAATGTCGAGCTAAAAGGGGGAGCCGAAATAATCAAAGTGGGACTTTTGAGAGGGTGATTGTTTATGAAATAATTTGTTCAAAATGAATTATTTTGGTTAAATTATAATTAATTTTAAAAAATGTGTAGGTTAGTTGTTAATGGAATTTTAAAAATGTATTATAATAATATTTAAAATAAAATGATTAAAACTGATTTGATGTAAAAATAAGATAAATGATTGGAAATGATTGGTAGTTAAAATAATGTGAGTGGATGAATAGTGAATTGAAGTTGATATGATGTATAAAAATGATTGGTTTGTATTATTTAATTATATGAATAATATTAAAGATAGTAGGGTTGAGTAAAAGTTGAGTTAGATTTTGAGTATAAAATAAATGAAAATGAAATAATTCATAAACAATCAAGCCCTGAGTTTTTTGTTTTTATTAATTTTTTTAAGGCTATGTTTGGTTCAAGTGAGGGGAGAGGAGGGGAGGGATTTTAATGGAAGGAAGGGGAGGGGAGTGGAGGTGATGTAAAATAATTTTACCTTATTTGGATATATTTTGTAGGAAGGGAGTGGAGGGAAAATAGTAAACCTTGTTTGATTAGATAATAAAAGGGGAGGAAAAATAATGTTAAGATGACAAATATATCCTTAATGATGTAAGAAACAAAATAATAAAATAATTCACATATAAATGATAATATAGTAATTTTATGTGTTAAATTTTTCTCTCCCCTCCAAATTCCCCCACTTTTGGAGTGGGGGAATTTTCTTTTGGAAGAGGGATTTGAAGGGAAAATACCAATCTTTCTCCCTACAAAAAATTGAACCAAACAAGGGAAAATTATAAAATTCCCTCCCCTCCCTTTCCCTCCCCTCAGTTTCTCCCGAACCAAACACTGTGTAAAGGGCATAAGGTTGTGTCAGTTATCATTCCATAGCCCAAAAAGAAAAGTTTCTTACATTTCTAACCCCCAAAATAATGATAAATAATATAAAAAACACATAACTCACAAAATTATGCAATTTCTATAGTTGGAGGAAAGGAATATTGATGTGCTTCTGCATTTGAACCGACTTCCCTCTAATCCTCAACCGCTCCAAAACCTGCAAAGACGCCGAGAGGTGCTCCCGGCGGTAAACCTCCGACGCTCAAGTCAGTATGAGATCAAAGAAGATAGAGGAAAGCTGCGTATAGAATTTAGGGTTTGTAGAATGATTGACCTTACCTCCTCCAATAGTTTACCTATTTATATGAAGTTATTATCTTTTCCAACACGCTTTGTTTTTCCTCTGTTGGATCGATTATTCCTTTTCAATCGTGGCACTACACGTGTCCCCTGCTATCTGCTCCTCATAACCGTTATTTTAGCTCGGCCTTATGCTTCAGAGTTTCCCTTTCCGAGCTCCTGGACCACCTAACCTGCTCAGTAATTCGAGCAGATCCCCACCATTTTACCGGATTACAACTGTTACCGAGCTGTTGACGAGCTGCTGTTGCTACTAGACTAAGTCCATGTAAGACCGAGCTCCTAACGTAACTATACAACCGAGCTACAACCATGTCCACAAGGCCAAGCTACTGCAAGGTCCATTAGACCGAGCTCCTAATGTAGCTATAAGATCGAGCTCCTGCTGCTACCTATACCGAGCTGCTACTTCGCTAGAGCTAATCTCCTAACTCCAACCTTACAAAACCGAGCAGCTCTTTGTCGGTGCAAATCCGAGCAGCTCTTTGCCGGTCCACCGACTCATTACTAGGTGCTATATTTATCAAATAGGGAAAATTTCACTTTTGGTACCTCAAATGCTTTTCGGTTTGATACCCCTGATTTCAATTTAATCATTTCAGTCACTCAAGTATTCAAAATCCATCATTATTGCCCAAATCGTCAGTTGACCGTCAGTTGACCGTGAGTCAACTGACGGCCACCTTCACTAGCCGGTTGCTTTCTCCAAAGAAACCTAAGAAATCGATTTCCCTTAATTTCTCCAATCAAGCAGACCTAATTGAAATGAAAAAAACCATCATAACAATACTTCAAAGTACACCAACCATAACTATCTAAATCTAGTTAAAACAGAATTTGATAAGGTATAACAATGAGAGAAGAATTATAGAAGGTCATAATTTTTTGATCTTATTGTTGCACACAACCAATGCATTGTTCATGTCATCCACCTTGTTCATTGCCACGAGCTTCCATTTCAGCATTTTTCAACTTGTATTGCTCAATTTGATATTGATGTTTATTTGATTTTTCCAGCAAACCAAGTATAATATTCTTTGCTCTTTCGCAAATTTCCATATCAAACCATATAAAAATTCGGCAAAAACCAAAGTTCTGCATTTCTTTTTACAAATGCTTGTTATATTTACATTAGGCAAATTAAAAACAAAAATCAAAACAAAAACAAAAACAAAATAATTAGTTACCCCATATTTAGGGCATGCCCAATATCTTCTTCCCGGATTATTTCGGGTCCAAGAGGTCTTCAAGTATATTTTTTCTCCATAATTGCATGTCATCTCCCTTGGAACACCATTAATCTCGGAATTCCAGCGAGAGTTTCAGCTTCCTCGTGCAAAATTGCAAATACTTCAAATTCCTTTTTTTTTTCCTCACTGTCGGCGGCTTTGTGGTGCTGTAATGGAGATGCCCGCCATTTTCTATCACTTGCAGAAGGAGACGACCTGCTAGAGAAGGTGGCCGTCATTTGACTCACGGTCAACTGACGATTTGGGCAATAATGATGGATTTTGAATACTTGAGTGACTGAAATGATTAAATTGAAACCAAGGGTATCAAAACCGAAAAACATGTATACATGGGGTACCAAAAGTGAAATTTTCCCTTATCAAATATGAATGGATATCCAAAATTATTTAATGAATTACTGTAATAATAAAATTTTATGTTAATGCTTGTATTGATAAAGTTAATAAAAAATGAATGGTATTTTATTATTACTATATTTTTTTAAAAGCTCTACATAGATGAAAGTGTAATATATTTTAATATTCACCCTACCTTTCTCACACAGTCTTACTAACAGTTAGACCCAAAAAATATAATATATATAATAACAATAATTATTAATATAATAGTAAAATAATAAACTAATAAATATGAACCATGCCTTCTGATTTTTTTTTTTTTTTTTTTTTTTTCACACC
>BKCP01013181.1:604788-622949 GCA_008636005.1 Striga asiatica | reverse complement strand
ATTTTTCAACTTTTTTTTTTTTGGGTACACTCAGTTATCAGCCTGGGGACCACAGCAACTAAGGAAGATGGAGAATTAATCGCAACATTGTTTGATGGAATCGGCAAAGTGTGGACAGCCGATGAAAAGCTGTTTGATGCTGTTACTGGCTTGAGGTGTGCTGCTTGCAACTTTGCTTTGATTATATTTCGAAACTAAATAAGTATTCAAAATTTTCTGTTTGTAAACATATCTCATATTTGTATAGATGTCGAAAAAAAAAACCAATTCTATTCAGAATTACAAGTATCCTCGAGGAATTTTACAAGTATTCCCCTGAGTCGGTGAAATTTACAAATAGAAAAAATGAAAAGTTTCGATCTTTCTGTAGTTTTGAGTAGCAAATTACGCTCATCTCGATTGCAATTTTTGTAATTTACGCTAAATCATTTTATTTTCTGATATATATTCAGTGGTAGTGGACCGGCATACATATATTTAGCAATAGAAGCTTTAGCCGATGGAGGTGTAGCTGCTGGTCTACCTAGGGAGCTTGCACTCGGTTTAGCTTCTCAAACTGTAAAGCCACTCGAATTTTTTCATCTTTTTTTTTCCCCTTTTTAGCCGTACTTTTATTATAGTTTTCTTCAAATTTAACGTCATTATTCATAATCAACTGCTGAATCTTAATCCGAATGCCTCTATTAGGTATTAGGAGCAGCATCCATGGTGGCAAATGCCGGGAAGCATCCAGGTCAGCTGAAAGATGACGTGGCATCGCCAGGTGGCACGACCATAGCCGGGATTCACGAGCTGGAAAAAGCTGGTTTTCGTGGGATTTTGATGAACGCGGTTGTGGCTGCTGCTAAACGCAGTCGCGAACTTTCTTAGAGTTAGTTTTTCATTATCCAAAACTCTTACCACATATCAAATTTCAAGATTAATCTGCAAAATTGCACTCATAGTTTTGTTATATCTCTTTATCTTCTGTACTACATTTTTGATATGTGGGTTATTATTCATTTATTCCATACATTGCCTTTCATTTCCCAAGTCTTTTCATTTGTGAGGGAAGAAAATCATTCATCTTGAATCATTCTTTTCAAAGAAGGGTTACTTATTATTAGGTAAATATACAAAACAAACTATCCCTACCAATAATCGTTGCACGAGCAAACTCCCCGTCTAAAATGGTGAAACCGATTCCTATCCCTCACGATGATCTCACGATCATAAACCTCCGAAATCAATTTGCTCGCCTCATGACAATCCCTACAAACCCTCAAATTCTTGGTAACCCTAATCGTCTCGCCACCTTTTGTCTTCAAAAGCCCGTACGCAATAGCCAACTTTTCACTATGGTAAAACAACGGGTTCTCATTTTCCTCCTCGCTCGTTAAAATCATCCCATCACTTTCCGGCACATAACCATATTCCATAATACGAACCAAAACCTCATCCACCTTCGCATATACCTCCCGGGCCTCCGGGTGGGCCCGCCCACCCGCGATGAACTCGTGCACGGTTCCATCTAACTCGACAATCGAAAGCCCGGCCAACTTTTTCACTCCTCTATCGTTCATCATCTTCCGTATGTACGCAACCTCTTCGTATCTACCGGCTTTCGCGTACATATTGGCCAACAAAACATATCGTCCGCTATTTTCGGGCTCTAACTCGAGCACTTGCTTTCCGATTTCCTCGACCAAGTCGATATTCCCGTGTATTTTGCATGCCCCGAGAAGTGCTCCGAGAACTCCCACATCGGCCCGAATCGGCATCTCATCTATGACTCTTTTGCCCTCCTCCAAAAGCCCGGCCCGGCCCAATAAATCGACAAGGCATCCGTAATGCTCCATACCCGGTAAAATCCCATGGGCTTTCGTCATGTACGTAAAGTAGTACTTTCCTTCTTCGACTAGGCCCGAGTGAGCACAAGCACCAAGCAAGTTCACAAACGTGATGTAATCGGGCTTTACCGTCTTTTCCGACTCCATTTTCTTGAAAAGCTCGACCGCATCTTTTCCTCGGCCGTGCATTGCGAACCCACCAATCATACAGTTCCAAGACGAAATTCCTTTACTCGGCAACTCACGGAAAATTTCGCGGGCTTTTTCGATACGCCCGCATTTACAGAACGCGTCGATTATAGTCGTGGCCAGCTTGTGGTCGATGTGGACCCCACGTCTCTTTATGTGCTCGTAAATCGACTCGGCCCGTTTCAACGCGCCGAGGCCCGTGCAAGCCGATAGCATGCTGGCGGCCACGAACTTATCCATTTCAACATTTTCTTCCCTCATCCGATCAAACAGAGCAAACGCCTCACGAAACCTGTCGTTCTGCACATGGGCCGCGATCACGGCATTCCACATGGACCCGTTTTTTACGGGCTTCGATTCAAAGAGATCGAGGGCCCGATCCACAAGGCCCACCCGAGAAAGCCCGCTCATCAATGTGGTCCAAGATACGTCGTCTTTGGCTTCCAGATTATCGAATGCTGTTTTTGCCTCGTCCAAGAGCTCGAATTCGGAGTACATGTGGATCAAGTTGTTCTGGCAGTACGGGTCTTGGCCCAGCCCGAACTTCAAGACGTGGGCGTGCACCTGCTTTCCTTCTTGAATGGCGTTTTCGAAGCAGCAGGCTCGGATTAGCGGCGGGAAGGTAAATTTATTTGGGTTGGCCTGTTTTTGTTCCAGCATTTGCGAGTACAGAAAGATGCAATTTTTATGGAGTTGGGCTTTCAGATAGCCTCTGAGAATGGTGTTATATACGAAAGCGTCTGGGTGGGGCAATTTGTCGAACACCTTGAGGGCGTAGTTCAGGTCGCCAGAATCTGAAAGGGAGCAGAACTTGATGATGCGTCCCGCGGCGTCGTTGTTGGAGGAGAGGCCGAGCTTGATGACGCGGGCGTGGTGCTGCCGGAGCTCAGACATAGACGAGCAGGAGTCGAGGCTGTTGAGCGGTGGCGCCTTGGCGGTGGGTACGGCGGCGGCGGTTGCGGCTGGGAAGAAATGGATTGATAACATTGGGTTTTCCACTCTCCGTTCTGAAGTTTGGATATGGCGAGTTTTATTTATTTATTATTATTATTTCTAAATAAACTCTCTTTTAGAGATTTTTTCAATAGAAGGGAATAAAATGGATATATTATTTTCTGTTATAATATTCCTTCTTAAATGATACTTTTTTTTTTCTTTCTATCCAACAAAATGTTGGAACCCGCAAATCTTATTTTATATTAATGAAGATTTTTTATTTTAAATTGTAAATCAGAGAACTCACATTGTTCACCTGCAAATCTTATTTTACTTGTATATTTACGAATTATTTTTAGAAAAAAAAAATATAATATACCAATTTTTATTTTTTTCATTGGTTGGTTTGTAGTTTACCTTTGTCACTGGTTACTTAACTGCATTATTTTTTAGTTTATGATTCATTTATGAATGATTAATTTATAATTTTACTTTGAATTTTTGTATTTTTACAAAAAAAATAAAATAAAAAAATTCAAAATGTATACGGAACATCTTGAGTGTGACTAGTTCCACTGTTAAAAACCAACTAAATTGCTTGAATATTTGATTTCATGTTCATATCAATTTTCCTAGCAAATCTGGTCATATTTTTTGTATTTGATAAAATTCTGATTTAATTCATGTGTGCAGCTATTTTTTTATTTTTCCAATACCCAACTTACCCAAAAAAAAGAAACAATATTTGTTTTCGAAAATAAAGAAGAAAAAAGAAATCTCAAAAACAGGCATTTCGTGAGAGTTGCAACAAGAAGTGTAAGTTCTGTTTCAGATTTGAGCTTTCTATTTCAGTTTTGAGCTTTTTTAACCATAAAATCCTCGAGAAATTATACAGAGAGAACCAAAGCAGAAAAATCTGGTAATATGCACAAATGTACAACAGTACAAGACACATACTTACATTACTGAGCAAGAACCGAAATCGAGACCTCTCCCGATCCTCTCAGAAGCTTCCAAAGTTCAAAGAGAAACACAGAAGAAAAAAAAAAACAAGAAAGCACGATTATTCTTTTGCAAAAAGCGATGTGTCGTATTTTCGATTGATAGTTCTTGATAGTTAAGAAGCGCCCGTTAAGTTCAAATTTAATTTGAGATTTGCGAAAAAAAAAATTAACTTTGATTTTTTTTATAAATAAATTCGATAAATCCTTTAAAATAAAGTGGGGCGTTACACCTATTATTATTATATTTCCTAATTTATGCCAATAAGTTGTGATAAAACCAGCACTATCAGCCTAGTTCTAACACGAAAGATTTGTGCTCAAGACGAGCTTTTCCATATTTTATTACTTGCATGAATAAAAAGATGAATACATAGGCCTATTTATAGTAGAGAAAACCTAAGCCTATAAGAAATAGAAATACTAAACCTAATAAGAATCAAATACTAGTGATAAGGAAATAACTAATAATGCACATGCTAACTAATTAAACACATTACTAACTACGAGTTGCAGTTCATTTTCTCATTCTTGGCTATTAATGTTTCACCATTAAACGACCCACATGAAGAAAGGCCGAGCTTGTGCAGAGAATACGGGCCCGCATACGATTCGCATAGCCTCAACCTTTGCCTTGGGGTGCTAAACGATCTCGATTTTGCCTTGGTAGATTCCGTGGCTGCCATGTAAGCTGGAAAAACTGGCGAATTTGGTAAAGATCCATAATCTGAGCTCGATTTGTGGCTTATGTGGCAAAAAGACCTCCTCGATTGTGAAGATGGCGAGTTGAATCCTTCTGCAGTTTCGTTTTTTCTCAATTTCAACTGCGCTAGCCTAGTCGAGTCGATTGTGATGGAATTCGAACGTGACATGGGCTTTAAATTCTCGATTTTTTCTAGTTGATTATGAACCTCATGTTGAAGCAAATGGATGCTCGTGTTTCGGTTGAGGGTCGTCTGTTCTTGCAGATTTTGATCATTTCTCTTCTCCTGTACCAATATGTTGGGGGTAAAAAGGTAAAAAAAACACAAAGATATAGTTACACATCGATGTTTTCTTACATTTGTAGTTTTCTTGATAGGTTTGAGCAAGTAATTAGTAACATAGAAACAAATATCGATTAGGCTTTTGTAATTTTGAAAAAATCGATGGGGAGTTTTTGTGATTAGACTAAACTTGGAGGATACTTAGCAGAATAAAAATTTACCCATTGAGAGAATGAATATTGCTTCGTGTACTCCCTTTTAGCAGTGGCTTCATTCGAGACCGAGCCCAAATCCAAACTCCGGTGGGTGTTACAGTGAAGCTTCAAATAATAAGACGAAAACAAATATGATTTTATTTAGCTAAACACATAAATCGCCAACTCATGCATATTGAGTAAAAATTCAACCGGACATAAAAATAGAAGATACAATAATGTTGTGAATGATGAGATGAATTAGCCTGTTTGTTATATTTGCAACAAACAGTGTTGTGTTACACAATCACACTCCTCAACTTTGTTAGATATTACAAATCAACCAAACTATGAAACCGACAAAACACAAAACCATAATAATAAAACAAAAGTCGAAGCATTTGAGTGTAAAATTATATTGCAGCTGATTTTTTCATTACAGTACCTTAAATTCTTCGGATTTGAAGCCTTCATTTACAACAAAGCTATGCCTCCTTTTGTCATGACCAAGATAATCAACCATCGGCCGAACTCTCGCTCGATGCACGTCTAACAATGGCCGGGCCTTTGAGAATAGAGAAATGTATGTCAACTTCTTCAAGACTTTCTTTCTCACGAGCTCACCTCGGACCACGGCTTGAAGCTTCACTATCCCTTTTAGTGCACTCAATGCTTTTCTTGCCTGCATAAAAGATCCCATTTTTTAAGAAAGCCTTGCTATTGATTCAAGTGAATCATTGGATCTATTTTAGAGGTGAAAGCTGAAAACTATATAACCATATGGTAATTGCTATAAATATTGACTTATTTACGGTTCTAATACTCAAATCTCGGGCTCTAATTCTTATTCAGCCGAGCTAAAATAATGAGCCGATAAACAAGATCGAACGAGCTGAATTATGCTAAAAGTTTGGAAAATTACGTATAAATCCCTATTTATCAAGCCTAACGCTCCAAAAAATGAGCTCGAACCTTAACAAACCGAATTATATTTCGTAAAAACTCCTATTAAAGCCTAACGAACTTTAACGAGCCGAGCTTAATCATTAAAACAAGCCTTAAAAAAGTTCGTTTCTTTGAACATCTCTACACGGTAGACCAGCATAAATCATGATTTTCCCCAAAAAAAGAAAAATGATAAAATTGCAAATTTAGCCAATAATTGAAGACAACCATTTTCCTCAATCTCCTCAAAATTGAGAAAAATCTATACAAATAATCCCCTTCAAAACAACATTTTGTCTTCGTTTTTTTTTTTTTATTTCTCAGGAAGAATTCAAAAATCTGACAGCTAAAACTGAAATTGATTCTTTAGGGGCAAAAAAGCTCACAAGGTGTCCTCTGTAAGCCGTCTGGATTCTGACAGCGGCGGCGTAGAAAACCCTCGTCTTCCCGACCTCGTACGGCGCGTTCGTCAGCCGGACGACCTCGACCGCCGCGTTCACCGCCGCCACAGCCGCCTCCGCTGCGGCGGCGGTGGCGACCGCGACAGCCACCGCCTGCTTGCGCTGCTCCTCCGCCGCCTCGCGCAGATTCCGCCGCGGTGGGACGTGCGCCGCCGGATCGCTACACCGCCGTCTGAATTCCAACCTTTTGCGTTTCTTGATCACATAAAAATTGGAAGCAAAAATAAATAAATAAATAAGGAAATAAAATAAAATAAAAATTAGTGATGATTGAGTGAGGAAAATGATGATGATATTTGTTTATTTTTTCTTATTAGAAAAATGGAAAAAAATAACAAATTTACCTCTTGATATTTATTTTGATTTGGGCTTGGTGTAAAGAGTCTTTTCACACAAGTGAACCAGCTTCCCATTGCAAAAGTTTATCCAAACACACCTTCATGATTCATCTATTTAATTATTTCTTACTTATCAAAAAGGGAAAATTGAATTATTAAAAGCCAACATCAATAAGAAAAGGATAAATGTCAAGGTAGGGGCTTTGAGTTTATCTTGTTAAAAACAATAAAATAACTGAAATAATTTTTTTTTATGTTGTTGAAGTGTTCAAGGGCCAAATAAATTGTCATTTGAATACATATAACAAATGAAAGAACACAAGAATAGCTACAAATTAGGAAAAGGAAATCAAGAAGAAAAGAAGAATTAAAAAATTGCATGCTCTTTTTCCTTCACGTGATCATCAACTCAAGAAATAATCGTAGCATAGTACCTCAATGGATGATTAGAACTTAGAACCCATATGTGAAAAGTATGCTAGCCTAGAGCCTAGAGAAAAGTAAAAAAGCTATCACCTCATAAAAGCCAGGCCAATTATTATAAAACTAAATCAAAGAATATATTTGTTCTTCACAAATTATTCTTTGACGTGGCATAATTGTTAGGGGATGGATTCATTATATTTTTTTTGATAAAATACATATTTATTTTATGAATATTATATTTTTATATATATTATCGCTTTAAAATAAGTTATGATTTAGAAGTATACACATTTATTAAAAAATTACGTCCATGTAGCATTTAGAACGTCCTTTGTTTTGACATGGATGTCAGGTACTAAGGGAGTGATTGGATATAAATTAAATCGATTGTGACTTGTGATCCAATTTGATGACTTTAAGTGAATTATTTTTAATAGAGTAAATTTGAAATAAATAATATTTGAAATATAATATATAAAGTTGATATGACGTAAAAAGTATAAGAGATTTTATAAGAAGTGATAGTTAGTTAAAATTACATGAGTGGATGGATAGAGAATTAAAGTTATCATATGGTGATGTGTGAGAATGACTGATTAATATTGTTTTATTATATTTATAAAAAAAAATATGAAAGTTGAGTTGAGTAGAATTTTGAATTAGGNCATAGAATACTATAAATATCATCAAATGTCCAAATATACAATCCGAAGGCCAACTGACCTCAATAACACGGGAGAGTCACCTACACATAGGTGCTCTAAATGACCAACAAAATACACCACTATCACAAAATGACCCCTAAACACATACTAAGGCCAACAAATCGCTGTCACCCTTAATACTCTTTAGGAATCCAATCAAACCAGGTGCAACACAACAACAAATACAAGAAAGAAAAAGGCAGACACCAAAATGAGGAAAAATACATATAGAAGTTGCACCCAAAACAAAAGGCTACCCCTCAGAAGTCAGCAGATCAGCAGACATACACCAATTAGATAGAAATAGACTAATGAAGTCATGAGGTAGACCACTGCACCCATAGGACCTAGACAATACCTCATTTCATCATTGGCTTATTTGCAGTTCCTCTTAGCATATTCCTGCCAACTTCCCAAGGCTAGCTTGACAATAACTTAAACAGGCAACCATTCTTTTTTAAACACCCAAAGGTTCTGTGCTTTCCATAACCACCACAAAAGGTAAGTGGTTAGCTCAATACGGGCTTCCGAGACCTCCAACCTGTTGATGGAACAAACATAACCCCACCATGACCTGAATTTGGTAGTAGGATCACTGGGTAGTTCCCAATCCACATGAGATATCTTCCATACCTCTTTGGCCATCCTGCAGTGAAAGAACAGATGCTCAATAGTTTCAATATCTTCACCACAAGATTGACACAATCCATCTACAAACATGCCCCTTCTCCTCAGTGCAGCTTTGACTGGTAGTGCATCTGAGAAGCTCTTCCAAATGGAATGCTTTAATTTTCCCATAACTTTGAGCTTCCAAGTTCTGCATCTGATTTTCCTAAGTATTCCAGCTGATTTACTGCTCTCTGCTATGTCCAGGCTTCTGAATTTCTTTTCAGCAAGTTTAGAATAAGCTTTAGAGACAGAAAACACCCCTTTGTCATCACCCTTCCAAACCCATCTATCTCTTTTGGTAGGATCAATGGTACTGATTTTGAGGATATTGGCACAGTCTTCAGCATTGAAAATTTGTTTTATCAGATCCACATTCCATCTCCTGCCTTCTGCATCCATCAAATCCCTGACACAATTGATGACTTGATTGTTGTCTGTTGATCTAAGTTGGCTTTTCGGGTAGGAAGTGCACAACCAAGGGTCATTCCAAATGCTAGTGCTCAGGCCATCTCTTATCTGAATTCTGAAGCAGTCACTGTATCTATCTCTCACAGCCATCTAAGTTGACCACAGCCAAGATGCATTCTGGGATACATTTGCTTTTAGCAGATTGCCAGTTGAGAAGTACTTGCTTTTCAAAATTTTGCTAACAAGAAGATTTGGCTTTGAAATAATCCTCCAGAGTTGCTTTAAGATGAGTGCATCATTGAAGAGTTGTAGGTCATGGAATCCCAGCCCACCAAACAGCTTTGGCAAAGTGATAAGCTGCCATCTCTTCCAATGTATACCAGAATTGTTTTCATTGCCATTCTTGCACCAGAACTGGGCACAACTTTGGGCTATCACCTGACATACACTCTTAGGTAATACAAAACAGGACATAGTGTATACTGGAAGGGCATTCAGAACAGAGTTAATCATAACTTCTTTTCCAGCAGGTGATAAGAAATTATTCTTCCAACTTGTGATCCTCTTTCTCACAGCCTCAATGACATAATCAAATGTTTGCTCTTTTGATCTTCCAATCCCCATTGGCAATCCCAGATACTTAGAGGATCTATGCATTTGAATCCCATGAAGAAGGTGACAGATATCTGCTTGCATGACATCAGAAACATTCTTGCTAAAAAAGTTGAAGATTTCAAGAATTAGGTGATTGAATATGAAATGATTCAATCGATCATATCTGATTAAGTTGGATTATAACTCATATCCAATCACGCTCTAAAAGATCCTAATTGAACTGTAGATATATATAATTGGACTAGGAATAAAAAATTTGTTAAACTAGTAATGTGGTTAGTGTATATATGATAAATTTTGCATATAGATATATATTTAATATGCAATATAATTTTAATTATTATATTAATTATCTTTAGTTAAAATTTTTAAATTGAATGAAAATTAATTATGTATAACGATCAGACAATTTAATATAAAAATTAAATTAATATGGAGATAGCTAGTATTTGAATATGTACACACTATCATTTAAAAATAACATAGAAAATGCATACTTAAATATTAAAAAAGAATACTAAAACCACTACAATGATTTGGATGGGAGAATATTTCGATATGCTTATAAACTTACCTCCACACATGCATAATCGGAATTTGAATATATTTTTTTTTTTTATCACTATCCAAAATTTCAATCATAAAACATCAAAATCCATAGATACATTATTCATACACACATAAATTGATACATTCCAAACTCCATACACAATCCTAATAAGATATATGTTCACTTTTGGCTATTAATATTTTTCAAGAACTAATATTAAAAAAAAAAAAACCAAAATTTAGCTTAGATTCAAAATCAAACGCTACTGTATCAAACGAGTTGTCTACCCAAATTTGATTTAAGCACATCATGTGCTGATAGAAAGTGGGAGTGAAAGCAACTTTAGAAAAAAATTGAAGTCCTTTGAATTATAGTCTTTTCGAAGTACTTTTTAAGGTGGCTTGTGAGAAAACATCACAAAGGGGCCTCTCAATATACTTTTGGCTATTTATCATTTTCTTCTCCAACTGTCCTTTTCCACCATCTCTTTGCTACTAATTCAAATGTGCGTGTTTAATGTGTACGTTTGGACAGACGTGAACAATTATAAGTCGTTGAATGATTCTCATATTATGTAATAATGTGAACAATGAATTAAAGGTGTAATTTTTAGCTTAGACTAACAGCTTGATAAAAAGTAAGTATATGATTGCATGTATATGCAGTTATCTGATAAAAAGTGTAATTTTTCACCATTGAATGTGTTTGTTGATCTAACCACGGATTTAGATTGGGTCTGGGTTGGGCTGAAGTTCAGGCCTGATATTTTTTATTTTTGACAACTATAAGTTTTAAAAAAAATTATTGTGTTTCTAGTTCAGCCCAATAAACCAAGACACTAACCCAACAAAATAATTTACTTATATATTTAAGTCTAAAGACTACAAACATCACTCTAATAAAATATTATATATTGTTAGATCCACCCTTGCTACTAGGGCTATGTTTGGTAAAACTATAGTTGATAAGTTATAGCTGATAGTTGATAAGCTAGCTGATAACTTATATATGTAATTTTCGAGCTTATAACTTATAGCTTATGACTTATAGCTGAAAAGTTAGCTGAAATAAAAATTTTAACTAGTTTATTTGAAAAGCTATCTAAACAAGCTTATGAGATAAGTTCGAGCATTTTAAAAAAGTCAATCCTACCAAACGAGACTTATTTGAATACATGAAGCTTATAAGCTAACCAAATAAGCTATAAGCTATCTTATTTGACTAGTAAACATAGTCTAGGCACTAACCCGCCAAACTCCAATCATATAAATTAGTCGTGGTCATGCCCCTCTTCCAAACACGAGAACAATGAATTTAGAAGAACAAAAAAAAAAAAATAATAATAAATAAATATTCAACAAGTTTCAAGAGGACGATTTAATTTCTTCTTTAATAGTAAGTTATATTTTTAAACCCCTTAGATATTTGTTTCATTTGTCTATTTGTCTTTGTTTATCTTTTCATTTTAGTTGAGCTATTTTGGGTTTTAATAGTAATTGTTAGGATCATTTGGATGAATTTTTGTTTTGTTGATTGTGTATGAAGTAGTAATTGTGTTTTTTTTTTCATCTTTTATCCTCTAGTGTGGTTGTTATATATTATATCTGGATATCAAGTCATGATGTCTAAGCATTTCATTCTACTAATAACTATGCCATATGAAAAATCAATTTATTGGTACTGTAGAATTTTTAAAATTCACATGGAACACCAACCTGCGGCAAAGAAAAAATCCCATTGATATCATCGTTCTTTAGAGTCAAATCTCCCATTATTCTCTTGGGACATTTATTACAAAAGGAAGCATATATCAAATTGGACAAGAACTAATTATGCTAAACGGTGCAAAAACTATACAGACTGAAATTCTGTGCTTTAATTTCCTCGAAGGACTTTCTCTGAAACATACTATTGTTTTTTTGCACTTAACCCTAAACCCTATGGGCCCTTTTCTGTTAGCTTCAGATAAAATCCAAAATGTTGAAATGTCACCTTTGAGTTAGCTACATGACAATGAATTTGGCAGATCCCTATGGTTTTTTTCTTCTCTCAATTTTGCCACGTTGTCATGTCCACCGTCTAATATATATATGGATTTTATATATATTTTTTTTTTAAAAAAAAAATTATCATATAGTTAGTTATATGAATTGTTGAATTATGTTGAAAAAGTTATATAATTTGATAGATTTTGAAGTTATATTATTTTAAATATTTACCGGTTTCAATCTCTGATCAATTTCAATTCATCAAGTCAAAATTAACATAGCTTGAAGTATTATTTATAATATTAATGTTACTTCATGGAATATTACCAGAATCAAGATTATGGTAGTAATGATTGGGACGAACATAAAACAAATTTTAGTTAAATTTTACGATCAAATAAAATAAATAACTCAAAAACACGATAATGAAAGCACAAACATAAAATGATAACACGATTTGGTCCATAACTTAAATATATGTAAATTGTGAATTGTGAACAACAAAATTTTATTACAGAAATAATAAAAAAATAATTACTAAATGTCACCTCATCATGTCACTATTTTATTTATATATTTAAATTTTAGCTGAAAGTAAATTAACATTGGTTTATTAAATTTAGTTTCCTACAAGGACATGGCATATTGGACCTGGCAACTGATGTTACTCTCTCTTTTGGCTGTGTTACCAACATAGCCCAGACAAGCATAAATAAATAAATAATATATATTTCATAAAATAGCAGAAAGTAGTTGTTACTTTTCCTCAAATTCAAGTTGTTTTAAAAAAGATAAATCAAGACTGAAGTTTTAGCCTGGAGCACAATGAAAATTGGGAAAACTTTTGGTATTAGATGCTCTTTTTTTTTTTATTATTATTATTATTATTGTTATCANTAATGTTCTTCCCAACTTCATATTCTTGAATTTTCATTTATTAGTACATTTTGATGAAAATATTATCCATTACATATTTATATTGCATGGCTTACATTTATTTATATTGTTTCTTTTAACTATGCTTTTCTCTATAAATTAGATTATACATATATATAAAAAATACTATACCAACCTAATGGTTAGATCCAACTAATAGAATAATTAACTATCTAATCAACTATTATCAACCATAATTACTCCTTCCAAAATTTAAGCTTAATTATCTAACATTAATCATTTAATCTTTGAAATAAATCTTCTCCTGTGAGTCTGTGACAATATTCTTTTAAAATCCATGTGAAACTCAAGTGAGGTTCCATCCTAAACCAATTGGTGGAAGGAAGAATAGTCCATTAGACTTATAAGGTGTGTCTATTTTTCAAGTATAAAGGATGTGGGACAACTCACAGGTATTCTAACAAGCTATAAATTCAATGATGTCAGGTTTTTAGCATTTTAATTTTTATCTTACACATTTGGATGAATAATGACAATTACTATTATCAGTCTTTGGTTCAAAAACAATTTACTATTTTGCTCTCATTTTATATTTTTTTACAACTGTTTTGGCTTGTCACTATAGTCACCTAAATCTAAATCTAAACATATTAAATTTAAAATTTTGTGTCAGGCCACATAATCGTTAGGATGACCCGTGGCTTACCTTTTCAATTAAAGTACATACTTCTATTACAAAATATTTTATATTTATGAAATTTCAATGTGAAAGTATTCACGCTGTTGAAAAAATGGTTAGATTAGTAGATTTAAAAAATAAAAATGAACTCATTTTCCCTTTTCATTCTAAATTTTTGAAAATTATTACCTGAAAGTAATGAAAAATATGAATTTAATTATGTTTTACAAATAATGCATTAGAAAAATAAAATATTATTATTAACAAAACATATTAAAATGGGGGCTCCCTTATTTTCTGGAAAAAATAAAATAAAAGACTGTCCTTTTCCAGTTTTCCTCCTATGATGTACCAGAATGTTTGTCTGATTACATATATACGATCTCTTTAGTGCATGTAAGTCGTGCTCTTTTAAGTTTTATCAACTCAAATTGACATTTTTTTCCCTACAAATCATTTGATTCAATTTGGTTTTCAATGAATATTCTAATTGACTCAATTATATAATATATTTTCAGAAGTAAAACATTAATTGAACACACTGCTTCAAGGCAATGGATCAGCTGGCCCTGAGCCTTAATTTCATTATTGCATTTTGTTTACCAATAAAATAATAATGATCAATTTATCAAATATATATTCCAAAATCTGAATAAAAAAATGTAAGGATTTATAAAATTCAATTTATTAATATAATAATGCCACCTCCAAAAAATAAAATGTGGAAGAAAAATTCGAACTATATACCTATCCAAAACACAATAAATTGAATTTTGCAAAAGGACAACATAAGCCCATGAAGAGATTGTCTTCACATGAATCACATCTTCCATGAAAGGTAAACAAATACCAACACAATTAGTTCAGATGTGAAATCCCCAAAACGCCTTTGCAAGGATAAGAAATATTAGGGGTAATATTGTTAAAATTGGCTACACGTGGCATGAGCATTTCTATGCATATTCACAGGTGGCTAGTTATTTTCATGCAATTTAATTTGGATAAGATACTACAGAGGAAAAAAAAAAAATAATCATTTGGATAAGAGACTACAGAGGTAAAAAGAGAGAGACTACAGAGGTAATAAAAATAATTTTGAAGGTCAAAAATGGATTTTTTTTATGACGTCATCCTCTTCCTAATGGGATTTTAATCATTTTATCTCCAGCGCGGGTCTTGCTTCTAGGCGCGTACATATTTATTAACATATATTGTTTTGAGTTATATTTAAATTCAAATTTAAAGTGGCATAAGTCTTTTTAAAGGTAAGATAATTAAATGTTAGGAAGTCTACTTGTTGACATTGAACTGTTCTAATTAATGATTTTCTTCCAATGATGATGAGTTCAACTCCATTTTATTTTTTAAGACTCAGTGCTCGACTTGTCTCGGTTGATAAAACGAGTCTAAGTTTGAGTTTATTTAAAATTCATTTAGTTAATTTCATCAAGGCTAAAAGATAAGGTTTTTTTTTTTTATCTAATTTTATATAGTTTTGCTTATTAATGTTCAAGTTCGGATAGCTAATATTAATATCCAAGGATAGCTAATATTAATATCCAAGCCAAAAATTTCAGCTCATTTTGGTAACAACTCAACTTGAGAAAACTCTGAGTATCATGTGTTGGAATTCAAACTCATTTATTTATAACTCTAAAGTGGACTAGATAATAAGGGTAGAAGTTTTTATATTATTAAGAGATGGTCGATTACTTATCTAAAATTTATAGTGTATGTGACCTTATCAATATAACAAATTTGCAGTCAACTCTCGAGATTGATTCAAAAGAATATATAAGAAATTCTAGAATTAATTTATGGAAATTAAAAACAATAATAATAATAGTATTTTGTGAAGATTTCCCATATATGAGAAAACACATTATGTATTTTGGAAGCTCAAAACAGAAATAACATTATTTATAAAAAAAAATGACCACGTACATAGAAAAAAAGAAAGAAAGAAAAAGAGAAATATTGACTCGTAGTTCATGAAGGATATTGGGAATTTCACATCTCATAAATGATAAATCTATGGATTGTGTGCATTGAGGAATGTGTGGATATAATAGTTTGTTCGAATTTATTTAAAGGATTTAATATTTTTTAATTTAAATCATTTTAAGATGTCAGTTGTTTTATAATGTCACGAATTCAATTTGAAATTACAATGTCTTCTCAACACTTAAGACTATGATCAATGTATAATCTTTTTATAATGAAAAATGGAGTTTCATTGCTTAATTTTTGTCATAGTCAACGTTTAAAAATCAGAAAAGAAAGAAAAAATCCTAACAAAAGATTGAATGTTATAAAAAGGGGAAAAACATTCCATTGAAAAGGCAATCAAATCCTTAATTAGTATATATATATACACCCAAATTTACAATATATGATTGGATTATGAGTAATGGGCTTCCATTGAAACCCTTTTTTTTCAGATATCATATCTGAACGTGGATTATCCTTAATTTAGGCTAGGCATTGGAACATGTAATTTATTTTTCAAACAAATGATTATTGATTTCCTGATAAGGCTTTTTTCTAATAACGTCGAGCTATAGATTGGGCCTCGTACTATTACAATATTAGAATATTTTAATCTCTCCGTATATTGAACGTCGATAATATTATTGATCTTATTCTGACGAGGTTTCGAAACAATTTATTCCTTCACGTGTGTGATATATAATACCATTGTAAGTATAAAATTCATACTCTAATTAATAAATAGGCTACATTATGATATCATATGAATAATTTCAAGGTTTGTGGATCATAAGAAGAGGTACAAAACATGAAAGTTATGTTGTACATTATGCTGGCCTAAACATATAAAAACCGATATGCATTATGTAAAGTTAATAATCCATGCACTTTGTGTATGGAGAAAAACACAAACAACAGAACATGAGAGTCTATTGAACTTGTTATAGCATAATAATGTTAAAATCAAGAATTAAATAATTTTGTTGTTATACAAATTACAATAGGTTTTCTATTAGGTCGGCTTAACCATTAGATTGTCTTACTTTTTTTTTATAAATATGCATAGTTGCATTAAAAATGTCATATTTAAATAAATATCATAAACAGAAGTATGATATTTGATAATATAAATATCTATATTTGTTCATATAGTATGATGAGTTGACTTGTCTAATAGTTGGGATGTCTCATACAAGAATTTGAGTACAAACTTAACGGTTAACCAACTATCTTTTCAACGAATATGTATACTATCATCAAATATTATATTATGAAAAACAACCCTAAACAAATTTATCACATTTCATAATATAAGTATATATTTATATTAAAAAAAATTAAAAGTTCAACTAGTCTAATGATTAAACAATCCTACACAGGAATTTGTGTAGATTTCTTTTGGCAAAATAGGGGAAAATTGTATAGCTCTTGAATAATCCGAATGAGTTGACATAAACTCATAATACATTGTTGTAATTAATCCTTAAACAATAATGAAAGCCAAAAAAGGAATTTTAAAAATACTAAAAATACACTCTCAAGGAGCGTAGAACCCTTTTAAACCAATCTTGTAAGTTAAACACACACACATAAGAAAAAAAAAAATTACTTGGGCAACTTATGGAAAACAAAAACCTCTACTTTTTTTGGGCAGGTCCTTATTTTGCTGACCTGTTTTGCTCTTCGTTTTGTGCCAAGGTCACTTTTTGAATGTCGAAGGTTTCTATTTTCATGATCACTGTCCAAACCCAAGTCCCAAATTTTGTTTATTTAAAACCCCTTTTAACAAATTTTTGTTCTCAATTTTCTGTTTCTCTTTTCTCTTTCTCAGTTTTTTGTTGTCTCCTTTAAACTGGCAAAAAGGCAGAACTGTAATCAGTCTCTATAATTGTAAGTGTGAGATAATCTTGAAGCCAATTCTGAGTTAGCCTTTTGCTTTTTTGTCATCTCCAAGATTTTATTTTTTCTTGTGTTTCTCTGTTTTTCTAAGGGGAAAAAAATGCAATCCTTGATTATCTGACATGAATTTTCTCTGTTTTTTTTTATAATTTTTTTACTTGTCATGAATTTAGAGATTTTGATCATGGAGGGTGGTGGAAGGAGGCAAAGGTGGAATAACAACAAAAGATTTCAGAACAAGAAGCCAAATCATGGTACATTCAAAGTTCAAGATCTTAACTAAATGATGCTAAATTGTTTGTTTTGCTATCTGTAATTACTAATTACTAATTAGTAAATTATGCCTGATTTTGGGACTTTGGATTTGGGTTTCTTGATAGATTTATTGGGTTGTGTTTCAATTTTTGTTGCAGATAATGTAGATATGTGTGTTTCCTTTTTTTTTTTTTCTTGTTTTT
>BKCP01013181.1:540306-597808 GCA_008636005.1 Striga asiatica | reverse complement strand
CTTTATTTTTATTATTATTATTATTATTATTAATATTATTATTATTATTATTATTATTATTATTTGTGCAGGAATTTCAAATAAAATACATCATTGTAGTTCAACCGGATGACATAATTTAAATTTGAATTATCAACAATTTTCAACATAAAATATATTTTTAAATTGTAATGAATACCAATAGATCATTGTGTAAAAATTGAGAACCGCACTCAAATATTTAAGAAATTAAAAATATCATGACTAAATATTGTACAATAAAATGCGATAACTTATTTTTAAAAAGACATACTTTATCATTGTAATGTAAAAAAAAAGCAATGTAATAATACAAACTCGATTGAACGAACGGTTATGAATAACTTGTTTTAAACATAAACAAACAAAAAGAGTGTGCACATGACATGTTAGAAGTCAACTTTCCAAAAATAGAAAGTATATGGGACCCACTTCTAAAACTTACTAAATATAAAAAGTAAGTTGCCTAATTATATAGTAAATAAATTCACGGGAACATTTATGAATTATGATCTACCACTTTCTAAAAGGTATTTTTGTATTTAAATTATTTCATAACATTAAAAATATNACACTTATCTATATACTAAGAGATAAACATATTTTAAAGAGAAAACATAATTGATTTACTCTCATTAACACCTTTATGAGATATACATGATATTTTTTATGAAATTGATACCAAAATATTTGATCTGAAATTATTTAACCAAAATACAAAAGAAATATTAATGAAATTTAAAAAGAATAAATGGTGTTTCCTAACTGTGCAACAGATTGTTACAAAAAAAAAAAAAATTGTTATCGCCGCCCTCTTTTTACTGCGTACCGCCTCTCTTTGAATCGTTTTGTCCCTGACATTTTTTATTTTTTTTTTAAAAAAAAAACACGGCCAGCCGACATTATCGATCCTACCGCTGTCGGCCGGCCGGCAAAACCAGCCAGTCCGGTGGTCGGCCAGCCAAATCGACCGACCGTCGCTGTGTCTGACCGCGATCGCTGGCCGGCCGACCACGTTCCAGCTGGTTTTGGCGGTCGACCAACCGTTTATTTATTTTTATTTATTAGTGATCAAATTTTTGTTTATTATATAAATTATGTTAAAATTTAGAAATTATTATGTTATAAATTAGAATCGATTATCTTATAGAATTTATTATAATTATTGTGTTAGAACTTAGAAATTATTATGTTATAAATTAGAATGATTATCTTATGAAATTTTTTATCATTATTATGTTAGAACTTAGAAATTATTATCTTATAAGTTAGAATTGATTATCTTATAGAATTTATTATTATCAAGCTAGAACTTAGAAATTATTATTTTATAAATAGCGCCCTTCTTGGCCAATGAGCTCCTACATGCCCCCGCCCTCAGACTTCTTACGAGACCTCCTACCTTAATTTCATCTCAGGTCAAAGTGATCGCAATGCAAGCCCTATTAACGGTCGACATAACCTCTCAACATCTCCCGTTCTTCATGTCTCATGCCCATCAAAAAGTAGATTTTCTCCGGAGCTATAACGCTGGCATACTAGTTAAGGAAAGAGCTCGAAAACCCCTCAAAATCCATAATCGACCTCGGGGGGAGCAGGTGGAACCAATCTTATTCTTCTCCCCTTAGGGTTGCAAAGAAAGCTCGGCAGCTCACCGCATCAGAGTATCCCAACAAGATCGACATGTTCTAAAAACAACGCAAATGTCTAGTCGGGTATGAAGACCCGTCGTAACTGAGACTGGCCTCTTTGAAGTTTGTAGGTAGATCCGTCTCCAGAATATCGCGAGAGAAAGGATGACCTCACGCTCGCCCCACATTCTTTCATTCGACCTTTGCCTAAAGTTGCTGAATTTGCTCGACCATCTTTTCCAGGACTCAATCCTTCTCGACCTCAATCGTCCAGCTGTTGGATTCCTCTAACTCTGTTTCTTGTCCAGTCACCTGGGTAGCTGTATTTGCCGCAGTGATCGGGTGAGACCGTGAGAGACCTGTTGGGCCTGTATCTGTGCTCGCCCTACAGCTCGAGCATCCGCTAGCATCCTCAGCACTTCCTCCTTGGTCATTGTGACGAGTTGTTGGGTGTAGGACTGTAAACGAACCGAGTGGCTCGCGAGCGCTCGAGTCAAACCTCGACTCGAGCTCGAGTTTGACCGAACTCGAGTCGAGCTTGATGGGCAGTTTTAGGATACACATGATTTTTCGCTTAAGTTTGAGCCAGGACTTTATTATCTGTTCCGCTTAAGCTTGATGGGCAGTTTTAGGGTACACATGATTTTTCTTATACAACAACTATAAAATAATATGACTAAAAAAACTCAATCTAGTCAATTATTTTAGTATTGTTTATTCTAGAAATAATATTTAATAATCTTTTTACGTGTTAATTTAATTTTTATAAACCATAAATTAAAAAAATTATATATTTATACAAATAACATCATTAAAATATGCCAATTTTAAACCTAGTAAAAGAATAACATTAAATTAAGTGAAAATAGATATTTGCTCCCACTTATTTATTTTTGTTCGGTACATTTTTTGTTAAGTAACCCAATTAAATAATAATTAGTATATGTAAAACAAAATTAATTAAAACTGTAATTTCTCCCAACTCCTCCCAAATCCTAAATTCCCAAAGGCAAAAAAACCCTACCGCCGGGGGCGAGGCGGCTTCATTCCGGCAATACATTCAGGTAATGATGGATGAACTTTTTGGCTTTGATTATTTGGGCGGTGCCTTTGAATTTCTTTGATGTAATTTGATTTTATTTCATGGTTGGTGGACATCTAAGCTTTAAAGTTTTGTGTGAATTTGTGTTTTTTATGGTTAGATTCGAGCTTGTTGATGGACTTGGTAATTGGTTGTTGCCTTTATGGTAGTTTATTTACATTTTTTAATGGTTGATGGATGTGTATGGTTCACAAATTTTCTTTGTTGCCCAATTCAATTTGTTTTGCTGAGCAGTATCCATCTATTTTGACCTTAAATTTGTCAAAAGGGAAAGAGATGGAAACAGAGATGATGGATGCAGAGGATGAGGTCGTGAATTTTGGTGTTGTAAAGTCTTTGAAGAGGTCTATTGATCTCATTGACACCGCTGACGAAGTGGGTGGGGTTTTGTACAAAAAAGTTCATAATTTGGATGCCATTGACGATGATGAAGTCTATGAAGATGACATCGACACTTCTGAAGACTACGAAGATGACATCGACACTTCTGAAGACTACGAAGATGATGACTTTCGCACCTTTGGCTTAGATAATATTGTAATGATGAAACCCGTATGGATTATTTTTCTTGTCGATTGTCTGTTGCTTTTGCTGCTGCTTTACATATTTAAATGATTCTTTTTGCAGGTTGGTGAAACTCCTATCCAAGAGACTCTCATGGTATGTCTTCTTTTCATTTCCGCTTGTTAGTGGTACCCTAATTAACTTATGTTAGCGCATTAAAAACAACTGCAATTATTTTATGGAATGTTAGTAAGCGTCCTCTGTTGAATGGCGATTTAAGTTTTGATCGGAATAATGATGTCAGAACGATCAGGCAGGCAACTTTTAAGTCTTCTTCAATTTTTGAAAGATAATCCTATCCTATTGATAGTGTTTTGAATGAAGGACTATTCTGGATACAAATTTGAAAGAAAACTGCCTACCTCTTGACACGCTTGAATGTCAATTGTGTAATTTTTGTTTTTCCATAGTTAAAACTTTGTCTGCAATATGCAAATGTTAGTATCTTTGTGTCCACTCATTGATCATTACAAGTTGTCGGTTAGTATGTCATTTTGATAATGTTTGTTCACCTGTTTATCAGTTTAAATAGTAAATAAGTGCTGGTTATTCAGACCAGTCTCCTGCCATCATTTTTGGAGTTCTTGTTATGAATTCTTATGATTTTCCTTCTTACCTTCTGTTCTCCAATAAATTCAGCTTAGTCAGATAATATTTTTACCTAATTACTATTTAGAGCGGCATCACAACGGATCTGAATTTATTGCTGAAAAATTGCACTTGTTTGTAGAGTCCACGTCATATGATGATGTATTCCAGACTACAAGGCAAACTGAAAGATGAAGATCCCCTTATGAACCTTTTTAGGGACATTCTTGCAATTCTTAAAAAGGAAAGCTTTACTAGCGATGATGCTTATTGTTTTAATGAGAAGGTTAGGCAAATCTTGGAGAATGATATTGTTGTCAATTGGCTGAAGGAGGAAGCTGATGAATCTGTAATGGATGAATTTGAGGTATGTTTAATGCCGTTCTTTCGGCTCTCCAACGCATGATAGAAAATATCATATAAACCAAAATCATTTCTTATTTTTACAGGTTCTATGCATTTTTGGAGCATTGAAAACTCTTTCAAGGGGTACTGAACATCGAGTAATTCGTACTCCAGAGAAGGTTGAAGAACGAATGATTCTTATCAAAGGTGAGACCTACTTTGATCGTGCATCCGCAGGAGAAAATCGTGAGAGTATTGTAAGGTTGTCTCTTTAACATGTTATGTTTGTGTATTAAATATTTTAGCTATGGATATTTTCATACCAATCGAGTTTTTCTCTTCTCTTAACAGCGGGGTGATGTCCATGATATTCGGATACTGTGTGACGCCAGTTTACCTCTTTGAGAAGATTGGGTTGCGTCACTATTTCATGTTTGAGGAATTTCTGGCTCCTATGTGGATATGATTGCGCTTTTCTCTCACTGTTACTATTCTGTAAAAGCTTTTTTTTTAGGGAGAACAATGGAGATGCATACAACATACTATCCCACCTTTTGTTTACTTTAAATCTAAAGTTATTTTATTTTTTATTTTTTTTGGGAACGATTAAATTCATTAATAAAAATATAAATTCACAGTATTTTACTCCGCTAAATCGTCCACTTGATTTGCTCGAGAGCGACTAGTTGCATGCCCGTGCAACACAGGCTCATATGAGCTGATTTGCTCGAGAGCGACTAGTTGCATGCCCGTGCAACACAGGCTCATATGAGCTCATCCGAACTCATATCACCTTAATTTGAAAATTTGAAAATCATAACCTTAATTTTATAACAAGTAAACCTAAAATTCGACTTTCATACCACACCAAATTAATTTAATACTACTTATTTTGTTTTCACATTTTTCAAATACACTTCTATCTATACCAAATAAAATTCATACTGTTTAAAGACATTTTATACTAAAATAAAATCGTCCACTTTATATCTTAAATTTGGACATTTATTAATAAGCAACATATTTCCTACCAAAAGTAAAAATGGTCATCATATACCTCAAATAAAATCGCCCATTATACCAAAATCAGATTTCTTAATTTTGGAAATTTTATACCATAAATTGATTAATTAATTTGTAAAGGCGGAATTTTTTTAAAATTTTCAAACTAGATTACCATGTTTAGTAATTTTAAAAATTTAGAGCGGAATTCTAATTTATATTTCAGGTAAACGCAAACCTTTATATATTTCAGGTAAACGCAAATCTATTGTATTTCAAATTCAAGTTTCTTTCTAAGATTTTGTGCATACATCACTATTAAGTTATTAACCATGTCCATAATTCTTTATTTCTTTCTTTCTTTCTTTTTTTTTTTCCTTTTTTCTTTTTTTTTNTCTTTTTGGCATTGAAGTGACAACAAAATCTATTTATCTATATCATTCATAGCAGTATTAATCCACACCACTATTGACATTGCTCATTTAGTTGGTACAACCCAATAAACAATTTCCATATACATTAATTATTCAAATTAGAATAATACGATGATGAGAACACAAAAACGCAGCAAAGTTCTTTCATCACTCGTCCTATTCTTGACAAATAGGGAGTTAAATCCTACATGTAGGAGATGTGCCTCCAATCATGTTGAGCAATACCCCTATATGGCAACAATATACACTACAACGACCGGCAAAACCCAATAACACAGAGAAATAATTATCATAATTATGCATCAAACCATCAGACTCTAAACCGATAATCTGGAAGCAAATCTAAGCATCCATCACCATTTTCGGTCGGTTGTCAAGGAATCTTATGCTTGGGCTTGGGGTTCACCAAACATTGACCTGCTTGTCAAAGTGGTTGGGAAGAAAAATAAGATTCAGGTTAAAAATGAACATATGAAAATAGTGGTGAACAAACTGTTTAATTAGAATTCATGTAACTGTTTAAAAAAAAAAATCTAACTTTCTTGGTGGTAGAGAAATTGATGTTTGCATAATTGCATTGTGAAACAGAGATTGGTTTGAAGAAAGTAAGGCCAACTACTGGGTGGGCCTGACCAAGGCAATAGTCCCCTAACTCGGCCCATGCCATAATTCTTAGGTTGACCAACATTAATAGCGAAATCCAACCCCTGTCGGAAACCTATGCCCAGAACAATTCGGATACATCGTACAATATTCTTCACCCAATATATTTTGTGCCGGAGACGAAAAATTTGAACGCAATCTGTGATGGAAGAAGAAGTCGGAAAGCTGCACAAGAGTTCCTACGTGTGGGTGCTGAAAGACTACTCCCGTCACAAAGCACGGCTGGGCGCAGGCCAGGCCGTCGAGAGCCCTGAATTCACGGCGGGAGGCCACCGCTGGGCTATCTTGTTCTACCCCAACGGCTTTGACCCCGATGCCCGGAGCCAAGGCTACGCGTCCATGTACTTGTCCCTGAGGAGCGTCGGCGCCGGCGCCGGCGGCAACGGCAACGGCAACGGCGTCCAGTTGCTGTACGGGATGTACGGCTGCACAGGGGCGTAGCCAGAAATTTTTTTGACTCGGGGCTGCATATTATTGTAGCTATTATTGGAACCGAGTAGACATGGTCATAGGCCGATCCAACTTGTCGGTTCGGGCCGAACCGACACAAACCAGCCCGTTGACCATGGGTCTTGAACTGGCCTATGGTTTTGACCAATTCGGTTCATGTACAATACTTTATAGTTTATACATTTTGAACCGGCTGTTTCGATTCCGAACTGGAACCCGAAGCCGAGGTTCGCTTTTTTTAAAGGGCATAATATTTGCAGATGACGGCCACTTAACAGAAGGATGGGAGCTATTAAGTCACAGGGCCAAATATTTCCACTATCTAATTAGGCATTCTCGATTGGTTCATTAGTCTCTATACAATAGTAGCTAGGATTTTAATATACCTGGGGCTAATGAAACTATGATCTTCAATTATTTTTATATATTCAAATTCGACGATTATAGTATCATTACTAATCTTTTCGACTTACTCTTTTTCAATGTAAATAATCATTGGATCCGCCAAAAAATCTTCTTCCATCTTATTACGAAAAACTGTCATGACAAGATTCATAGCTGAAAATGGTGGCTCTGTAGTTGCCGTAGACACATGAGGAGTCAAAACAAGACGAATTAACCTGTCGAATAAATTAAATAAATTAGATCAAATAAATATACTAGAATTTAAAGCATTGAGTACATGATCAACAAGCATTAACACATATAATTAAACTAAAAACATGTTCTCATCTCAACTTCAACATAAATCTTTTAAATTTGTGACACAACAAATATAGCCACATCCATATGCCCACAAACCACAAATTGGGAGGAAAAAAATTAGTTTCAACTTTCAATTCACATATAGCAATACAAACAAACCACAAATTGGGAGAAAAACAATTAAGGTTTCAACTTTCAATTCACTATTACAATACACACAGAGACAAACCAAAATTACCAAAACTAAATCAACCTATAACAAATTACAGAACAAAGATACAAACATAAAAATTTGAAAAAACCAGTCACCACATTTCAATTCACAAATTTCACATCTCACACCACATTTCAAATCATACTCTCAATAAACCAAACATAAATTCAGTACGGCTATTCATACTCTCAATAAACCAAAAATAAATCCAGGTTCAATCGTGTTACCTCGGGGCTCGGAGTCACTGTTGGTCCCGCTCACTTGTTGGCGCCGACCGGACCGCTCGATCCTTGAAGCTCGAAGGTCTCGATTCCTCCGTTCTTCGCAATCTCCGCACTCGCACACCGATCTCGCAATTGCCGACGCCAGATGGAAGATGTCTCGTTTCGTAGAGGCTTGAAAGAACAAGGGTGAGAGTAGAGGGCTTTGGAACTTACATATTACAGATTAATAGAGCCCGTCGTTTTTTTTATGAGAGAAGAAAAGAGAGTTGTACGTCTTCTAACAAGCCCAACACTGGATTTTAAATTTTTTTGGGCTTTGTTGTCTTGTTGGGCTAACTCAAAGGCTAACAAGAAATTTACCTTGGACTATTTACTAATAATAATCTAATATGTAAATTAATTTTATTTTTTTTTAACATGGGGCTGGAGCCCACCCTAGCCCATGGGTGGCTCCGCCCCTGCGGCTGCAGACGAAAAATCGGGTATCAACATGTTCAAGAGTCAATGGGGGATCGTGTGCCTCAGGTCCGGCCAACAGTCTGGTTCGCCCCAATTCATCAAACGGTCCTTCCTTGAAACCCCCGGCAATGGTTACCTGAGCGACGATTGCCTGAGGCTACTGTACAATATTGGAATCCTCGATCGCCCCTTTCCAATAAATCACCCCTTTCTCAGGTTCCCAGGCCGCGCCCCAGCCACCGCCAGCGGTATGTGCGTTTCTTTTGGTGTTTATAGTATGAAACAAACCACATAATTATAGGAATCAAATTTTGATTGATTATGCGAGTTTTTCAGACGATTCCCTCAAAGAGATATATGCTCATCCTTGTTTAAGGAGGTGGTTCGTTGTAAGAAATCTGCTTGTGCCGTCCTACAAAGGGTAACCAATCATATCATTTTTTGCTGCTTTAATTAATTTGAGAGAAGGGAGTTATAAATCCCTAAAGCTTCTAATCTTTGATTTGTGCATTGTTTTGCAGGAACTTTTGGCAATTTCATCTGCTCCTCAGGGGAAGCTATTGGAAAGTGTTATTTGGGCAACTAAGTTGAAGCACAAGATGAAGGAAGATTAGTGTAACTTAATTAAGTTTGGTTTGTTCAGTATGATGAATGATTCTTCAACTTTGTGTTTATGTTTAGAGGTGAATTAGTATCAGGAAGTAGATATGATTGTTGCTTTTATGGTAGTTTATGATTCTTCAATCATATACCTTTGAATTAGTATCAGGAAGTAGATATGATTCTTCAATCATATACCTTTGAGTTTCTTTGATGTAATTTGATTTTATTTCATGGTTGGTGGACATCTAAGCTTTAAAGTTTGTGTGAATTTTGTAATTTATATGTTTAGATTAGAGCTTGTTGATGGACTTGGTATATGATTGTTGCTTTTATGATAGTTTATTTACATTTTTTGCCCAATTTAATGGTTGGTGGACTTGTTGATGGATGTGTATGGTTCACAATTTTTCCTTGTTGCTCCCCAGTCCCAGCAGGTAGCAGCCAGCCCCAGGTTTATCATTTTATTTTTATTTTTATTTTTATTTATATCAAAGGCGACACGGGCATCTTACTGATTTAGTTGTTTCTGTATGGCAATTGGTATTTGATGGACAATTTATCTATAGGTTAAGGATTTCAGGCCTTATATTGGAATTGATTGATAGGTGTTTATTGAAAATTGTGTTTTCTGGACCATGAATTTGTTTTGCTAAGCAGTTTGATATTGAAAATTGTGTTTTCTGGACCATGAGTTTGTTTTGCTGAGCAGTTTGATATTAAATGTTAAAACCTATGGCCTGTATGCCCGACACCACTGCCATAACCTATGCCCGCACTGACATTGCAACATCCAACAATAACCTCGGCCACACATCAATCTGTAAGATCATTTTTTGTTGTAGTATAATACTTAACTTTTATTCTTTATTTTTCAAAATGCATTATGGATAAACTTTCAACTTCATATTTCGGTGCTTCTGGTTGTTAAATTTAATTGCTAATTTAAACTTCATCCAAAAAATTCTTGTAAGCAAAATAGTCAGTTTTCTACTTTTGAATTAAACATCAAAATGATCCGACTTCTCTTCTAAACGAACTTGAATAACTCATTTAAAAAAAAAATTACAAAATTGGTCTACAAAATTGCAAAATTGGTCCAATCTAACATCTTCACGTGAGGCCGTCAGTTTTGACTGTTGTGAGACCATTTTTGCAACGAAAAAGTAAAAAAAATCATAAATGGCATGTGGAATTAAAGCTACAAACGTTGGTTAGTCGGACGAAAAAAATATTTGGAAAATAACAAAAGCCTATCATCATGTGATAATCAAAATAAATAACCGCGCAATTTTAAAATCCAACTGTCATAACATAGTGTATTAATCCGAATATGATTGAAACGTTAAAGAAAATATAAGCAAAGATAAAAGGAAAATAAATAGAAACGAAATTAAACACAAGCTCCCAACTAAACCCCAAATGGAATTGGCGTGGGCCAAGGTGGATGCATGAGAACAAAGGACGCGAGACCCTCGTCGCCTACGGATTCCCGAAGCTCACCGAGCTTGCGACACGTGTCCTTGGAAACCCCACACTCGTAAACACTCTTTCCGCACATGACAAAAATCGAGTCACAATCTTTCGGATGAAAGACGGCCGCCACCACAGTATCCCGCTCACCATCAGCACTAACGGCATCCGAAAACTTCAACTCCCTCTCCCCAACCAAAGCCCACGAGCCATTCCAAGGATCCAATTCCCAAACCCTCACGACAAAGCATTTCGGGCCCGGCCCATTTTGAGTTCTCAAAACGTGCAACAACCTCAACTCATCCCTCACGGCACCAATGTGGACCCTCGAGTCAGGCGTGTCAGCGGTGGTGTTGTCACGCACAATGTCCGGGAAGTAGATGACGACACACCGACTATTGACCAAATCCAAAGCAACAATGCGGTCGAGGTTATATAAACCGTCCATCCAATACAGAATCCCATTGCACGAAACGACATTGGCGCTAAGGGGATAGTCCTTTGTTGGGCGCCTAGGCACCAACAAGAAATAACTGGTCCATTGCCCCGACTCGGAGCAAAACACCCACACTGTTTGTTCATATCTGTCGACTTCTGCATCAAGCAAACTAATCGTGTCTAAAAGTACCACCTCGTAAGAGTTCTTATTGCATATTAACGCAAACCCTGTCCTTGTTCGACGAGGGGTTTCTCTAGGGATGAGAAACCACTTTTTAGTCACCGGGTTACAAATGTAGTACCTCTGACGGCCGCAGTAAAAGCGGGTGTCGGGGGACACGAGCAACAAGTCATTGAACGATGCTCTTACGACCATGAGTTGAGGCATGAAGCCGAGATAGTTAGACGATGATAATAATGCGTGCTTTTCGTGGATAAGCAAAGATTCCTCCGAGAAAAGAGTGCAAACCAATTGATAATAGCCCGAGGTCTCTTCCCAAAAACGATAATTCATGCGGAAAAGAATGGTGTAGGATTGATCTCGATCTTGATGGAGGCGTATGAAGCTAGGGATGAATTGGGGTTGAGAGATCAATGAATGCCAACGCCGACAAACAGAGCTCAACTGAATGGCAGATCGACAATTCGGGAGTCTAACAAGGATCTCCGACAATAGGTCTTCACCAACACCGGACAACAAAACATCTGATGCTCGAAAGAGAATAAATGAGTATTAGCAGCCGTTTAAGAGTATCGAATTATGGGGAATCACTGCAGTCCCTTCACAGAATCATTTTGTGATTATTATTAGCCTTTCAGACAGACAAGTAGATAAGTGTAGAGTACATAATTCATGTTCAAAACACACATCGTCTCCCTAATTTATGTAAATTATGTTATTATAGCGATCTCAAGTTCTCAATTACCGAGCCCATCGTCAAAATTGTTGCCATCAGCAGAGAAGACCTCAATGCTTGTCCTCACCCTTTTACTTATACCGCTTTCCTAATCACAAAAATATAGAAATTTATATAGAGTTACTGTATTCAAATTGCCGCTGATATTACAGAAAAATTAAAACTTGAAGATAGTCATGCAAGCAAAATGATTTCAAATGGAAGATTTTCTTTTATTTATTTAATTACCTATGCATATATATTTATATATTGGAAGGTTTTATTTATATAATGTGTAGATTGAAAAAGATTGTGTGATCTTGGTTGTATTTTGTAGATACTTGGACGTGTGCATGGAGATAAAATCGACATACTTGGAAAGATGATCAAGAAAGAGAGAGGAAGAATATTTTGTTACCATGTTTGAACCGCAAGCTTAACATTAAAAATACTAATTTTTAAAAATGTTGTAATCAAGTCTGTGTATAAAACTGGGCACATTTAACAAACCCATAAATATTTTATTAGATTAGTTAACTAATTTTATATGGCATGACCAAACCCATAAAATTTCATACAAACTTGCTATAATAATAAATTCAATATTTTTTATCTAATTAATTTGTCATAATATGCTAAGTTTGCCAAAATTGTATAATTGCGATCAATATAAAGATTAATATGTAAGTTAGTAGTTTATATTTATGTCGTTTATTTTTTAGTAATGATAAACTATAAAATGTGGTATGTTCATTATATAACTTATAATTTTAAACATTACATACATACACATATAATATATAAAAAAATTATTTGTATATGTGCATGTGCACATGATCAAATATTTGTGAAATATAAATATTACTAAATTTGACATCTAGTATATATGCAATTAAATATGATAGATTTAGTGATTTTGCTAATTATTAAAATATATAAAGTGTAAAAATGTAATAAAAAAGATATTTCGTAGTGGGCTAGATAATTTTGAGTTTACCCTATTTAAAGCTGGTTTGACCCACTAATATGGGCCTCAACTTTAAGATGGGTTGTGGGCGGTGCTGATGTTCTGTGAGACATGCCATGCCCGCAAGACTCTTGTCAAAACGTGCCTGCACCAATGGGCCGGCCACCGCCTTTAGGTCTGTTAGCTACCATTTCTAATTTTCGATTTTGTAATACAGAGTTGGACGGGCAATTTCAAAAAAGCAAAGAGTGCAAAACCTAATATGTAATCTCCCAACTGTTCCCAAATCCTAAATTCCCAGTCAAAAAAACCCTAGCGGCGGCGGCGAGGCGGCTTCATTCCGGCGATACATTCAGGTAATGATTTATGAACTTTTTGGCTTTGAATATTTTGTGTGGTGCCTTTGAATTTCTTTGATGTATTTTGATTCTATTTCATGGTTGGTGGACACGTAAGCTTTAAAGTTCGTATGACTTTGTGTTTTATGTGTTTAGATTCGAGCTTGTTGATGGACTTGCTAAATGGTTGTTGCCTTTATGGTAGTTTATTTACATTTTGTAATGGTTCGTGGACTTGTTGATGGATGTGTATGGTTCACAAATTTTCTTTGTTGCCCAATTCAATTTGTTTTGCTGAGTAGTATTCATCTAATTTGACCTTAAATTTGTGAAAAGGGAAAGAGATGGAAACAAAGATGATGGATGCAGAGGGTGAGGTCATGAATTTTGGTGTTCTAAAGTCTTTGAAGAGGTCTATTGATGTCATTGACACCGCTGACGAAGCGGGTGGGATTTTGTACAAAAAAGTCCAGAATTTGGATGCCATTAACGATGATGAAGTCTATGAAGATGACATGACACTTCGGAAGACTACGAAGATGACACCTACACTTTTGAATACTAGTATAATGATGACTTACACTTCTTTGGCGTACATAATATTGTAATGATGAAACCCATATGGATTATTTTTCTTGTCGATTGTCTGTTGTTTTTGCTGCTGCTTTACATATTTTAATGATTCTTTTTGCAGGTTGATGAAACTCCCATCCAAAAGACTCTCATGGTATATGTCTTATTTTCGTTTCCGCTTGTTAGTGGTACCCTAATTAACTTATGTTAGCGCATTAAAAACAACTGCAATTATTTTATGGAATGTTAATAAGCGTCCTCTTTTTGAATGGCGATTTAAATTTTTATCAGAATAATGATGTCAGAACGATCAGACACCTTTTAAGTCTTTTCGGATTTTTGAAAGATAATCCTATTGATTAGTGTTTTGAATGAAGGACTATTCTGGATTCAAATCTGAAAGAAAACTGCCTACCCTTTTACACGCTTATGTGTCAATTGTAATTTTTTTTTTCCATAGTTAAATCTTTGTTTGTAAATAAATGCTGGTTATTCAGATCAATCTCCTGCCATCAATTTTGGAGTTCTTGTTATGAATTCTTGTGGTTTTCCTTCTTACCTTCTGTTCTCTAATAAATTCAGCTTAGTCAGATAATATTTTTACCTAATTACTATTTAGAGAGGCATCACAACGGATCTGAATTTATTGCTGAAAAAATGCACTTGTTTGTAGAGTCCACGTCATATGATGATGTATTCCAGACTACAAGGCAAACTGAATGATGAAGATCACCTTGAGAACCTTTTTAGGGACATTCTTACGATTCTTAAAAAGGAAGGCTGTACTAGTGATGATACTTATTGTTTTAACGAGAAGGTGAGGCAAATCTTGGAGAATGATACTGTTCTCGATTCGATTGGCTGAAGGAGGAAGCTGATGAATTGTAATGGATGAGTTTGAGGTGTGTTTAATGTCGTCCTTTTGGCTCTCCCACATATGATAGAGAATATCATTTAAACCAAAATCATTTCTTATTGTTACAGGTTCTATGCATTTTTGCACCATTGAATACTCTTTCAATGGGTACTGAACGTCGAGTAATTCGTACTCCAGAGAAGGTTGAAGAACGAATGATTCTTATCAAAGTTGTTACCTACTTTGATCGTGCATCTGAAGGAGAAAATCGTGTGGGTGTTGTAAGGTTGTCTCTTTAACATGTAATTATATTATGTTCGTGCATTAAATATTTTAGCTATGGATATTTTCATACCAATCGAGTTTTTCTCTTCTCTTAATAGGGGAGGTAGTAGTTTATAGTTAGATTAAGTGTGTGTTTAGTTAGTTTTAGTGTGTTCATCTCCACTAGTTGGAATAGGTCTCCACTCCTTTGGAGTAAGTAGTCTCCCCTTTCGGGGAGACCCCCTGCACGCATATATTTCCCTTAATTACCCATTAAACGAGTTCAAAAAATTTAACCCTATTTAACGTTTCTTAATTCAGAATTACGAGTAAAAGGAGCGGAAAATAGAAATGTAGAAAGGTATTAATTTTTTTCTTCTCTCTCCCTTTTCCTCCCACTTTCTTCCCATCTCGTTTCTCTTCTTTCCTTATTTATCCATTTTCTTTTCTCTAAATCCAGAGCCAGAACTCTAGTAACAACAAAGAACCAAAATTTCATGGTCAAATTCATCCCCATTCTCCAGATCTGCTTGTAATAGCAATCGAGAACAACGCCGACTATGCCCGCTTGGTGTACTTAACCGTCATCTGCGGCTCTAGAGGAGGCGACAAAGAGATCAGGGACGCAAATACGGCTTCCTGTTGCGGGCCTTGGTATCAGCCGAATAGACGGCGAGAAGTATGGCCTCGATTCCGGAGAGGGAGACCGGTCGGTCTGAGGTGGGGTGAAAATGGGGTTTCGAAGGTAGGAAAAAGTGACGAATTGCGTTTCTGATTTTTTCGATGGCTCCTATAACAATTTTGCTATTATTTTGCTTGTTAATTTACATGTGTTAATTTCTCAAAAAAAAATTAAAATAGTTTTTTGAGTTTTTCAAATAGTTGTTTGAGTGTTAATTTGATGTTTATCTATGGTTTTTTAAGCAGTAATGGTCTAAGGGTCGAGGGCCTCAAACTCGAGCCATTCATATCTATCATCTTCAGGTGAATTCTTATAAATAAGGATTTTCAAAACCACTACCAGTCGGATCGAGGTTTTTATAGATCTCAAATTTGCGTTTCTGGTTTGGGGCTTTTCATCTTGTAACTTTTGATTTGATTTATATTTTTTAGTTGTAGAGTGGATTATTAGTAGTGTTTTTTAATTTACACAATTTATATGTCTAGCTAAATAGATATTTTTTGGTATATTTTTGGTTCTGATGTAGTTTTTAAATGTGTAAGTATGTTTTTAATTTGTTATTTTTTCTAGTTGTGTAATGGTTAATTTATAGTTTTTGTTGCGGAAAGAATATGCTGAAAAATAAATGATTATTATTCAATGTTTGGCGCTTGTTTTGTTTTATGAAGAGAAAGCTTTTTTATTATGTGACTGGTTTTGTTTTATATATTAAACATAGTTTTGAAAATAAAAATTGAGAAGGTGATAGATATGGTAAAAAGAAGTTAATATCGTAAAGCCAGAATTTATTTTCTGACACGATATTTGTTTTATTAGTTTCTGAGAAGAAGCAAAGTAATTTTAGAAAAGAGAGTGGTCATGCGCAACGGTTTTTGCAATAGACATTTGAAAGGAGCTTTAACTCGACTACCGAACCTTGATCCTCATGATCATCAAGCCTCGATCCTAACTTTTTATTATATATCTTAGCTATATTTACACTAAATTTTATATATCCAATAAGTCTTTTATAGCGAATTGAGGTGTATTAAGCCAAGTATTACATTTTATTGCAGGACAACGTCGTTGCACGATAGATCCATTCGAACATTTTTCAAAGTCATTTCACGAGCTACAGTTCAAGGTGAGGTTTCTTTTTCAAATTCAAATTATATACGTGTCTCGGATAAATGTTGCATTTTTGCATTCTTTCGCACTTTGGTTCTAATAAAGGGTATAACTGACAACATGTGAAATTCCCATTAATTATATAAGACCAGTCTTGGCCCTTCTTGTTACCTTCTCGTTCAACCCACCAATTACCAAATTAGAAGGATGATCTTTTTGGATCCTTTAGACTTAGTTTGATTTCCAGAGATGATGTAGGTACATGGTATTCTGAGTCCTTTTTTTCACACTCAGTTTCAGAAGCACTTTCTTCCATTTTGACTTCAGTTCAGTCTTTCCACCTCAGCTGATTTTTCTTGATGAAAGTTAGTATCATCATTAGTCAAATCAATAGACACAGATGAACCAAAAATATCCTAGCAACATTTTCCTACAAAATATTAAACACAAAAGTAGACGAAAATTTTACAAAACACACTAATAACACGAAAACACAAACAAGCACATACTAATGGACGGAAAAATATATAAAACGAGCTCAAAAGAAGACTATAAAAACACCAAAAATAACAACAAAAAACACTCACAACAACACACTTAGATGTTCCTATTACACGATAAGTTGACTGCAATTGAAATAGTCTTATAATGATTTGTGGATATCTCTTTATATTTTTCTATGTCTTCTCAATATCTTTGTCTGAAGTCACTAACGTTTTACGATGGTGTATTTCTATTATTGTGGTTATCAATGATTTACCTTCCTAAGTGATTATTTGTGAATTTAGAATGTTTTAACTTATTATGATTATTGAATAATCTCATTCAATAATTCATGAACATCTGTTGTTATATCATAAAATATGTTTGTGTGTGCAATTGAAATGTACACATAAGTAGTTCGGAATTTATATCTTTGAGTTTTAGTGAATACTCTACTAGATTCATATCATGATGTTGTTAATCATTCATGTAATCCATGGACATCTATTTTGGTGACCGGTGATCTTGGTATGTGATTTTATTCGTTGTAATATATACAACGAATATATGATCGAAGTGCGCAACGAGCTTAGAATATTTATTTATTATGACTTAAGAAATATGTTATTTACTTGCTTACTTGAAAGATTTCAAAAATAGAGTATTTATGTTGTAGTATGATTTTCGCTAATGTTACGAAAATTGTATATGGTGTAAAAATTATAATATGGTGTAAAAATTATAATGTTTATCAAAATTCTTTTAGCAAAAATAGGAACATTACACAAACTCATACAAATCTGAAAATAGTAAAATTAGGATGGTTCAAAACAGGAGCTTCAACAAGTAAATAAGCTGTGGACAAGATGGTGGAAAAAGAATTTTTCGAGGTTGACTATTACATTGCACGGGATGTGGAGGACTACGTAGCGATTTTGGTTCAGCTAAGGAATCTTCCCAACTGAATCTTCTGGGCGACAACGAGTCACTTGCTGTCTTCCTTCGAACTTTGAATTTGTATCTTATCGGATACGAAAATTTGACAAACGTGTTGGTTAAACTGAAGGTAGATAGTGGAATGAGGGATGAGATTAACTTGAGTTTCTATATCGAGAATCGAGGAACTGCTCCAGAGCCCGTTGATTTAAGTTTTGGAGCTTCATATCATAATCTCCTGAGAAATTTTGGGTTGACTGACCTAGATAAATTACATATTGGATTCTACTCACTACACAAGGCAATCAAATATTTAGATGGAGTGATTGAAAAGGGAAATAACAGAATTGATACATGTCAAACCTTTTTGACATTAGTGATAATGTTTTGCGAACAACCTGATTTAGGATATTAGAGAATTATATTATCCAAGAAAATGGAAATGAGCCAATGACTAGGTGACTGGTTCTTTTATTGGGGGAATATATCTGAAATTATATTAATTGGAACCAATGAAAAAGAACTGAAACTGAATGACTTCAAGCTTCAGTTGGGACCTGAAACATTCAGAGGATGACATTTTAGTAACCTTGGAACAAGCTAAAGAAATCACATCAATTATGCCTTGTGTGGGGAGTGAGCACATGTAACTGAAAAGTCAACAATTTCCAGCACATGTGACCTTCCCAGTTACACTTTCTGAAAGTTTTGAGGGACACAACTGTTGGAAATTGTTTACTATTCAGTTACATGTGCTCACTCCCCACAAAACATAATTGCTATGATTTCTTTAGCTTGTTCCAAAGTTGCTAAAATGCCATCATCTGTTTTAAGCCCCAACTGAAGCTTGAAGTCCTTAAGTTCAATTCTTATTCGTTTCAATTAATATAATTTGAGATATCTTCCCCCAATAAAAGAATCAGTTACCTAGCCATTTGGTCATTTCCATCAACGGAAATCTTGGACAATATGATTCTCTAATATCCTAAAGCGGGTCGCTTCACAAAACATTATCACTAACGTCAAAAGGGATGTACCAATTCTATTATTTCTCTTCTCAATCTTGGCTGCCTTGTGTAGGGAGTGGAATTCGATTTGTAATTTATCTAGGCTGGTCAACCCGAAATTTCTCAGAAGATTATGGTACGAAGGTCTAAATTTTAAATCAACGGGCTCTGGTGCAGTTCCTCGGTTCTTGATATTGAGACTTGAGAAAAAGTCAATTTCATCCCTCACTCCACTATCTCGCTTCAGTTTAACGAACACGTTTGTCGAAATTTCGTATCCATAGTCGAACGTGATTATTCATGTTTACTATCTTCGGCAACAATGTCCGGTATCCATCTTTACCGATGATTCCCAAAAGATTTCTCAGCTGAACCAAAACTGCTACTTAGTCCTTCACCTCCCCGTGTAATGTTATAGTCAACCTCGAAAAACTCTTTTTTCATCAGCTTGTCCACAACTTTTTTACTTGCTGAAGCTTTCCTGATTTTCTGTTTGCACACAGATTTGTATGAATTTGTGTAATGCTCCTATTTTTGCTAAAAAAATTTGATAAGCATTATAATTTTTACACCATATACAATTTTCGTAACATTAGCGAAAATCATACTATAAACATAAATACTCCAATTTTTAAATTCTTTAAAGTAAGCAAGTAAATAACATATTTAAGTTCTTAATAAATATATATTCTAAGTTCGTTGCGCACTCCGATCTTAAATATATTACAACGAATAAAATCACATATCAAGATCACTGCGAACCGAGCTTAAGGTGTTCGAGCTCGAGTTCGATTAATTTTCGAACATGTTCGTGTTCATTCGATTAGTAAACGAACAAAAAATATTGTTCGTATTCGTTCGTTTATTGGTTCGACATGTTCGTGTTCGTTCGTTTATCTAGTCCAACATGTTCGTGAACTGTTCGACATGTTCGTGTTCGTGTTTTTTAACTTTTTATTTTTATTTTAATGTCATTATTTAATATCTATTCGTATTTATATGTTATATTATATATAATATATACAAATTATAAAATATTTGTGTTTCATTTAATATTTAATATATATTCATATTTATATATTATATTATACATGTATATGCTATATATAATATATACAACAACAACAACAACAACATAGCCTTTATATATATAATATATAATATTATATATTATATATGTATATACTGTATATAATATATAAAATTATAAAATATTTTTTTTGTTCTCAAACGCTCGCTCGATTAGTTCGCGAACATGTTCGTGTTCGTTCGATAACAAAACGAGCGTAATTTTATGTTCGTGTTCGCTTCGAATGCTAAACAAACGAACTGTTATCGAACACGAACGAACTCGAACGAGCTTTGTTCGCGAATGTTCGGTTCGAAAAACAGCCCTAACTGATATGAATCTAGTAGACTATTCACTAAAACTCAAGATATAAAATCCGAACTACTTATGTGTACATTTCAATTGCACACACAAACATATTGTATGATATGTGATATAACAACAGATCTTCCTGAATTATTGAATGAGATTGTTCAATAATTATAATAAGTAAAAACATTCTAAATTCACAAACAATCACTTAGGAATGTAAATCATTGATAACCACAATAATAGAAATACACCATGGTTAAACGTTAGTGACTTCAGGCATATATAGATATTGAGAAGACATAGGAAAATATAAAGAGATATCCACAAATCATTGTAAGACAATATTTCAATTGCAGTCAACTTATCAAGTAATAGGATCATCTAAGTGTGTTGTTATTTTTGGTGTTTTTATAGTTTTCTTTTGAGCTCGTTTTATATATTTTCCCGGTCCATTAGTTGTTTTTATTGTTTATAAATTGTTGTTCTCATGGTCCTTGATAGATGTTGTTTTGTTACGTTTTTTGTTTGTTGTTTTCATAATTTATAACATTGGTTTCATAATATATAACTAATTTTTAAAGTTATAATAACAATCAGTTTGTTACTTTTCATGTTTGGAGGAGAAAAAGAAGAAATATTTGGTGAAGAAGAATAGGAGGAAGAAAAGAAAAAAAAATGAAACAGTGAGAGGAGAGAGAGAAAAATATAGTAAGAGAGAGAAAGAGGGCAGTTATTATTAACTTGAATTTCTGTAACTTACTATTCAAGCATATTTGGAATTCACTCTATCCTGCATCTTTTATGGATTTTTTTTACTAAATAGGTTAGTTATGTATTTTGGCCTTATAATCACGGCTGTTCGTATTTAAGTGGTTCGATCTCCGTTGGGCAAAAGTTTATAAACAACCGCCATATTTTTAATAGCCTATACTCGTCCATAAAAAAGGTATAAATGGAAACAAAAGAGACAATTTCGTCTAAATAATAATTAGGAATAGCTATGTAAACTCTCTAAGAAAACAGATAAGGGGTGTCATTATTTCTTGTTCATTGACCTCTTTTACCTATCAGGTAGTCAATTTGTCGGGCAGTCTTATGTTCTGAAGTTCTGGTATCTACTACACAGCCATCCCAAGTTTCTGCTCTCACTCTTTGTGTTAAATTGACCCAACCTTCTTCTATCCTTTGAAATCTTTGCCCTCTTTTACTATCAGCTAGTCAATTTGTAGGTCAGTCCTATGTTCAACTTCTGGTATCTCCTACACAGCCATCCCAAATTTCTGCTCTCACTCTCTTTGTGTGAAACTGACCACCTTCTTCTATCCTTTGAAATCTTTGTGGTAAGTGGATTGTAAGTCTGGTGAGGGTCTCCCTCGTGTATTCAACCGGGTCATTTGCGAGAGGTGTTTGGGGGTTTCGTGTACGGGCGGTTTCGGGCCTGAGCTTTTTGCGACGGCTGGGTGTTACCACTGGGCTTGCAGTGCCGGAGTTATTGTGGCCACGGGTTCATCGATTGGTTATTTGATGACTCATTTTTAAGGTGCTGACGAAAGGGGGCTGAGCCTAGTCGCATTCGACCCATCCTCATGGCTTTCGGGCCCTCATACGAGAACTCTGCGAAGGTGTATTCGTTCTAATTTATCTTTTATTTATTTTTCAGCATTTTCAAATTATATTACTGAAATTTGACTATTTTAAGCTAATTTTAGTTTTCAGCTTGAACTGGGATTACCGAGACGTGTTTGAGGCAAACTGGGTGCGGTTTGTGATCGAGACCAATCGGTGTCAGCCCGGGCCCGACAAGTCGAGGCGAACGACCACTCAACAATGGTATCAGAGCCCTCCACTCGGTCTGCTCACCGCCACTCCACAGGTAAGACGAGTTCCTTAGGGCGCTGAAACTCGTTCCTTTTATCGCTTAGTAGTGATAGCCCCTTGTCGGGGATAGTGATTAGTTGCAGTCCCTTGCCGGGGAATTTATCTGTTGGGAAGGTGTGATTTATGTGATTTATAGCTTAGGCTGGAGGTTCCAGCTGCATGTTAATGTGATTTATTGCATACGTACTAATATTCCGGTGTGGTTATTCACTCTGTGGGCCTGTTTCTTGTTTTTGTTTCTGTGTGATTCGTATATGTGTGATACTTTAGCTGTTAAATTTGCTCCATTGTGATAATCTCTTTGTGAAATTTGCCCTCTGATTATATGTCCTAAAAGTTGTGTGTTTTTCGAAAATGAGCTCCGTATCGGCTTTTAGGTCAGTCCCATTTGATGGAAAATCCGATTTTGCGATTTGGCAGCAGAAAAAGGCAGAAAATGGAAGGTATTCATGTTCAACAAAAAGTGCTTAAAGCTATTGATATTTCTTATTCTGCTTTACATATTTTAATGATTCTTTTTGCAAGTTGATGAAACTCCCATCCAAAAGACTCTCATGGTATATGCCTTCTTTTCGTTTCCGCTTGTTAGTGGCACCCTAATTAACTTATGTTAGCGCATTAAAAACAACTGCAATTATTATATGCAATGTTGATAAGCGTCCTGTTGAATGGTAATTTAAGTTTCGATTGGAATAATGATGTCAGAACAATCAGGCAGGCAACTTTTAAGTCTTTTTGGATTTTTTAAAGATAATCCTATTGATTAGTGTTTTGAATGAAGGATTATCCTGGATTCAAATTTGAAAAAACTGCCTATGTACCTCTTGACACGCTTAATCGTCAATTTTGTAGTTTTTTTTTTTTATATAGTTTAATCTTTGTCTGTAGTATGCAAATGTTAGTATCTTTGTTTCCGCACATTGATCATTACAAGTTGTGGGTTAGTACGTCGTTTTGATAATGTTTGTTCGCCTGATAATGTTTATCAGTTGAAATAGTAAATAAATGCTGGATATTCAGATCATTCTCCTGCTATAATTTTTGGAGTTCTTGTACGATGCTCTTACGACCATGAGTTGAGGCATGAGGTCGAGATAGTTAGACGATGATAATAATGCGTGCTTTTCGTGGATAAGCAAAGATTCCTCCGAGAAAAGAATGCAAACCAATTGATAATAGTCCTCGGTCAAAAAAACGATAATTCATGCGGAAAAGAATGGTGTAGGAATGATCTCGATCTTGATGGAGGCGTATGACGCTAGGGATGAATTGGGGTTGAGAGATCAATGAATGCCAACGCCGACAAACAAAGCTCAACGGAATAGTAGATCGACAATTCTGGAGTCTAACAAGTATCTCCAACAAATGGTCTTCACCGACACCGGACAACAAAACATCTGATGCTCGAAAGTGAATAAATGAGTATTAGCAGCCGTTTAAGAGTATCTAATTATGGGGAATCACTGCAGTCCTATCAAAGAATCATTTTGTGATTATTATTAATCAGCCTTTCAGACACAATTAGTGTAGAGTACATAATTCATGTTCAAAACACACATCGTTTCGTGACAGGGCTGTAGTATCTCCCTAATTTATGTAAATTAGTTATTATAGCGATCTCAAATTCTCAATTACCGAGCCCATCGTCAAAATTGTTGTCATCAGCAGAGAAGACCTCAATGCTTGTCCTCACCCTTTTACTTATACCGCTTTCCTAATCACAAAAAATATAGAAATTTATATAGAGTTACTGTATTCAAATTGCTGTTGTTATTACAGAACAATTAAAACCTGAAAATAATTCAAATTAATTCGAGGATTAAAATAATTAGTTGGAGAATGGGACATGAAGATTGGGATTATTATCCAAACTAGTGCGTGGCCCGTGCGATGCACGGAAAAACAATATTACGATTGTATTATAAATTAAATATATATATATAACACTAATCATGATTTATCCATTGTTTTTTAATATCGGGTTGGACACAGTCCGACCGGATGGACCAAGCACTGGTTTATAATCAGTCTAGTTCGCTTAAATAAAATATTTGCTCTCGAATTCGTCAACACCAATCGATTATTTGAAGTTTGACTACATCACATTCACGTAATAAAATATTTTCAATATAAAATTTATATTTAGGTTCAATAATCGATTTGGTGTGGTCGAACTGATACAGAACTTAGTTATTTGGGACCAACCACTGTTGTGTCAATTTTTTTGACTATTTTAAATATCACCTAAAAGTAATACAATCAACTTGGGCAGTACCCTAATTCAATCACTCGATTGATCAGAAGAAATTTTCTTATTTTCCCTAAATATGTTTGATTTTATGATTCATATAATAAATGTCAACACCAAATGATAGTATATTAAGATTATAAATTATATATCTAAAGATAAATTAATTATTTTTACTTTATGCATATTAGTAAAAAAATAAACATAGTAATTTTAAAAAAATTAGAATTAATTGATTGATTATGCAATTTCAAGAATATATTTTAGTGTTCAATATTTTTTTAAAGGCACAAATATAAAGACCGAGATTCTAAAACTTTTGTTATATTTTGAATTGAGATTTTATAAATATAGAGACCGAGATTTTAATGTTGCTCATTGTTTCTAAGAAAAAAATAAAAATAAAAACATACGCACTTAATAAATCTTAGCCTGATTTTTTAAATAATGAAATGAACTAAAACTCAAAATTTAATATAAAACATTTAATGCTATATGATTTTTAAAGAAAAAAATAAGAAAAATAATAAAATTTACTATTTATAGGCTGCATTAAATTTTGACCTATTCTTTTGCTACTATTTTTGGTAAATAGTAATTCTTATTATATATAGATAGATGAGGGGCGGCCACCAGAAGAGCAACATTGATGAGTGATATTTTCATGTCCGGTCTCCTTGCAGATATTCCGAATACAACTCTTGGGTCTGGACTCCTTGCAGATAATGTGAATGCATTTCTTGTGTCTGTTATGATATTAAAAAAAAAAATAAAAAAAAAATAAAAAATCAAATTATAAACACAAGGAAAAGGAGAAAAATATAAGAGAAGAGTTTGAGTACCTACNGTCTATGCAAAATAGTATACGATGCATAAATATATAGGAAAAGGGAAGAAGGAAAAATTAAAGTTAACGAAAACAGGGTGAATAAAAAATTTATATTTAAATTTTAAAAAAAAAATGAAAAGCTTCTATGTAAGTATTAAATAATTTATAAAAAATTTATTTTATTTGAAAGACATATTTTGGCAATAAGTTCAAAAATAATATATTGAAGATATAGTCATGCTAGCAAAATGATTTTAAATGGAAGATTTTCTTTTATTTATTTAATTACCTATGCATATATATTTATATATTTATATATTGGATGGTTTTATTTATATAATGTGTAGATTAAAAAAGATTGTGTGATCTTGGTTGTATTTTGTAGATATTTGGACGTGTGCATGGAGATTAAAATCGACATACTTAGAAAGATGATCAATAAAGAGAGAGGGAGGATATTTTGTTACCATGTTTAAATCGCAAGCTTAACATTAGAAATACTAATTTTTAAAAATATTGTAATGAAGTTGGTGTATAAAACTCGGCACATTTAACAAACCTATAAATTTCTTATTAGATTAGTTAACTATTTTTATATAGCATGACCAAATCCATAAAATTTCGTACAAACTTTTTTTTTTTTTTCAAGCGGCATAAAAATATTCATGAAAAAGGTCAAAAGGCAATGTACAACAGGCGAGCCCGAAACCGGGAATTGAGAGGTTACACACACAACTAATGTAACCTAAATGAATACCAACTAGCAAAGCTAGTACGACCAGCACACTACAATACCAAACCAAATTAAAACCACTACAAAAACAAATGCAGAAATAAAAAGTCCACACCAGGGTAATACCCAAGTGTAAACTCCCAACAGGAGAATAAAGGCTACACTCGGCCAAACTGGGGCCAACGACCCAAAGCAAAAACACATAGACCACACCAATACAAACACAACAAACACACAACAAAGAAACACAATAACATAAACAACAATAAACTAAAACGGAGCCCTTTCCCCAGCGAATCGAAACTAAGCTCAACCAGTAGTGAAATGACCGACACAGAGAAAACCTCGAGCCCGAGAACCGCTACCGAAACTACACGAACGCCTATACAGCAGGTGAACTCAACCCCCGAGACAATCCCGAATCGACCCATCTCTTACCGAGAGAGCCCGAACTAGCCACCACGCCAGCCCCACCGAACTCGTCTAAGACCACTAGCCAAGCTCAGTAGGACCCAATCCCCCGCCGCCTAACACCACTAGCCTACCAAGGAAAATCGTGAGTGTCCCAGGCCCTCAACCCCAACTGCCGCATCAGCCCGACACAGCAACCGAGATCCCGCCCCACTCATCGGCTCCCGCACTCCCTGACACCACCACAAATTACCGAGGACCAGCGGCAAAGCCCCACCCAAACAGGTGAAAACCCCATCGGAGAGCCACAACCCAGCAGCCACAGAGAAGGGCCAATGGAAGGGCAAACACCGCGAACTAGAGCCGCCCTGACGGCAATCGAAGAAAGAGCCTACAATCGTCAGCCGAACGAAGGCCGGGCGAGTCGTCTCCTCCCACCGAGACCCCATCGGCGACCACAGACCGGACCACCGCACCGCAAGCAATCCACGGCCACATCGAAACGCGCGTTGCACCACAAATTTCGTACAAACTTGCTATAATAATAAATTCAATATTTTTTGTCTAATTAATTGGTCATAATGTGCTAAGTTTGTCAAAATTGTATACTTGCGATCAATATAAAGATTAATATGTAAGTTAATAGTTTATATTTATGTTGTTTATTTTTTACTAATGATAAACTATAAAATGTTGTATGTTCATTATATAACTTATGGTTTTAAATATTATACACACACATCTAATATATAAAATAATTATTTGCATATGTGCATGTGCACATGATCAAATACTAGTTAAATATAAATATGACTAAATTTGACTTCTAGTATATATGCAATTAAATATGATAGATTTAGTGATTTTGCTAATTAAAATATATAAAGTGTAAATATGTAATAAAAAAGATATTTCGTAGTGGGCTGGGTAATTTTGAGTTTACCCTATTTAAAGCTACTAATATGGGCCTCAACTTTAAGATGGGTTGTGGGCGGTGCTGATGTTCTGTAAGACATTCCAAGCCCGCAAGACTCTTGTCAAAACGTGCCTGCACCAATGGGAATGGCCACCGCCTTTAGGTCCGTTAGCTACCGTTTTTTAATTTTCGATTTTGTAATACTGAGTTGGACGGGCAATTTAAAAAAAGCAGAGTGCAAAACCTAATCTGTAATCTCCCAAGTCCCAATTTCTCCCAAATCATAAATTCCTAGTGAAAAAAACCCTAGCGGCGGCGGCGAGGCGGCTTCATTCCGGCGATACATTCAGGTAATGATGTATGAAATTTTTGGCTTTGAATATTTTGTGTGGTGCCTTTGAATTTCTTTGATGTAATTTGATTCTATTTCATGGTTGGTGGACATGTAAGCTTTAAAGTTTGTATGGCTTTGTGTTTTATATGTTTAGATTCGAGCTTGTTGATGGACTTGGTAAATGGTTGTTGCCTTTATGGTAGTTTATTTACATTTTTTAATGGTTGGACTTGTTGATGGATGTGTATGGTTCACAAATTTTCTTTGTTGCCCAATTCAATTTGTTTTACTGAGCAGTATTCATTAATTTGACCTTAAATTTTTCAAAAGGGAAAGAGATGGAAACAAAGATGATGGATGCAGAGGGTGAGGTCATGAATTTTGGTGTTCTAATGTCTTTGAAGAGGTCTATTGATGTCATTGACACCGCCGACGAAGCGGGTGGGGTTTTGTACAAAAAAGTCCAGAATTTGGATGCCATTGACGATGATGAAGTCTATGAAGATGACATCGACACTTCTGAAGAGTAGGAAGACGACACCTATACTTTTGATTACTACAATAATGATGACTTCCGCTTCTTTGGTGTAGATAAGATTGTATTGATGAAACACATATGGATTATTTTTCTTGTCGATTGTTTGTTGTTTTTGCTGCTGCTTTACATATTTTAATTATTCTTTTTGCAGGTTGATGAAACTCCCATCCAAAAGACTCTCATGGTATATGTCTTCTTTTCGTTTCCGCTTGTTAGTGGTACCCTAATTAGCTTATGTTAGCGCATTAAAAACAACTGCAATTATTTTATGGAATGTTAATAAGCGTCCTCTATTTGAATGGCGATTTAAGTTTTGATCAGAATAATGATGTCAGAACGATCAGGCAGGCAACTTTTAAGTCTTTTCGGATTTTTGAAAGATAATCCTATTAGTGTTTTGAATGAAGGACTATTCTGGATTCAAATCTGAAAGAAAACTGCCTACCCCTTGGCACGCTTATGTGTCAATTGTGTAATTTTTTTTTCCATAGTTTTATCTTTGTTTGTAATATGCAAATGTTAGTGTCTTTGTGTCCACTCATCTATCATTACAAGTTGTGAGTTAGTACGTCGTTTTGATAATGTTTGTTCACCTGTTTATCAGTTGAAATAGTAAATAAATGCTGGTTATTTAGATCAATCTCCTGCCATCAATTTTGGAGTTCTTGTTATGAATTCTTATGGTTTTCCTTCTTACCTTCTGTTCTCTAATAAATTCAGCTTAGTCAGTTAATATTTTTACCTAATTACTATTTAGAGCGGCATCAGAACGGATCTGAATTTATTGCTGAAAAATTGCACTTGTTTGTAGAGTCCACGTCATATGATGATGTATTCCAGACTACAAGGCAAACTGAATGATGAAGATCCCCTTGAGAACCTTTTTAGGGACATTCTTACAATTCTTAAAAAGTAAAGCTTTACTAGTGATGATGCTTATTGTTTTAATGAGAAGGTGAGGCAAATCTTGGAGAATGATATTGTTCTCGATTGGCTGAAGGAGGAAGCTGATGAATCTGTAATGGATGAATTTGAGGTATGTTTAATGTCGTCCTTTCGGCTCTCCCACACATGATAGAAAATATCATTTAAACCAAAATCATTTCTTATTGTTACAGGTTCTATGCATTTTTGCACCGTTGAAAACTCTTTCAATGGGTACTGAAGGCGAGTCGGGGCCTTGTCGCTCAGACCCTTGAGGCGAGGCGGGGTTTGCAAAGGCGTCGCCATGGCGTCGCCTCGGCTGTAGCGCTACATAGAGCGAGGCGACGCCTTATAAATTTGAGGCTAATTAACCACAATTACTTTCGCAAACACAAATTTACCTTGGGGATTCTCTTCCAACTGTGACGGCGACCAACTTTCAGCAGCCCACCGGCGACGGCTATGGCGACGGCGAGAGGTAAATATTGTTTTTTGTTTGCTTCCTTTTCCTTTTTCTTTTTTAGATGAAACGTCGAGCCTGTTAAAGTTTTGAGATTTTTTTTTATTAATTTATGATGAATCCAAGTGGGCCTGGAACCTTTTTTAAGGTTTTAACATGTTTTATTCTATTTATCATGTTTATTTTATTCAAACAGTGGGGACTTTTGTTAAAGTTTTGTAACATGTTTATTTTTTTTATTTTTTATTTATCCACGGGGGACCTATGCATTATCATTTATAGCATATTTTAATTGAAAGTTTTGGTATCATGTGGTACGATTGACCTTATTTTAATTGGGATCATGGTGGAGCTAATCATGCTTATTTCAACATACCTTTTATTTTATCTTAATTTATTTTAATGTTAAATAATTGGTTCTTGTACTTATGTTTTTTATACTTTATTTATTGTTGTTTTCATTTTAATGTGTGGTGTTTTATTGCATATTTATTAGCTATTATAATTTATATCTACATAAATAATTGTGTCATAATTTGGTAAAAATGTCTCATATACAACTATACATATATTTTTTTTTTTTTTTTTTGTAATGGCTCGCCTCGCTTTCATATGGCGGGCGCCTCGCCGCACGCCTCACGCCATGGCAAATTGGAGCCTTGTCGCCTTGGCTCGCCGCGTGCTATTTTAATCACTGTACTGAACGTTGAGTAATTCGTACTCAAGAGAAGGTTGAAGAACGAATGATTCTTATCAAAGGTGATACCTACTTTGATCGTGCATCCGGAGGAGAAAATCGTGCGGGTGTTGTAAGGTTGTCTCTTTAACATGTTATTATATTATGTTCGTGCATTAAATATTTTAGCTATGGATATTTTCATACCAATCGAGTTTTTCTCTTCTCTCACGGGGTGATGTCCATGATATTCGGATACTGTGTGACGACCTCTGTGAGAATATTGTGAGAAGATTGGGTTGCAGGACTATTTCTTCTCTGAGAAATTTCAGGCTCCTATGTGGATATGATTGCACTTTTAATTTACCTGTCTCATTGTTACTATTAGGTGATAAACACCTTCTTTAGTGGAGAACAATGGAGATGCATACTATCACTACAGGAATAATCATTTTTAGTGGCGAAAATTTTTGTCGCTATATATTCAAATGTCGTCACAAAAAATACCGTCGCTATATGTTCGAATGTCGTCACAATAATCATTTTATAGTCATGACATTAATGTCGTCACTAAAATTAGTGTCGCTAATAATGATTATTCTTGTAGTGTATCCCATTGGAATTCTTGAGGCCTTTTTTGTGGTTGACGTGTAAACTTCCCTATCTAAACCAGTCATCTCATTGTTAGTCCTCGCCTTATGTTTACTATTGTTGATGTTATATATGCATATGCTTTTATTATGATAGCAATTGTTTTCAGCCCGCCATCATGCGTAGCCAAACATATGAAAACTTTCCCACCGTCAGTGGATATTTAGATGAAACACCCTTGTGGTATACCAACATTTAACATAATGTAAGGTGCGCATCTTCTTAGAGTGGCGCATGGAGATATTGTATCCGTGGCTAGGTGTTCTTTAAACTGCTCTTTTCATTTTGATCCGGCTTTTGTGTGTAGCTAGTAATGCTTTAGCCTTGAAGGTTTGGGAGGGGAAGTAACTTGTCACTTCCCCGGTTGAAGGATTCATGCATTTGTTTGTGTGATTTACCTTTGGTTTGTAGTTTGAAAATTTCTTTGAGTTTTATGTTGTGCTTCAGTTTGTTAGTTGGAAAAAAAACAAGTAAGGTGCGCATGTATATATCAATGAATATTTATGTGCGCATGTTGTTGCCATATATCATACAATATGGTTTGTGTACGCAATTGAAATTTACACATAAGTGGCTTGGAATTTATATATTGAGTTTTAGTGAATAGTCTACTAGATTCATATAATAATGTTGTTAATTATTCATGTATTCCATGTACACCTGTTTGGGTGATCTTAACATGTGATTTTATTCGTCATAATATATATATGATCATCAGAATACGTAACGAGCTTAGAATATTTACTTATTAGTAATTTAAGAGATGTTATTTACTTGCTTACTTTAAAGGATTTCAAAAATGGAGTATTTATGTTATAAAAATTCTATATTAAAATTTACTTGCTTACTTTAAAGGATTTTCATTACTGTTAAAAAAAATTTATATTGTGTAAAAATTATAATTCTTATTAAAATTCTTTTTACAAAAATAGGAGCATTACTCAAATTCATACAAATTTGTATGAAAATAGATAAAATCAGGATGATTCCTAAAAAAGAGGAACTTCAGCAAGAAAAAGTTTTGGACAAGAAGTTGGTGGTAAAAGAATTCTATGAGGCTGACTATCACATCACAAAGGATGTGGAGGACTACGTAGCGGTTTTGGCTCGCCTTAGGGATCTTCTGGGGGTTATCACTAAAGATGGATACCGGACGTTGCCGCCGTGCATAGTAAACGGGAAAAATCACGTTTGACTACGTCTCCATTATGGGGTCAACGAGTCATTCGTGGTCTTTCTCCGAGCGTCAAATTTGTACTTAATAGGATACTAGACCTCAAAAAATGTTGGTAAGATTAAAGCCTGACAGTAGAATGGTTGAGGAGATTGAGACGTTATCGAGTCTTGATGACGAGAACCGAAAAAATGCACCAGAACCCGTTCATTTAAATTTTGGTGTTTCCTATCATAACATCATGGCAAATTCCGGGTTGACTAGCCTAGATAAACTAGCAGTCGAATTTTAAATCCCTACACAAGGCATCCAAATATTTAGGTGGGGAGGTTGAGAAGGGAAATAACCGAATTGGTTCATTCTTTTTGACGTTAGTGATAATGTTTTGCAAAGAAACTAGGTTTGGATCTTAGAGGATTGTATTGTCCAATCTTTTTTGGTGATGCAAATGTCCAAATGGCAATACAAATGGTTATATTACTGGGGTATAGTATCTGAAATTATATTAATTGGAACAAAGGAATAAGAATGCAAACTCAAGGAATTCAAGCTTAAGTTGAGGGCTTTACACAGTGGATGGACTCTTAGTAACCTTAGAAAAAGCTAAAGAAATTATTGCCATTATGCGACAATAATGGCAATAATTTCTTTAGCTTTTTCTAAGGTTATTAAGAGTCCATTCCACTGTGTAAGGCCCCAACTGAAGCTTGAATTCCTTGAGTTTGCATTCTTCTTCCTTAGTTCCAATTAATATAATTTCAGATATTTTACCCCAGTAATATAACCATTTATATTGCCATTTGGACATTTGCATCGCCGAAAAAGATTGGACAATACAATCCTCTAAGATCCTAAACCTACCTAGTTGCTTCGTAAAACATTATCTCTAACGTCAAAAGGGATGAATCAATTCGGTTATTTCTCTTCTCAACCTTCCCACCTAAATATTTGGATGCCTTGTGTAGGGATTGGAATCCGACTGCTAGTTTATCTAGGCTAGTCAACCCGAAATTTGCCATGCATGAGGTTATGGTAGGAAGCACCAAAATTTAAATCAACGGGCTATGGTGCATTTCCTCGGTTCTCGTTATCAAGACTCGCGAACATTAAGTCAATCTCCTCAACCATTCCACTGTCAGACTTTAATCTTACCAACACATTTTTTGAGGTCTCGTATCCTATTAAGTACAAATTTGACGCTCAGAGGAAGACCACGAATGACGACCCCGTAAATGAGACATAGTCGAACGTGATTTTTCCCGTTTACTGTCCACGGCGGCAACGTCCGGTATCCATCTTTAGTGATAACCCCAGAAGGTCCCTAAGGCGAGCCAAAAGTTCTCCACATTCTTTGTAATGTGATAGTTAACCTCATCGAATTCTTTTACCACCAGCTTCTTGTCCACAACTTTTCTACTTGCTGAATCTCCTCTTTTTTTAAGAACCATCCTGATATTCCCGTTTTCACACAGATTGTATGAGTTTGAGTAATGCTCCTATTTTTGTAAAAAGAATTATAATTTTTACACAATATAAATTTTTTTTAACATTAATGAAAATCATACTATAACATAAATACTCCATTTTTGAAATCCTTTATAGTAAGCAAGTAAATAACATATCTTTTAAATTACTAATAAGTAAATATTCTAAGCTCGTTGCGTACTCTGATCATATATATATTACAACGAATAAAATCACATGCCAAGATCATCCAAACAGGTGTCCATGGAATACATGAATAATTAACAATATTATGATATGAATTTAGTAGACTATTTACTAAAACTCAAGATATAAATTCCAAGCTACTTATGTGTCCAAACAAATGTCCATGGAATACATGAATAAAATCACATTACTGCACATTGTTGTCTGCATGCTCACAACCTGTTCCAACCTAAAGCTAACAATATGTTTGAGTTTTACTTTTGATTCAGTGCCCAAGTCAGTTCTCTCTTTAGTTCAACTGTGAATGAACACACTTCCTTTGTCATTCATATAACATTTTTCATGTTTTCTCCATACATTCATTTGTGATTGTTTGAGCAATTTTATGGTAATCACCATGAAGAACCTTCAACCTTGATACCAATTTACCTTTAGCTTTGCAGTCAGTTCGTATGCCTTGATTTGAATTTGATTTGAGTTTATAACGGATTTGCCTTTTCTTTTGTTCATTATTGTGCTTTATAATAAGTACTTCTTGTATTTTCCTTATGTGCAGATAATATATCATCAGAATGACCACAGGCATGATGGGCAAAGATTGTCGATGCTGCAAACAAGGTACTTCTTTTTAGGTTTGTTTATTTGCTTATTCATTTCAAACTTTCAGGTCATGTGATGCACAATCAATTTTGCACAACTCCATTTGTTACAGGAAGTAAATGGAAGTACACACAAAGACAAGAAGGTGACCGTTGTTTTTGTTCTAGGTGAATGCTTTGCAATTAACGGTTGCTTGTGGAAGAACTTTTTCTACCTTGATTTAGCTCACTCTCTTTCCATGTATTTCTGGCAATTAGAAATACCTCATGTTCCTGCACAAAGTTTCTCTAAAATTCTTTCTTTTGGGTTAAGAATATCATGACAACTTTCTTACATTGTCTGTTCTTAATATGAGCAGGTGGGCCAGGCAGTGATAAGGGCATTCGGTGTGCAATTGTCAAAAATTCTGTTAATACTCATCTCAGTGCGGGTGATCTTCTCCGAGCAGAGATAAATTCTGGTTCTGAAAATGGGTACAATTTTAGTGTTGTTGCATTTGTGTTTTGTGCAAAATACAAAAAAGAAAAATTGTGTTTATTTTTAAAGTAACTTGAATTGTGACTTTTATTATATACGTATATATATGTGTATGCATGACAATGATTCAGAACATGATTAAGGAGGGAAAAATTGTGCCTTCGGAGGTAACAATTAAGCTTCTCCAACGAGCAATAGAAGAAAACAGCAACGACAAGTTTCTAATTGACGGCTTTCCTCGCAATGAGGAAAATTGTGCAACATTTGAATCTGTAGTAAGTCCATTTTTTTAATGTATGTCAGTCTCGACATATATTTGAATATATCTATATAATTCTGGAGAATAATGCATATGCAGTGCATGACACATGTCATTTGATCATGAATCCAAGTAGGTTTATCGGCTAGTTTTCCTTTTCTTTTAATGCAGACTGTGATTGAGCCATAATTTTTACTCTTCTTCGATTGTCCAGAGGAGGAAATGGAGAGGCGCCTATTGAGTAGGAACCAGGTACACTCCATCTCTACTGTTTATTTTTTTCTCTTTTTTATATATCGATTCATATTTATCATTGTTGTTTATTTATTCCGTGCATGTCTTTGTTTTCATGCTTGCATGGTAGAGAAGACGCAACATGAGACCATTAGGAAGAGATTTATGGTGTACATGTAGTCTAGTCTCCCGGTGATAGAATATTACACTACTAAAGGGTTAAGCAACACCAGCATTACACCAGATCAAGCGCAAAGAAAGTTATATATTTTGTTGGAGGTCTGAGACAACCAGCAAGATGTTGCTTGCGTATTTTGGACAACATGGAGGAGGGTTCTGTTGCGTATGACAAGGATTCTAACAAATCCTGGTAAAAGGGACGCCTTTTCTTGTTCATTTTCTTTAATTAAAAACAGAATTCTGACTGATCTGATTAGTTTCGTTTGCTTTGAAGTGGCTTCGTATTCGTCACTTACAGGACTGTCGAGGCTGCAAAGAAAGCAATTGATGACCCACAAATGATGCTTGCAGTGAGGTTTAGTCAAATTCATTAAAAGAGATCTGCTTCTTCCAGAAGTAGATATATTCCTTAAATCTGTGTTTTGATTTCACAGGTTGCACCCTCAGCATGTTTATTTGCTAAAACAACTCGAACCTGAATAGGTGGTTTATCACTTCATTATTATAAATTACATGATATCCCTAATATAAATTTGTAAGCATAAATGTGCTACATCTTGACCGTGTCAGTTCCATACTGAACATAATGTTTGTTGAATATGATTGTTTTAAAAAATGGCAGAGAAGAAATATCACGGTGAAATTTGATTAATATTTGTATAATTATTATTAGTGTTAGATAATTGCTAAACTAGAATAATAGCAACTCTTGTATCTAACCTATAAATAGGCAATACAAATAATGTATTTTTATATATTTCAATGGTGTCATCTGAGTTGTATTTTATTTTATAGACCTACTAGGTAGAGATGTAAGAATCCATGATGATCTCTTTCATGACTTTATAGCCTTAAATGATCACAGGACTTGCACAATGCACCAATTTCTTCAACAAATCCTGTTGTAGCCCCTCCAATCCCAGACAATTCAGGTGTTTCTTATCCTCTCTCTTTAGATGATGCCATGAGTTACAGAATGCACCAAGTTCTTTAACAAATCCTGTTGTGGCCACTGCAATCCCAGACAATTCAGGTATTTATAATCCTCTCTTGCTTGGCAACTAGAAACATGTCAATGTCTTACATAATAAATCATCTGAAGTACTATGTAATAAACCTCCTACCTATGATTACCTTAGTCATATGCATCCACCTTAACAGATCTAAAATTTGACTCAAGTGTATATTTCTTGGGCATCTCATAAGTTGTAAGGGCTACCAACTCTACAACCTTGATACTAAGAAAACAGTTATATCCAGAAATGTGTATTTCTATGAAAAAATGTGTTTCCTTTTCAAACTAATCAATCTCATGACCATCTTTTTCCTCCAGCACCAACATTTCATTATTCAGATCCTACTAATCCTCTTGTTTCCAATATTCCTGCTATCCAAGATGCTTGGATATAAATCTTTTGGGTTTTATAATTCATCCTTTCAGCTATCCAACACATGATAGAGAATATCATTTAAACCAAAATAATTTCTTATGTTTACAGGTTCTATCCATTTTTGCAGCATTGAAAGGTCTTTCAAAGGGTACTGAACGTCGAGTAATTCCTACTCCAGAGAAGGTTGAAGAGCGAATGGCTCTTATCAGAGGCGATACCTACTTTGAATCGTGCATCCGCAGGAGAAAATCGTGAGAGTATTGTAAGGTTGTCTCTTTAACATGTTATGTTTGTGTATTAAATATTTTAGCTATGGATATTTTCATACCAATCGAGTTTTTCTCTTCTCTCAACAGCGGGGTGATGTCCATGATATTCGGGTACTGTGCAACTCCAGTTTACCTCTGCGAGAAGATCGGGTTGCATGACTATTTTTTCTCTGAGGAATTTCTGGCTCCTATGTGGATATGATAGCAGTTTTCTCTGTCTCCTTGTTACTATTCTGTAAATTGCTTTTTTTAATGGAGAACAATGGAGATGCATACAACATGCTATCCCACCTTTTGTTTACTTTGAATCTAAAGTAATTTTTTTTTTCTAGGACGATAAATTTCATTAATAAATGTACAAATTTACTTTATTTTACTCCGCTGGATCTAGTTGGGAGGAATCCCCTAACTAGTGTGTCTTAGGCGGAGACGAAAGGATATAAATTTTTTACTTGTAATCTTAGTGTCCTTTTTAAATGTAAAGTAATTAAGTTATTGTTTTTTTACTAATGTTGATGTTATATAAGCATATGTTTTTATTATGAAAAAAAATTGTTTTCAAGCCGCGGATATCCTCGCGATCCACGAAAGTTGCAAATTCAACATTAGGGAAAGTTTTCATATTTCTGGCTACACATGGCAGCGGGCTGCGAATCTTGAGGCGCAGCTACTTCTGCGGGCGATGGTAAACAAGATTTGCCCGAGAATAGCCAGCTGCGTGCCCGTGCACCGCTGGCTCGTATGAGCTTATCCGAATTCGAAATCGAGTTCTGTTTTTTTTTTACCCGTCCCCAACGAAAAGAGTTCTAACAATGCTAAAAATTTGGGTCAAGTGAGATTTGGTTTTGTTCCGGCGATGGTTATTAGCAATATTTTCCTACAAAAACGAAATATAAAAGTAGACGAAAAAAAATACAAAAATAAGCTAATAACACGAAGATAAACAAACAAAGAAAATCAACTTAATGGACTGAAAAAACTATAAGAATAACTCAGAATAAACTAACCATAAAACTATACAAAATTACAAACAAAAACACGCACAATAATTCCCCACACTTATCATTTTTGTTTGTCCTTAAACAAACAACATTGCACACTGTTTGGGAAGAAAGACAATTAAACTCATTTCTTGATGTCACAATGTGCGTGATCCTCATATACACCCGATAATTCTTATGATAAGACATAATTTAAAGATGTTATGACTTTTTGCCAAATTTATGTGGTTTTGAATGAGTTATAATATAAATTAATTTTATGATAAAATGAAACTTGTATTCAAATGTCCATATAAAAATATGGACTCGAGTTTTTTTCCGAACATTCTAACGATCTATATGAATTTCTCTATAAATATTTCAATCTTTACGATTTTTTTGTAATTGACTTAAATAATTTGAATTTAAAATAAAAATTGTATGTTTGAAAGGCGACACAATTCAAATTACATAAAAAATACTTTCAAATATAGTAAAACTAAGAAGTTTAGGCGGTATTTTCTTACTATGTAAGGCTTTTTATACATTAAATATAATACATATATAAATTTGTTAAATAATTGTGAAATCATTGTTTTTATGAATCATTAAATTTTTTAAAAATATATTATCGAGAATGGGAAAAATAAATAGTGTAATACATCTTGTTCCAATAAAGTGGGTCGGTTGAGATTGACCGTCGACGGCCCTCGTCATCGTCTTTCTCCCCTCCGTTCTCCGCCGCCGGCAAATCGCGGTTCCCTCAGCTTCTTCCGACCGGAAACTACTGAGATTCCTGCCATTTGAGCTGTAAATAATGGGAAGACGAAGAAGAAAGTGCAGGCTATGGTGGCCAAGCAACCTCTTGTCTCCATCTTCACCCAATTCAAGTTTCTTGTTCGGGTGGTTCATTCCATCTTCCGAAGAATCAGTGGACGTTGTCGTATCCTTTGCCTGCGATGAGCCCGAACTTACTTCGTTGATGGGTCCTTGTTCGGATCTTCAGGTACACTATCTGGGCTTCTTTGATTAGCTGATTATTTAGTTCAGTAGATCAAATTATGTACTTTTTTGTTTCGTGATGGGTGCGATGTGTATATGGAATTTGCGGGATGTGTTCAGCTCACGAGAAAATTGGAAACCGTACTCAAATTCTTGATCTTTCAGCTTCGTGATATTGTCTTGAGGATAGTGGCTTTTCAAAAATTGGGGTAGATTTAACAATGGTCTAGTTTCAGTTAACACAGCCCACGAAACTGTTGGTGTTGGATTATTGGAAATTATGCAGTTCGTGCTTTGTTGCTCGTACCAGTTATGTTTGAGCTGCATTTCACAGACTCGCATGCATTTGTAAATGTATATGTGTGTTTGTGCTGAATTGAGTGAATGATTATTGGTCGTATTTTGCTAGCTTTAGCAAATAAGTGAACTGATTTGGGTTTTTAGAAGTCTACTTGCAATAATGGCTGCTTTAGTACCTATGTGAATCGATGTGGGTTTTAGGAAGCCACATTCAACAACAGCGGAAGCTGCATTGGTTATGCTTAGAAAAGAATACACGTAAAGAAAGGAGTGTGTGATTATAGCTAGATTTGTAGTATGTCCATTAGGTACTATCAGCAATTTTTCCTTTCAAAATCTGAAGTAAAGAAGTTGTAGACATTGCTCATCGATGATAAAAAAATGAAAGAATTTGGAGCTAGAGAAGGTATCTTGTGTGGTGTGCAGTTTGCTTGAAGTAGAAAGTTGCGTTGTGATTGTATGCTATTATCACGTCAGATAGTATATGTGCATTGTGTGTTTCAACTATACTCACATTGACATACAGCTCAAGGTTTTGCATTTAGCCGCAGAGAGATTGGCTTGTCTAATGGAAACCACTCAGTTTCTGGCTTTCTGCAGAAGCATATGTTTATTCACTTTGCATTGACTGGTTTACCTGTTACTACATTAAATTTGATTTAGGAAGTACTTTTGGGGACAAATGAGAGCATGACTCCTCTTCAAGATAAAAGCAAATTCCACCTGCTAGGACTCTGTGAAGCTGATGCAAGTGCAAATGGGGATTTGGTTAGATTTAAAAAAAGTGACAAAACTGTGGATTGTGTGAGCTGGAACTGTGGATGCTCCAAAAATGTTAGCGTATTCAAACGAGGTAGATTTTCTGCTCAAGAAAACACGTGGATAAGGCTCTTTTACAGTCCTTCTGAAACTGCTGAAACTGCTGATGGAAAAGTTCTTGTCATACCTAAATTGGATCATCTACATATGGACAGTGAACCAACGTCCCATCTAGATCTTCACGTATGTAAGTCATATTCACTTGTACAAACACGATTATTTTCCTCTTTCTATTGCTCTTATTATATATAGCTTAATACAAGTTCCTGATAACTTTAGGTGATACTGTATGACATACCCACTTTTGGCGGTCACCATTACTCCCTGGGTAGTCATAGTTTATCCAACCCTGTTCAGCCCACATACAGGAAGCCCAAGTGGTTTGACGAGCTTCAGCAAAAAAATGCACGCCTAGACTTGGTAAATATTAGTTTAAATTGTTGTGTCTGAAAATTTATTTTATTTGTCATATATTTTTTATTTATATTTTTCCTAAATGCTTTTTTATACCCTTTCGAAAAGGATACTGTCATCCAGGCAATGAACAGTGCCTGTGCTGCTCGGATATTGTTTAATGGACATCAGCAACCCAAGTCTGGTTTTCCCAATTTTTTTCGCTTGTAAGTTAAGTAAAATCATTATTGTTAACTTCTCTTCTTCCTCTCTTTCTTATTCTTAATGTCTACTTCCTTTATGTCTTGCCAGGGTCTCTACCGTCACATGGAAACTATTTGCTACATGTGTTGCGTCACTTTCAACTGTCATTTTTATTATTATTCAGTCTTCGCGAGTTCTTTTTGGTTGGTTTTCCCGCATGTATATAGATGTCTTATTGGAGAACGTATTTAGCAATACATCGAAGAACATCCACTTCCGCTGTTGTCAACTCTTGTATTGGCCTCTCTCTCTCCAGGATCAAAGTATAAGGTAAATTGGCAAAGTATAGCTTCTTTGCTTGTGTTTTCATCATTCATCTGATATTTTGAATTACTGAGATGATTCGAGATATCATAATTACCTGTGCATGCCTTAAGAAATAAATTATAAACAGAATCAATAGAGACTAACTTGGTTGCATAAATACAAGGAAAATACTAAATTTTGTTATATTTCTTTGAACATGGGAGAGATACACCTTCGATTCAATATATTTTGTACGTGGAATATTAGGTATGGAATGCAAATTGTTTCATTGAGCATATGCTATGAGTCTATCCTTCTCCCATTCCCAATCTTTTGCATGCCAACTTGTCTGTAAATTTTAACCATTAGCCATTATAATTTATGATGCTCGTTATTTATTATGATGTTCTCTTAGATAAATTACCTTACTATTTTTTTTCCATTTTTATAGGGATTGGTCATCTGTTGAGGTGGCAGAAAAAGTCTCATTCGACAAGCACTCGATGTGGTCCAATGTCATGGTTGATATTTTTCTGGGTAATATTTTTGGCATTACCCTGTGGTTTATGGCTGAACCTGCTTGCTCATGGGTTTCAAAATTCTCTCAAGACTTCACTAACGATTGGCTGCGAACTGGGTGCGTGTGGCTAATGGGAAATCCGGCTGGTTTTAAGTTGAATACAGAGCTAGCAGGAATTCTTGGAATGATTTGTCTGAATGCTATTCAAATTTGGTCAACCCTTTGGAGTTTCATGGGATTTCTCTTTGTTTACTTCACAAAAGGACTTTCTCTCTGCGGGGTTGTATTTGGCTTGACATCAGCGGCAGCTCTAATCGTTGATGTGATTTCACTAGTGACGATGCATGTTTTGTCTCTTCATTTATTCTTTTCATTTATCTATTCGACACAGATACGGGCACTAGCAGCCTTGTGGCACCTTTTCAGGTAACTAAGTTATTGAATCATCTATTTCCCTATTCTCCTCTCCATCTTGAATAGGTTTCAACTTTTTTTTGTGGCTTTTAATACAGAGAGACAGATGAAAAAAAAAAAAAAGAAGAAGTTATCATGTCCTTATTAAAAAATTTCATCCACTTAATGCAGTAAAATAGTTTTGATCCCAGAACATTACGGGTGAAAGAACTGAAAATCAGAGTTTGAGTGGTTAAAAAAGGGGTGGTCCTGGTATAAAGCACGAACTGGCAATTGTTTTGTCATTGTCATGTACTCCAAATTAAGGTAAAAGTCAAAATATAGGCTATGTATGGTAACCAATTTAGCTAGCTTATAGCTTATTAGGTTAGTTTATAAGCTTCCTGTGTTCAAATAAGCTTCGTTTGGTAGAACGAACTTTTTAAAAAAACTCGAGCTTATCTGATAAGCTTCTTTGAGTAGCTTTTCAAATAAGCTCGTTGAAATTTTTATTTCAGCTAGCTTATCAGTTAATTTTACCTAACACTTCTATCATATAAGGTAGCTTTTCAGCTTTAAGTCACAAGGTATAAGCTATAAGCTCGAAAATCACTTACAAGCTATAAGCTAGCTTATCAACTAGTTTTACCAAGTATAATTGGACAGTGATTTTTTTTTATTTTTTTTGGTTTGAGCACTAACAGGTGAAGAAAAGGATTTTTTACTAAGAAATTTGNAAAAAAAAAAAAAAAAATCTTGGTTGGAGTGGACTAAATGGCAATTATATCAAAAAGTATTAGGGTGATGATTCTTTGATTATTTTTTCTAGTTAGCACTAATGAAGTGTCGATTAAATATGCATGTTAAGTAATATACACTGTGATTATGGTGGTAACTAATTCAATCTAACCCAGTAACTGGTGAACTAATTGCGCAGTGGTAAAAAGGTAAATCCTCAACGTCACAGACTGGATAGCTATGATCACACGGTCGAGCAGCACGTAGTTGGATCTCTTCTGTTTACACCGATTTTACTTCTTCTGCCAACAATATCGGCATTCCATATATTCTTTACCATTTTGCACACGACTATGACCCTTATCTGCGTATTCATAGAGGCTGCTATATCATTCATCCACTTCACTCCCTATGCAAAAGTTTTTATCTGGCTGAGAAGTAGGAGTAGATTTCCATGTGGGATCTGGTTCGAAATTACAGCTTGTCAACATTCTGAATTTAGAGCTGTAAATGGCGGTGGTAATTTATCCTCTGAGAAGCTGCAAAAAGTAGATTATGCTAGCAGCAGCCACGGATCCAGTGTTTTGGTTTCATTTCTCCACAGCAATTATTTGAACTTGGGTAATATCATGAGCTTTGAGATTGCTAGATATTGGTTCTTTCGGTCTTCAGTCTTTTTTTTTTTTTTTAANCTCAAGGAAAAACACGATTATCTTTCAAACAATGTTTGAGAATAATTTATTATGCGTCATCTTATTGGTAATAATATGCGGGTTTATGATAATGTTTGTTACAGGAGAGGTAGTGAAGCCTCACTACAGACTATGTTGGTCTTCTTTTTCTCGGTCATCTATTGGCTCGTCAGCTTACGGGCTTCTCACCGGAAGAAGGTACCCATTCTTCTCCTCGTCTCCAGCTTCATTGGTTCTTTTATGTACGTATTTTCTTCCCCTTAGAAAAAGTTAGTGAGTGTTTACATTTAGGATTCTGAGTACTTGCGGAAAAAAGAGATTACTTTCGACATCTACATATGCCAACTTTTTTGGGAAAAATTGGAGATTTAGTCACAACAAATTGACACCAAATGAGAAACAGTCTGGTAGTTGCGTTGATTTTACAAAACACTGTCGGCAAAGTCGGTCCCTGTGACCGGTTGCTGACATGGATATTATTTTTTAATTTTTTTTTTCGTACACGTGGCAACCGACTAACATATCCAACTCAATAGCCGGTCAATTGACCTGCTTTTGTCGGTGAAAGGACCAAAAGTCGGGTTTTTTGACAGTTACATGATGTTTGTAAAATCAACGCAACCACTGAACTATTTCTCAATTTGGTATCAGCTACGTTACTAAATCTCCAAATTTTCCCAACTTTTTCTGCATTTGCTTCTACATCATTTATCGGAAGTAGGAGTCGCATTTTCTGATTTTGTTGGGGAAAAAAATGTGTTTGACATAATATTAAATTGCCCTCTCCTAAGTACCCGTATAATGGACATCATCGTTTTCATCTTTCTATCTAAAAGCTAAAAAGCACAGTTTTTTTTTTTTTTTTTTTTTTTTTCTTTTTTTTTGCCAACAATCGATTACCAAATCTCTTTCTTACTTATTTTATTCGGATAAATCTTGGTCTGCAGCATTCTGTATTCTCCTGGACCCACTCTCCCTGCAAAGTTGCCATGGATAGTAATCCCCTTGAAAGAATATTGGCATATTTGTCACAACTCAGTCTATGCGTGCCTTGAAGATCGGTCAAATCTTTTGCGTATTTGACGAGACATAGTTACACTTGCCTAGCGAGTTCAGGTCAGGTTCATGAGATTCTGTTTATCAAGTTACTATTTTGTAAACGTCCGTGAAGATTCTTGTCTCGATATGTTTGTTAGTTTTAAATTTTATCTGCCTCTATTGCATACAATGTAAAAGCCCTTTTCTACTACATTTTTTCCCCCCGAGTAGTGGAAATTTGGATTGGCAGTGATATCTCTTAGAAGGATTTTTTAAGAAGCATTGAATTTGTTGCTCGGCCTTTTATCAGGTGGCCCTTTCGGGCCTTTATGCGGCCCGACCCAATTCAATTTTAGTTTTATTTTATTGAGAAGGGTTATATCTACATTTGCTCATGCGTGAGGAAAAAAATGGTAAAAGCACGTTCTTTTGCTCTTCTAGTTAGATGGTTAGTACTACAAATTAACGTTTTAATCAAATTTTCAACTCCAACACATAGAACATGAATATTTTACTTCAAATTTACTTATACGTAATCTTGGATTATAAGGGTGATATATACTCATCCAACGTATAATTAACAACAATAACATCATGATAGAACATAGGTGGTTAACCGCCCAACTTGGGTTTGGGCTGACCTGATAGGTTTAAATGTTTTTGTAAAAAAATAAAAAGAAAAAAAAATAATCTTTGGGTCAAGTCCGTTGCCCCTCCAGGTCAGATGAATCTTGATATATTCCAGTGAATATTTTTAAGATTTTGTTGTTATTTTTTATAAAAATAAATTTAAAAAGGCAATTCAACAAAAATGCAATATACAATAAACTGTTTCATTTATTTTGAACAATATTATAGTATGTGATAAATAAGAGCTTTCATCATATTCATAAAATATAAAATAGTATACAATCTCGTTTTTAATTAGAAGATTTTTTATTTTTTTTTTCAAAATTAAACTATACCCAACCCCGGCTAAAGGGGTTTTAACTTTTTAACTTTTAAAACCCATTGACCTCCCCAAACATTTCATCAAACACCTTGCAAACGGCAAAGGGACCAAACCTCAAATGCTCTCACCCAGTGTTTTTAAAAGCGCAGCTTAGCGCGCTGCGTCACGCGAAATAGCGCAAATCTCCTGAAAAACGCGCCATAGCGCCTGTAATTTAGCGCAGTTCCAACATAGCGTACGCTTTTAATGACGTGGCACGCATTTTTTTAATAGCGTACGCGATTTTTGCTATGGCTTAAATTCTGCATGCTATTTGGGACCCTAAACAAATTGAAGGCAGAAAATTGAAAAAAAAAAAGAAAGAAGAACAAAATTGAAGGCGACGAAAATCACAATCAGAAACTCAGAAAGCAGAATTCACGAAACCCTCATTTCACTTCTCTTCATCATCTCCCTCTCGGCCTCTCCACCGCAGCCTCCAAGGATCCACCACAGCCCAGCTCCCTTCATCATTTCACTTCTCACATCCTCTGTTTCCTCGACTCTCGTCTCTCGCTCTCGCCTTTCGCCCAGCTCTCGGCACCCCCAAAGTCCCTTCTCCTCGGCTCTTTGTACCCTACATCCCTTGCACGGTTGCACCTCGACTTTCAACTCCAAAGGTATCATTTTGTTTTACATTTGAGATTATTAATAGCTTCAGTGAATGATTTCGTTTTCTCGCTCTCGCCTTTCATTTTGTTTTTTTCTTTTTTTGAAGCTGCTTCACAGAACATGAATTGAAATTGGCCCTCTTCTAGTGAATTATTTCGATTTTTTTTTAAATTAGAGTGAGATAAAAGGATTGATGGAGATTGATGTTTGATTGCATTTTTTTTATGTGTGTTTTTCGATTTTTTTTTTTAAATTAGAGTGAGATATAAAGATTGATGGAGATTGATGTTTGATTGCATTTTTTTTATGTGTATTTGCCTATTTGCTGATTGGATCTGGCTATTTTTTTTAATGATTCAGAGTATATAGAAGACTAGAAGTATAGAACAGATCTATTTAATTTGATGATTCTATTGTAGTTGAATTGTGTCCTGATTCTTGAATATCTGAGTATGGAACATATAAGACATAAATGAATTGTGTCCTGAATTATTTCCATTTGGTAATGGAACATCAGTGAGGTATTTAAAGAAGTATGCAGTTGTTTTTTATTAGAATGATTGATTAAATGTTTCTAAACTTAAATTATTAGTTTGTTTATTATTAAGGTTAAGAAAATGGATCCAAACATAACTGAATAGATGAAGAGATTACTGTTTTGTTGTGATTACTGTTCTTATTACAGTCAAATAATGAATTGGATGAGGCCAATTATTTTTAGATTTTGAGTTTTTACTTTGAAGATTATGACTTTGGGTTGTTGTATGAACTAATATTTGAATGTTGTTTTTTAGATTTAATGTCTAACTTTATGGTTTAAGACTATTTTAATTATTTATTTACTTGTATGGTTATATATATTATTATTTTTGGCATTTAAAGTGAACTTACGCAATGCGCTACGCTATTTACGCTACGCAATATCAGGACCAAAACGCGATGCGATGCGCTATGCGCGTTTTAAAACACTGCTCTCACCCCTCGTCAGAAAACCCAAACCCGCCGCCATCGTCGCCGTGGTTCCGCTTCTCCCCGTCAGATTCTCCACTCTCCGCCACCCTCATCCCGGCCCGAATCCGGACCTCCAATCCCTAGTCCTCTCCCACTACCGCGCCGGGAAATTCCACAGCTTACTCCAAAACGTCGTCGCCTCACCCTCCGTCCTCCTCACCGCCTGCCACAACCTCCGGCGGCCCGTCAAGACCCCAACGCCGTCGGACCTCACTCTCGATTCGGTCTTGGCCCGCTTCTTCTCCCTCCACGACATCTCCTTACAGCTCTCGAACAACTGCCTGGACGTTGAATCGAGCTGTGTTCGGTTTTCTACGGAGGACCCCAAATGTGAGCCACTTGTGCTGCCCGATTTGAAGCTTAAGGTGGTACTCGAAGCTATTAGGATTGTACTTGAGACCATTTACGATGACAGGTTTGCCACATTCTCGTACGGTGGCAGGGCAATCATGGGTCGCCACACGGCCGTTCGGTACCTGAAAAACTCGATCGAGAATCCTAGCTGGTGGTTTACAGTTAAATTCGACAAGGGGCTGTTTGGGCCTGAGCATGTGGATAAGCTGTGTGTAATGCTCGGGAAAAAAATTGAGGACAATGCACTTATTGATTTGATAAGAAAATTGTTCGAGTGTAAGGTACTCACGATTGATCTTGGTGGGCTTTGTTTAGGCAGAGGGCTGCCGCAAGAATGCTACTTGAGTTCGATTCTGATTAATGTATCCTTCAATAGTTTTGATCAGAAAATTCAAGAATTGCGGTTAAATGTGAATAATTCGAATCCGAAGTTTAAAGAAAGCGAGCTTGCCCCTGATGGATTGGGTCCAAGGCCCGTTTCTTACAAGCCCTTGAAGATTTATGCAGTCCGGTATCTAAACGAGATATTGATCGTGACATCGGGGAGTAAGATGATGACATTTGATTTAAAGAATCATGTTGTGGATTTCCTAACGCGTGATCTGGGTTTGAATGTGGACAGATCGAAGACTGTAATTCACAGTGCTGTTTCTGAAAAGATCGATTTTTTAGGAATGGATCTTCAAGCAGTAGCCCCTTCCATAATTCGGCCACGAAAGACAGAGAAAGCCATCCGAGCCCACAAGAAGTATCTCAGGCAGAAAGAAGTCCGGCTTCTGGAGCTGAAAAATAAACGAGAAAGAAACCGGAAGAAGCTGGGGATGAAGCTGTTGAGCCACGTGCATAAAAAATTAAGACGTGGGAACAATTTCGAATTAGATTTCCAGATAGAAAACGAGGTTAGAGAGATCTTTGCAACATGGGGTCATGAAGTGGTCCGTGGGTTTTTATCATCCGTGGACGAGCGTTGGGAGTGGCACCGGAGATTGTCTGGTGGAGACTTTCTTTCTTTAGCGAGGATTAGAGATCAACTGCCACGAGATCTTGTCGAAGCCTATGATAATTTCCAAACCCAAATCGACAAGCATTTGAAGCCCGTGAAGGCCAAGAAGAAATTAGACGAAACCTTGAGAAAGAAGGAGCAAGAAGAGGAAGAAAATTACTCTCGGAAGACAGTCGATGATCTGACTAGACGCCTCGTAAAAGTCGAGGCGCCTTTGGATCTTCTAAAAAAAGCCGTTAAATTAGTCGGAATCACTAACAAAATGGGCCGGCCGAGGCCCTTGAGTTTAATCACTGTTCTCGAGGATGTTGACATTGTTAAATGGTATGCAGGGATCGGTAAAAGATGGCTCGATTTTTACCGTTGCTGTCATAATTTCCGGAAGGTGAAAATCATAGTGAGCTATCATCTCCGATTCTCATGCCTTTTGACACTTGCCGAAAAACACGAGGCCACGAAACAAGAGACGATGAGGCATTTCACGAAAGATCTGATTGTTTTGGATGCGATCGGGGACGAACGAGCGTATTTTCCTTCGGAAAAGGAGATTAAAATGATGGGGGAAGGGAATCTTGCGGACCCGATTCCGGTTGATGGGTGTTTGACCATGGTTTTGACCAGGCTCGAATCGAACGAGCCGTGGGCCTGCTGTGCAGCCCATTTTTGTGAGTGTAGAGATGATACGGTTGTTGTGTACCGGATTCATTTGCTGCAAAAGTATCTGAATCTCGACACGTCGGACGAGGGAGAGTGGGTGGCTCGGATGGGGGCGGTGCACGATAGCATGCACGGGAAGTGCTTGCCTTTGTGCTCGGAGCATGTTAGCGAGCTGTACATGGGGAGGTTGACTCTGAGAGATGTTGATTCTGCTGGTTTCTTGGAGGTTGATTGATGATTGTTTGCTTTGTGGCATTTTTTTTTGTAGAATTTTGTTCTTGTGGAAGGTAAACGGAATGTTGTATTTGGTGGTTTTTTGTAGTTTGAGATGTTTTTTGTAGTTGAGATGAAGGCAATCGATATTTACTTTGTGTGTGATTAGTTATTTTATTAATTGAAAATCTCTGTCTTTCTAAAAAGACTAGGCTTGCCTAAAAGTTGCATAAATCTATAATAATGAAGCAAAGGGAAGAATAGAGAAACCCATGTCATAAGAGCCACATTAAAAGCTCCTATAAATTAGATAAAAGCAACCAAGTTTTGTCAAGTTTTTGTATATTTTTTTCGGAAAGAATAGATTTTATACCTCGAAGGGGAATTTTACAATAAGAGTCCAAGAGCTAACTAACCCAACGAATCCACCAAGAGGTGTAATCAGGGAGGAATGTTAACAAACACCCTATACTAAAAACTAGAACCAACTGGAATAAGGTATAATTGTAAAGGTACTATATACATTCTAAAAAGACATTGAAAACATAACAAGCCGCTTCTTAGTTAGCATTCCATGTGGAATGAAATCCCGCTTCCTTAAGGGGGCCCCTCTCTTGATAAGGAAGGAAAGAATCTCCATTTTATGATAAATCTGGGGTGCGAGCCCATCAACTGATCCGGCAGATTTTTTCCTTTCGACTCCTAAGGAAGAGGGTAGGAGAGAAAAATGAGACTTAATTATATCGAAGCGAAGTGAAGTGGTACTAGCACTCGGTAGAGACACAACTGAAACCGATATGCGTCGACCAAATCCAAACAAAAGCTAAAATTACAAACACTCCAAAAAAGGAGAAACAACTCCTACAAGGAGAGAATAACAACACCAAAATTAAACGCTACAATACACACCTTCAATAAAATACGACGTTTCCAACTTCATGCAAGCAAACCACAACGACTACTAAGATCGGCACCCGAACCAAAACCTGCAACAATCAACCCCACGATCCAAAGCCTAGGAGAGTTGCAGAGTCAGACCCCAAATCCAAAAACTCCAATAAGAGACTCTACCCTCGAACATTAATATTATTAAAAGTTTCCAATATCAAAACTTAATATATAAGAAATATGGGGTGCTCGGGAGCTCAGATCTGGGCTTAGGATTCCTCGCCAGATCTGAAATAAACTTGTTTAAATTTTTATTTCAATTGGTTTGTCAGCTATTTTTATCAAACATAACCATAAGTTATCATCATAAGCTCAAAATTCACTTAAAAACTATAAGTTAATTTTACCAAACATAATCATAAGCTATTGGCTATAAATTCAAAAATTCACTTAAAAGTTATAAGACAACTTATCAACTAAGTTTATATAAACACATAATCATGTTCATGATGTTATTTTGCACATTATTTTAATAAGAAAGTGAAGTACTAAATTAGAAATGCAAGACTTGACTAATTTTAAGGTTTCTAATAGTGAAAACAATATAAAAAACAAAAAAACAAAAACAAATAACAGTGAGATTAGATGATAGAGCGGTGCATTTTTGTATTTCTGATCGGATCTCTCTCTCACACACACTACTCATCCACTGTGTGAGAGATCCATCGATCGGCTCTCTCTACAACAATGTGCACGCGTTGATTCGCACACAGCTGCACCCACACACACACACACACACTGTGGAATACAAAAATGGTGGATTTTCTCAAAACGCCGTCGTTTGAATGGAAGACGGGCCAGCTTGTAGTAACAACCCTTTTGGTGATGATGGCTTCTTTCTACGCAGGCACTCTCTTCAGCAGCAATTCCTCTTTCATCTACGCTCCACACAAACAGCACAGCGTACAACAAACACAGACGCCTATTGCCAATGATTCAGCATCAGCCCCTGGTTAGTGTGTGCGTGTGTGTGTGTGCGCTAATCTTGCGTTATGAGTATGTGAAATTGTGAAATGTGGTTCTTGAAGTTTAAAAGTTCGAACCTTTGTTGAGAAATCTGCATCAGAAAATGAGTTAATTCAAGGATATTAGCGTTGCTTGTTGAATCTGTAAATTAGTAAAGACAGCATTTTGTTTCTTGAAATTGTTTAATTTGGAAGTTCAAATCTTCAGTGATAAGTCTTGTACTTGGGAGCGTAATACTCAAACGGGCTTGTTTTTAGCTTTTCTTGGTTGAAGCTAATCTATTCTGAAACCTCTTATGCATCATTCGAAAAGTTAATTTTTGATAACTTCCAGCTGACGATTTATGGAACATCATTGGTTCGATCACTTAACTTTCTTTTTATTAAAGTTGCGATCTTTATGCTTGCAGGTTTGTTTAGAAATAAAGTTATTCTTACTTATAGAACTGCACCACTTAGGATCCCAGAAACAGGGATGAACATATGCCCCTTAAAATACAACGAATATATTCCTTGCCACGACATTTCCTACATCAAAGAGTTACTGCCGAAATTAGACCTTTCAAGAAAAGAGGAGCTTGAGAGGCATTGTCCTCCCTTTGTTGGACGCCTGTTTTGTTTAGTTCCACAACCAAATGACTATAAGATACCGATAAGGTGGCCAACCAGTAGGGACTACGTTTGGCGGAGTAATGTGAACCATACACATCTTGCAGAGGTTAAAGGAGGGCAAAATTGGGTTCATGAGAAGGATAAGCTATGGTGGTTTCCTGGTGGAGGTACTCATTTCAAGCATGGAGCTCCTGAGTATATTGAGAGGTACTTATGTTTTTCAAAAGTTTGGTTGTTTTTTCAAAAGTTTGGTTGTTTACTTTGGAGGGTATGAGATGGTGATATATTGTTTATTACAGTTTATGTAGGATTATACCTTATTAATTGATACTCATGATTTTTCCATGTGGATATGTGACAATCATAAAAGTTCTCATATAATGTCTTATGGCAAAAGGTAAACAAGCATAGAGATCTTATATTGACTTGATTCAGTAGTTTATCTTAAGAATGTAGGTTGAGTTGGAATGTTTAGAGGACCTTTATGCATAAGCTCGTGGAAATTATACGCTTGTAAATTGTAAATGAACATTCAAGATTTTATTGCTTGTGGCTCAAAGCAATTTTTTAGTAAATGGACCTCAAAAGTGTTGGTGTAAAAAATTGTTCACCGCTACAAAACAATCATGATAACTCTTAAATTTTTAGGATATTATTAAACCGAGAATGAAATTTCAATCACACGTGTTTGTGTGTTGGTACTCATGTAGCATGGATTTGCAAAGTTTAGATTCTATCCATGTTGCTTGTGATCTGTCAAGTTTTTTATAAAGATATTGGTAGGATTACTTATGGAAAGTGTTTCTGTGTGGTCCAATGGGTATAGTTTTGAGGAAAGTTATTTGCGTGACTAACTATTCTCTGGTTAATTTCTATAACTGACTTTGAATCTATTCAAGGTTAGGGAATATGACAACTAATTCGACAGGCGATCTTCGTGATGCGGGCGTATTTCAAGTTCTAGACGTTGGTTGTGGGGTAGCTAGTTTTTCTGCCTATCTGCTTCCCTTAAATATACAAACTATGTCCTTTGCTCCAAAAGATGGCCATGAAAATCAAATTCAGTTTGCTTTAGAGAGAGGAATTGGGGCCATGATCTCGGCTTTATCCACTAAACAGCTGCCGTACCCTGAAAACTCTTTTGAGATGGTGCATTGTTCAAGATGTCGTGTTGATTGGCACGAGAATGGTTAGTTTGTGTAATGAAAAAGCTTTACTTAAAAGTTGCACTCTAAATGAGATACATTTTTATTTAATCTTATTCTCTCTCTATTATTTTATTTGTCATTTTGGCTTTATTGCCTATTAATCAAATAAATGACATTCGGGATTTTATACATATTTTCCATTGTTACTCTCATTTAACTAATACACTACACGTTTTGGGAGGAAGTTGTGGAATACGATGAGTTTTCTCTCTTAAAAGATTATAAAAAATCTGAAAAGAAAGAAACTAATTAATGTTAATTTGCTTTAAATAAGGCTTGTATTAGCAAGAAAAAGTTTCTTAATTTATGTGTTAAAGCACAAAACGAAATTTTAAAAGAATAGGAGGGAGTATAACTTAAATAAACAATAACTATCTGAATAGGTGTTGGCATCTGAATAAGAAAACTGCTCCAATCATGTCTATAGTTGGAACACATAATTCATTTCCTTTTGTTCGTTTTAATCAATGCAGATGGTATTCTAATAAAAGAAGTGGATCGTTTATTGCGGCCGAATGGATATTTTGTCTACTCAGCTCCTCCTGCCTACAGAAAAGACAAAGATTTTCCACTAATTTGGGATAAGTTGGTGAATTTGACTTCTGCTATGTGCTGGAAACTTATTGCCCGGCAAGTGCAGACAGCAATCTGGGTTAAGCCTGATGACAACTCATGCCTCCAGCAAAAGGCACAGCAAAAGCTCATTAGTATATGTGATTCCACACGTGAAGATGAACCGTCATTTCAGAAGCCATTGAGGACATGTATTTCAGAACGTGTTTCGAAAAAACTCCCTCCAAAACCACAGCGTCTTTCTGAGTACTCATCGACCCTCATTAAGCTAGGTAGTTAGCTCGATATTTGAACTCCAAAAGAGAAAAGGCAAAGAAAGAACGAAAAATGAAAGAAAGAAAACAGTGATTGACAGTTTCTTGATTTGAAAAGCAGAGGCATTCGGAAATAGTTGTTTTGAGAAAAAAAATTGTTTATCTGTGTCTTTCATTTGGTGCAGGTATTGGTCGAGAGAGATTTTTATCGGATACAATATACTGGCAAGACCAAGTTCGTCACTACTGGAGATTGATGGGAGTTGATGAGAAGGAAATACGGAATGTGATGGATATGAATGCATTTCTTGGTGGATTTTCTGTTGCTTTAAGCACTTGGCCTGTGTGGGTAATGAATGTAGTTCCAATTAGCACGAAAAATACTTTACCTGCCATTTACGATCGGGGGCTAATTGGAGTTTCTCATGACTGGTAAGCAGCTGAATCATGTTATATATGGAAATATCCTTGAAGCCGTCAAATTGAAAAGATAAAGAAAAGAAATCTTCTAATATTTCAAATGTACTAATGTGTCTTAATATTTGTAATTTTGTGATAACTTGGTTTTTCTTTAATTTCGCCAAATCTGGAGTGACTATTTGACCGTTTGTGATTTACATTGAACAAAATTTTAATGAATCTATAATGTTAAATGAAGGTGTGAGCCATTTTCAAATGTAGTTGAAACATGTTAATTATGAAAATATCCTTGAAGCTGTCGAATTGAAAAGATAAAGAAAAAATTATTCAAATATTTCAAATGTACTAATGTGTCTGTATATTTATAATTTTGTAATATAACTCTGTTTTTCTTTCATTAGGCCAAATCTGGAGTGAGTATTTGACCTTTTCTGATTTACGTTGAACAAAATATTTAATGAAGCTACAAATGTTAAATGAAGGTGTGAGCCATTTTCGACATATCCGCGAACGTATGATTTGTTGCATGCCAACCGTCTTTTCTCGAACTACAAAAACCGTGAAGAAGGTTGTTTGTATGAGGATATCATGTTAGAGATGGATCGCATGTTGCGACCTCAGGTGAATATATTTCTTGCTTTATGTTTTTTTGTATATTTTATTTTTTATTATTTCACGGGAATTTATAACGATCGTCAAGGACTACTCATTTTGTCATGCATTATTTTGAAAAAATAACAAATCTGGGAGTTCAATGGTGTGTAATTATCCAAGTTTTTAATGCACCTTAACAAAATTAAATGTACAAATAAGTTGAAATTTTACGATGAAATGTGATAATACTAGACTTTATTATAACTATCATTAATATTATTATCGCATGAGAAAAGCGAGTCACTTTCTTAAATTTTGGGTTTGTGATTAAGCTGCAAAAATTTCTGGCATTTGCAGGGGTACATAATTATTAGAGGTGAAGATGACACTGTAATTTCACGAATTAAAGATCTTGCTCCCAAGTTTCTGTGGGACTCTCAGTTGCAGTTTCTAGAAGATGATCAGAAAAGAATGGAATCAGTCTTATTTTGCAGAAAGAAGTTCTGGGCTATTCTCTAAGTGACGAAAATAAAAAAAGAAAAGGAAAAATATATACGTATGCAGGCGGGTTGTGCATTCAACTTTTGACAGGCAGATCGTATTGTGAAATTCAGATTTAACATTCGAGAAAGTGATACAAAAATTGTGAGTGCTTCTCAACTGGCCTCTCCGTAAGTTTTATGATTTTGTTTGCGGTTTTCTTTATGTGGAGTGCCAGAAGGTGGTGTAGATGCATTTGCTGGTTCGATTTGTAGTAACGACATGTCTATTTTTTTTTCTGTAATATTATTATTACCAAGCTAGGAAATTGCATTTTTTGTTTTTTTCCAGTCAGTTTCAATAGTAACAATTCGTGAAAAAAACGAGCAATGTGTGCACACGAAGTTGTGAATTTGGTCCAAATTTGTTAGGACATATAACGTGAATACGTTGTTTTGCCCTACTTTTACGGCTTACTATTGATTTTGGTTTTACAAGGCTCATCCTTAATTGTTGCATTTGTGTTGTGAAGTAGTCATAACTCTTATGATGCTGTCTATAATGTCGCAAAAGGGGGTGTTTTTTTGTGATTTTAAAGGGTGTTATTTTTGTAGTCGAAGTTAGTGATGGTAACATATGTTTTTTTGGACTGGTTTCACCTGTACCCGACTCCCGACCCGTTTTAGCCATACACGACCCGAACCATATTGTTCAATGTTGTCATATTACATGAATGTTTGTTTCTTGCATTGGACATTGGCATATTGTTGTGTGGAAAATGGAAGTTTTTGGAATATTTGGGAATTAAACCAAGAAAAATATGTGATTGACGTAAATTCTTGTGTGAGGAAGCATAACAACAATGTGAGTTTGAATAGTAATATTATAGTAACGAAAATGCATATACTTATAATATGGAATGTCATATTTTTTTTTATATTAAATGTTAAAGTAAGATGTTTTTTTAATGAAAATATGTCTTATTCGACCTGGCAGAACACCTTTGGATATAAATAAATGGTTGAGTTAGAAGATGAAATGACAATTGATGAGACATTGCACACGATTTGTTGGGATTCGCCATCACACACTATTTTTCCTTATTTTCACTTGTCAACAAATACAGTGAAATTCCTTTGATTTCTTCTAAACATATCCAACATGGATATATATCAAATCTTATTAAATGGATGCAACATAAAATAAGTATTCTAAAAACTTTTCTATTTCATACTACCTATCTTGTCATTCAAAAAAATCTATAGAACCGATTTTAGATAGATCTAGTGTTAAACCACCATACTTTTTTCGATAGATATATATATTTATATACTTTAAATAATTATATATTCAAATATTAATACTTAAAAAATATACCAAAAAAAGGTTGACATTTCTCAATGCATATATCTACATATATAATATATTGCATTTGTCGAAAGAATATTGATCAGCCTACAGTTAAAAGTTTTAACCATCCAAACAATTGATATTTTGGAAGATTTAACCAGATTTTTATGGGTTCTGATTTGCGTGCAACTCAATAAAAGCTAGCCCACAATAAACAGAAAATAAGATGTAGACAACAAAACAACTCATTTCCAGCCAAAAGTGAAGAAAATGATTAAAATCAGTAGGGCCCTTGAGACCATAATATGTAAATATGTTCTTCCATGCAGACAACCATTCTCACTGTGCACAAGTCAGTTCGTAGTCAGCTCAACAGGAAACGAACAATTATAAATGATACGTAGAAAGAATGATTTTAATTTTACGTCGTCTTCTTTTTAATATAACATTTTTTTCCAGACATTATCATATCTTTGATTGGATTTCAATTATCGCACGTAAGTATTGATCTAATGGTAAAATTAAAAAATCCGATATGCAGTCACCTTCTAGTTGCAAGGAATTAAGTTAGAAAGAATTTAAGAAATATATTTGTATTTAACACAATGAGAAAAGAATT
>BKCP01013181.1:520205-539541 GCA_008636005.1 Striga asiatica | reverse complement strand
TTTTTGATTAATGACAGTTGACCATATAATGTGTTGACCGTATAATGTGATTAGATGTTATTATTGTTGTTACATTTAATTTTTTTTTTTGAAAATAAAAAATATATCTATATCTATATATATATAATTACTAGCTCAGAACATTTAATAAAACCTATTTAATTTTACCTATGTGGCAATTTAACAATTTTCTCTCCAAAAACCGTTACATTTTGATGTATTTAATTTTTCATTTAATCATTAAATAATGAATACTCATCACTTTAAAATTACAAAAATTATTTTAAACTTTTGATTAATGACAGTTGACCATATAATGTGTTGACCGTACAATGTGATTAGATGTTATTATTGTTGTTACATTTAATTTTTTTTTTTGAAAATAAAAAATATATCTATATATATATAATTACTAGCTCAAAACATTTAATAAAACCTATTTAATTTTTACCTATGTGGCAATTTAACAATTTTTTCTCCAAAAACCGTTACATTTTGATGTATTTAATCTTTCATTTAATCATTAAATAATTAATACTCATCACTTTAAAATTACAAAAATTATTTTAAATTTTTGATTAATGACAGTTGACCATATAATGTGTTGACCGTATAATGTGATTAGATGTTATTATTGTTGTTACATTTAATTTTTTTTTTTGAAAATAAAAATATATTTGAAATTTTTAAATAAATAATAAATAATTCACAAATAAAAGACGTACCAAAATAAACATTACATCCAATTAGATTAACGTAATTTTAAAAAAAATATTCCAACTCTTTTAAGTAAATTGGTCTGCAAAAAAGTGAAAGAAAAATAATTAATCATTATATGCATACAGACTCACAATAATTTATTTATATCTGTGCAAATGCACAGGTCGTATACTAGTTACATGTATTAGTGGACTCCTTTATCATATATTGATTTAAGAAGACAAAATTTCAATTATGGTTATCTAAATTAAGATTATTGTCCAAAATTAGTACGCTAATCTTTCCCTTATAAAAAATAATCTGTTAAGACTCGATTTTTTTTTTTTTTTCGGTATAGCAGCAGAGATAGCTGCTAGATAAAATTTGAAGGTTGCCTTAGTAGCATGTTAGATCACAAAGGACGGGGTAATTTTGGATCTCCATATTTTTTTCATTAAATTATTTCAAGTTTAATTTTAGTATGTTTAGTTGCAATTTTATCAATTTGATCCACTCATTAGAAGAAATTCTACATTTTGTGAATATTTACATTTGTAGGAATTAATTTTATTATTAATTTGTTAAGTAACAATGACCTGTTTATATATAAAAACAAAAAAAGGTATATTTAGCATCATTTACTCTTGATGATTCATCCCAATTTAATTTGCAATAATGATAAATTTTATTTCAATGAAATAAAATGAATGGAGCATAACTAATTATCATTCTTTTCAGCAATAAAGTTTATATGAAATGGAATAAATTTCGGGCTGGTATATACAACTCATGCGAGGTTTTCATTTTTATTTTTTTTTTTTCCTTTTTTTGTTTTTTGGTAAATGTTGAATGTGAGGACTGTTTACAGCACTAAAGAAACACATGGAAAGGGTAGGTAATTAAGGTTCGTGCCATTTAATTCCTTGTACGAAATCACAGATATGGAAAGGGATTATTGGATGAAAAAATGAATGAAGTGAGGTTTGAAAAGACAAGTCAAATGTCAAATCTTTCGAAACCTAAATCATAAGACTGTAAGTGATTGGGCTGTCCATCCAATGGTGATCGCCGATGAGACATTTTTTCTGTTAAAATTATCATTTTGTCTTTTAATTTTACGGACTTTTCCTGTTGACTTTGTTTATTTTTACCCTTTAATTTGTAGGTGTTATTAGGTAATTATTTATTTAACTAAATTTACTAATTCAGGAAAAAACATTTCTATCTGCTCTTACCTAATTGTTTTACTATTGGATCAAATATACATCCGTGCGTGGGAGTGCATGTGAGTGTGATTGATCAAGCGGTAAATTAAAGATTCAGTAAAAAACATTGTCCTCATAGGTAGAATTGAAAATTTTCACATTTGTTAATGTAAGAGTAATTTTGCATACATGTAACTTTTGATGTTTTAATTTTGGTTCCTCACTAGCATTGAGGAAGGGGAAAATCAGAGTTGACAAGTCTTTATTTGTCACATATATGAGATTTGGTCATATAAAAACCTGCTTTTTGCAAAAGGTTATAATAATAATTAAGAGTACTATCTGTGAGTATTTACCTAATGAGTTATTTCAAGTCATAAACAAAGGGTACTATTTAACAGTGCCCTTAATACCATCATCAGTGAAGTACTAAATAGTTTCACTGTTTTTACCTTCCCACTGGCACTCTTTCAAGTGAAATAATTCTAATCTAAAATTAAGACCATCCTTTCTGCCTTTGGCAGGCCACCAGTTAAGTATTCATAAAAAAATAGTGAAAAAATTAGTTATGTTGTTTTTGAATTTCTACTATTTTTCTTTTGCTATTATGTATTTTTCATTTCCCCATAATACATTGGTTGTTAAAGCCTCCTTAATTCACTGATTGTCACTAGAATCTTGTGTGTCAATTACAGAATAAAATCAACCATAACTTAACTATTATTATTATTTATTAATTAGGTAAATATTTGATATATGAACAGAAAAAATTATTATAATACATGAAAAACAATTTTATTGTGTATAATGCCATTTTAAATAATTTGAAATGGAATTTTGAAAAACAGTTCGAAAATTTAAGATAAATATTTAATAAATAAATAAAATAAAATAAAAATGAAGCCCTTAATCTGTCTAATCAAAATCCCCACACACGAAAAGACGTACACACATCATTTCTTCTTCTTTTCCCTCCTCCCCACCCCTTTTTATCTGTCTCATCAATCAATCCCACGAACAAAACAACTAATAATAATAAGTTAATCCAACCAGCAAAAATGGCGAGCTCCATTGACGACTCACTAAGGTCCCTCTCCCTCGACTACCTCAACCTTCTCATAAACGGCCAGGCCTTTAGTGACGTCACCTTCAGCGTCGACGGCCGTCTGGTCCACGCACACCGCTGCATCCTCGCCGCCCGCAGCCCCTTCTTCCGCCGCTTCTTCTGCAGCGGCGGCGGCGGCGGCGACATCGACCCGCAGCCGCCGCGCGGCGCCGTCCACGTGGCCTCCGTCGGGTACGACGTCTTCCTCCTCGTCCTCCAGTTCCTCTACAGCGGCCACGCCTCCCTAGTGCCCCACCGCCTCGAGCCGGCCGCCGCCGCCTGCGGGGACAGGGCGTGCGGCCACGAACACTGCGCCGCCGCCGTAGATCTCGCCCTTGAGACGCTCGCCGCGGCCAGATCCTTCGGCGTCGAGCAGCTTGCTTTGTTCACTCAGGTTCTTTAACTTCTTGCCAATTTTTTTTCTTTGATATAATTTTTTCTGTGTGTAATATATCAATAAGAAAAATATAATATTACGAACTGTTAAACAACTAAATAATTGAATCTAGGAGAAGTGCTCCCTAATGTATGCATTTTCTCTCTTTTTTTAAACTATATTTTTTTATATTATTCATCTCCATAGAACGGTTAGGTTTTACGTTGGCTCGCCAAGCCTAGCCTATCACAACCCTCCTCCTTTACCAAGGTTTGGGACCTGCTACGTTGAGACAACATAGATGGAGTTATTTTTCTTTATATTATATTAGAATTTTTTGTATGTGATTTGAAATTCATTTTTCTTCTATGTTTTCGGCAAATTCATGTATATATAATATATCATCAATATTGTTTTTGAATTGAGGTTGATTTAAAGACATGCTTTATTATTTTGGATCCATATATGATATATAGTGGAATCTTTCCTAGATTGGCCTTTGTTCTTTGTCTTCCAAACGATAATCCCTCAAAAACAAACTCCAAGAACATTCATCATATGCATTTCAATGCAAATCTAACCTCAACATAAATATACTTGCAAGCCAACCTTGTAAATATGCAATAATTACCACCATTGAGGGTATACATGCCTCCTTTACTAGTAGTAGTATGTAGCATTGTTTTGTAATTTCACAGTATACATTCTTCTAAAATGATACATATCGACAATTTTCAATTCGAGCCACTCAAGGTTCTGCCTCTTATGACTTTGGCCCTCCAGCTTACCACTCGAGATTCTGTCTCTTATGACTTAGGCCCTCAACCTAATTAACCAATTCTGTCGCGTGTTGCAGAAACAACTGGCGAGCATGGTGGAGAAGGCGTCTATCGAGAACGTGATGAAAGTCCTAATCGCGTCTAGCCACCAAGAAACGAACCAACTATGGACCACTTGCTCCCACCTAGTCGCCAAATCCGGCCTCCCGCCCCAAACCCTAGCCAAACACCTGCCGGTCGACCTCGTCGCCAGAATCGAGAATCTCCGCCTCAAATCCTCCCTCCCCCGCCACCTCCACCACCACCACCACCACCACCAGTCGAGTAGTGGCGGCACCGACGAGAAGCTCCACCGAATGCGACGTGCCCTCGACTCGGCCAACGTCGAGCTCGTCAGGCTCATGGTCATGGCCGAGGGCCTCGACCTCGACCGCTCCCTGGCCCTTCACTACGCAGTCGAGAACTGCAGTCGGGAGGTCGTCAAGGCCCTTCTCGAGCTCGGCCCGGCCGACGTGAACCTCCCCGCGGGGCCCGGGGGCCGGACGCCGCTCCACGTGGCGGCCGAGATGGTGTCGCCGGAGATGGTGGCGGTGCTGCTCGACCACCACGCGGACCCCAACCGGAGGGCGGCCGACGGGACGAGCCCGCTCGACGTGCTCCGGGCACTCACGTCGGATTTCCTTTTCCGGGGGGCCGGGGGAGGTGGGCCGGCGTCACGCGTGGAACCGAATAGGCTCCGGCTTTGTCTCGAGCTGGTGCAGTCGGCCGCCTCAGTTATTTCGAGGGAGGAGGGGAAAGAGGGTGTCGAGGAGCCAGTGAACCGTCGTGGAGGTGGTTCAGTGTACTCCCGTGATCGGTATTGTTGACTCGAATGGACATATACTTTTCTATTGAGTCTACTATAAAAAAAAAAGATGTGAACAATGTTACAAGAAGTTGTTGGATTTGTCTATGTCGCGTTTGGGGTCATTGATATCGTAAAGGGATTATTGAGACATGCACTTAGTTAGTTAATTGGTTTCATGACTTAACACATGGGTTTTTCACCTTTGGTGTAAGTATTTGTCTATATTATATATATACTGTGAAAAATAAAGTATGCGCATTAGAATCAAGTTGATTATACTAACGAAAAAATTTGATTCTATGAGAGAATATTTTTTTTATCGAGTATTTTTTAGTGGTATCACACACACCCGGCCACATGGGTACAAAAGGTACAAATTTTCTGTACTTATGGCGCGCAGTGTTCCTAAATACAAGAGTGTTAGTAAGGGAAAGCAAAGTCGAGACGTACAACAATAATAATAAATGGACAAAAAATTATGGGGATAGTACAGTTTTTTGTTTTGTTTAAGTAAAAGACTTTGGCATATGTTAATTTCAAGCAACGGCTGAAAATATTCCATGTTCAACCTTCTTATGTCAAATTTCAGTGTCACTATATTTATCCTCCTGCCATGGTATACATTGCTTATCTGAACTCAATTTGTCCCATAATGAATGTGTAATCTATGACTGTTTTTAATAAAACGTTTTACTATTATCTATATGATACTAAGTCTAAATCTAACTAATTACTTTATCAGTAAAAAAATAGTTAAATATTATATCTCCAACATTAGCATGGAGAATATTCGTTGCAGATGTGACATGTACCCAAAATTCACTATACCCTTAAATTGTCTATAACCGAGTGAGATCACAAACAAATTAGGTGGACTAATTCTTATCTCTCTACTTTCATCAAAACAGAAAATTTCCACTTAATATGGCAGCATATACTATTAAGTCTGTTAGTAAGTACAAATACTTTCACTAAGGTTTTTTTTTTTTATTATTATTTATTTTTTATGTTTTATTTAAGACACCCTAGTGTTAATTTGGGCATTCACCTTGTTTTCATTTGATTGGACAAAATATTTATGACACAAATTTTCTTTGTTTTCTGCAGCCCTTTGCACTATGCTGGTGCTTGCCCTGTGAGGTTGCCTAAGATTTGATGATACCATCATCAAGTAAGCAAGACTAACTAGAGAGAACAATTTGTAAATAAACAAAACGTATGGGGCAATTTCGCAAATATCGAATGCTCTTTGAATTGAAAGGTTAAATTGGTTGTGCAAAAGAAGAAAAAATTGAACTCAAATCATACATTAAAGCTCCCCACAAAATGTCGAAACATACGGTTATGAGCAGGCGAACCCGATATCAGCTCCTATACCACACAAGCAAGCGTGTATAGCATTACAGTACAACACGATAAACATTCTTATACATAGCAAATGTGCAAAGTCCGTTTTCCTCTAAAACCGGCACTCCCTAGATGCCCAGCCTGTTTCGTACCTCCCAAAGGAGTAAGCTGTGGAAGGAACTTCAACGAGATGCAAAGGATCGGGTTCAATGCCGTAATCGGTCAAGGGTCGATGTTCGAGAATATCGTCATGCTCTTGAACAAATTCTGGAATTTCAACTTCTCCCTGCTTTACGTCTTGCCAGAGGTATTGAAGCCGGCTCACGTACTTGATTTTCCAGTATAATCTATAAATATAATGGTCACTATATACAGATCAAATCCAATATTTGTACTTTTACACTTTCAACAGATTAGAAAATGAAACAGCGGCGTTTTTTTAAGAATTAAGAGGTCAGGCGAATTGATCACTGAGAAACACAATAGCGAACCAAGAACAGATTTAAGAGCAAACAATGATGTGATTCTAAACTATGCTACGGCCACCTTTCAGACGACAATGGACAAAAGCTTCTCGCAACAAAGAACTTTCATTTCTTACAAGCGCATGTTCTTCAATTTGCCTTAAAGACGAAATTCAAGAACTTTGGGCCTAAAAGTCCATCCCCCATTTCAAGATTGTATCGAGAAACTATACAGCAAACTAAGGTGCCCAGCAAGAAATATACGAATAAACAACTCACCCTCCACTCAAGAGGAATCGCCCAAGAGTGGCGAAAACAAGCCTAGACCGAATTCCAGGATGAATGAAGTAGACAACCTGAAGCCTGTCTTTGCAGTCACCGGGCAATTCTTCATATATCCATCTGAGAATCGTAAGGCCGGGCGAGTTATCGTCCTTCTGAACTGTACTGTGCATGTACACTATGCAGAACTTGCCGTCCGGCATCTCGGTCAAGATCTTATGGAACACGTATTTTTTCAGCCTTTCCTCAGTTACTACAGGAGCTGGATTTCACATAACAAGGTTATGAGTTAAATCAATCTCACAGTAATAACCAACCTTCTAGTCTTCTACAGAACCATTTAGGCTCTGTAAACACAATTACTGTGTAATAAGGCACAAAAATAACATAAGCTGATAAAAATCGAGTATTTTGAAGAAGAAAAATGGAACCCTAATTGAACCAGAAGCCTGACAATCAAAATTTACAAGCAAAAATCCACATCTCCTTTTTTACCAATCGATAAATGCTATGAATATGAACAGTATCTCTTCCAACAACGAACAGAAAAAGGTACGAATTAGTGAGGATTACCGGGAAAATACTTGCCGACGACGCGGAAGATCCGATTGCCGGACTTATCGGAGCCGCGGTCGAGGCGGAAAAACTGGAGGGCCTCGAGATCGGAGAAGTCAAGGTTCTCGTCATCGGCCGAGGGGAGATACGAAGGGCAGTCGTGCCAATTTTCCTCCTCCGGCGGCGGCGGGTGGGTGAGGAACGGCCGGGCGTCGATGCCCAGATCGGAGGCCAAAACCACCACTGAGAAATCTTCCGGCGATGAGCTCCCCATTTGGCTCTCTCTCTCTCTCTCTCTCTCTCTCCCTCTCTCCCTCTCGTTGGGACTTCTTACTTCAGAATGGGGCAAAAGGACCGGGTCGGGTTGAAATTTCTATTGGATCTGGATCAGGATTTGAAAGCCACAAGCCCAGCCCACATATGAATGAAATTGGAGCCCATCATCACGGAGTGGCTAGTGTGTGCAAGATTTTTTTAACTAACAATATTAGACGAAATTTTAATCTACTAGTTTAAAAAATAATAATTATTAAATATTTTATAGAATTATAAAATTGTTGTAATGTTTGTCTGATTTGATTACTTTAAGTGAAATAATGATTATTGAGATGAATGGATTGTGCATTTATAAAGGAAAAAAAAATGCACATTAACCAAACGCTTGAATTATCATAGGTTTCTAAAGATGTATTATAATTATTTTTAACTATCTTATTTCTTTCTAAATTTTAATAAAAAAATAGTTGAACATAAATAAATATTTTTATTCAATTTTCTATAGGTCAACTCATTAATGTTTGAATTTAACTTATTAATATTGGTAAAACTTACCTATAAGCATACATGCATAATATGAAACACCTGCTTGTAAAATTGAAAATATAATATGAAGAACAAATTCTCACTAAGTAACCCAACCAAATCAAGAACAACTAACACTAAACATAATATGAAGAACAAATTCTCACTAAGTAACCCTACCAAATCAAGAGCAACTCTCACTAAACAAATTCTCACCAAGTAACCCTACCAAATCAAGAACTCTCAGAAGAGAGTGGATATTTAGGCTGCTTGTTAGCAAGAAACAATCCCCAATGCTTCTCTAGCTCGGGGCTCTTTTGATCCTCATCAATCAAATCAAATATGTAAGTCTCTATAGCTACCCCGGGCTTCCTTGGAGTCCCATTCTCAACACACTCCACCAAATTCGAGTTATACGTACACGCGTTCTCGACACTTGTCGCGGTCCCGCCTGCCGTCGGCCAGCCAGTTTCTGACACCACAATTTCCAAATTTGCCCCTCCCACCTTCTCCAAGGCCGCGCGAACCGCGTCTACCATAGCGTCAAACAAGTTCCAATACTCGTACGGCCCGTCTTTTATTACAACCGATGTAGACGTGAAGAGCGCGTATTCGAGAGAGATATCCTCCGTGTTGCCGACGTACGCAAAGTACGGGTACACGTTCATGAGCAACGGGCTTTGTGTGGCGACTAGGAATTCGATAATCGGGTCGATGAATCCTGGCCGGACTTCTGCCCGGAATTCCCCGGCAGACGGCGGGTAGGATTGCCCAAGCACTTGCATGCTTAGGGAAGTCGAGACCTTGACTCTCGAGTCGAGCCCTACCGATGTTAGCTCGTCGTGGATGTTTTTCATGGCTGGGGCTACGTGAGGGGCGATTTCGGCAGTTGCGGGGTCCGAAGGGCTAATCTCGTTCCCGACGGCAATGTACCGGAAGTTGACGCCCGGGTAATTGAGGATGTTGGCCTCGACCCACGACTTGGCGAGAGGGGCGTTTTGAGAAATGCCGATTATTTCCTCGTTCGGGACGCCTACCGTGACCGAGATGTCTCTGTGGCCTTGTAGGGCCGTGAGGATAGACGGGTTAGGGTTGTAGAGACGGAGGTTTCGGATGTTGTTTTGTTGGCAAAGCTCGATAACCTCGTTCGGTGGCGGTAGGTCGTCGCCGAGGGTGCCGTAGCAAGCTCCTATATCGGCATCTGCAACAACGAAAAAGTTGAAATTCAGATTTTTTTTTTTTCGAAATGATAGATATATTAATATGAGAAATAATTATTTATTAGACAAATGATTAGTGAAGCTAATACAGTTGAATCAATCAAGTTAATGGAAATGAAGAATTCCGATCGAAAAAGAACTTTGGCCTAAAACCTAAACCCTAGACTAGAAAAAACACACACGCAAAAAACAACTATAAAATTCATATGGGAAACTCAAAATATTCTTATGATGGAGATTAAGAATTCCAAAAGATGGAGACTAACTAGACTAGAAAGTTATTTAGTATTGCAATCTTTTTGTTAACACGATAGTTGCAAAACGAAATAATTATAAAGAAACGTTTTGTTAATACGATAGTTGCAAAAAGAAATAATAGAGACGTTATAAAGAAACGAACCTGCCGTGCGCAAGGTAATCACAATGACAACAATTAGCAGACTTTTCACCATCTGTGCAACCTTGAAATACGCCATTGGAGTTGTTAATAATTCCAATGGCGCAATATGGGTATGTTGTGTACAATTTCAATCAATGTTATGCCTCCTTTTATATTAAAATGGTTGATAAAAACACGCAACTGTTAGATTTGCCATAAAATGTTTGATAAAATTAAAACACGTAAGTGTTAGATTTGCCCTATCTAGGTGCAGAATATTCTCCATTTTTATTTAGTTCGATTTTGCTATAAAATTTATTTGCTATTGAGAATTTAGGCAAACATATATTTTAATTGTGATTAAATTAGGAAAAATCTATATGATTGTATTAAGTAATATTCGCTAACAAACATGTTTTCAAATACTTTGTTTACTTTCCAAAATAATTTATTTACTTCCCAATTCTCGTAACTGAAAATATATTTTTTGAACATTTTGATTGTTATTTTAATTTGTAACCATGTTATTCAATTGTGTAGCTATATATTGTACTAGTACAACACCAGTGTATGATCCGCGTGCTTGTTAAAAAGATTTATTCTTAAATTTTAAAATTAATGAAAAAATATATTTCAAAATTTTAATGCTTTTTTACAAAAAATATATATTATTAAATATTTTATTTTCTAGTTAATGTTAACAAGTAATTTTATAATTATTATAAAGATAAATATAATTTATATATAAAATATGAATGTCAAATCGAAGATTATCAAATGACTATTAATTTGATATGTAATATAGATAAAAAAAAAATACAAAGTTATTAACTTTTAAATTACATTTACAATTCAATGCACTCCAAAAAAATTATTATATTCTAATGGAAAATCGTATGAAAATATATTCCAATGAAAAATCCAACGGAATGCATGCAGTATAGTTTTCGTTGGAATAATTTCAACGGAAATTCCAACGAAAATATTCTGTTGGAATGAATTTTCTATTAGAATTTTAGATGGAATTTGGTGATACGGTTTTTTACTGTAGGAATTTATGTTAGAATTATTATTTTTACCCCCGTTGAAAAATCTACCGTTGGAATCGTTAAAATACAATAAAAATTCCAATGAAAAAACTTATTCCAGCGAAAGATTTTTGTTAGATTTCATTGGAAAATTCCAACAGAAATAATAGCATTGGAATATCCATTGGAATTGTCGTTGGAATTCCATTGGAATATATTTCCGTTGAAATTTTTCATTGAAATTTCATCATTTTTTTGTGATTGTTATAATAGGAAATGATATTAAAATTCAATTAATGCATGTAAAATGATCATAAATAATCAATATATTTATGGATAATTCGGACTTAATTATTTTTGAAATGTAAGTAAAGTAAAATATATCCAAGCTAAATAATGAAGCATGAGATTTCGCCACATAGGATTCGAAACATGTGAGTCTGCTATATATATAAGGGGGATATAGATTCTTTAACCTAATTTCACAACCATATATGTTATAAGATGATGGAAAGCATTAGAATACTTTTAACACTACAAAAATAAATGTCATATTCCAACAGAAAATCCTACGATAATATGATCCAACGAAAATTTCAACGGATATTCTAATGGTATAGCTTCCGTTGGAATGATTCCAACGGAAATTCTAACAAAAATATTTCGTTGGAATGAATTTTTCATTGGAATTTTAGATGGAATTTGATGATTCCAACGGCTATTTTTCCAACGGTTTTTTACCGTAGGAATTTCCGTTGGACTATGCAATTTCCGTTGAATTTTTATTTACACCTTCGTTGGAAAATCTACTGTTGGAATCTTCAAAATCCAACGGAAATTCCAATGAAAAACTCATTCCAAAAGAATATTTTTGTTGAAATTTCCGTCGGAATTCCATTTAAATATATTTGTATTGAAATTTTTCGTTGGAATTTGATCATTTTGTTGTACTGTAATAACCCATATATACAATATACTTGCTTATGCTACATTAAGATTTCATATTCTAAAATTATATCCAATTCATATTTTATTCTATACATGTCTAGACGTTATAACTTCAAGTTCATATGATTTGACCCAAATTTCACTAGATTGAGAAATGAGAATGATTCCAGTTAGAAAATTAAGGGAAGAGACATTCGACTTGATCTGGACCAAAGTATATAAGGAGGTTCAAAAGATATTATGAACTGAGAGTTGAATAAAAGAAAGTTTATAAATATTGAAGTTTGAAGCTATTTATGAACTGAAAGTTGAATAAAAGCTAGTCGAATATACAAAATTGTCTCAATTCAAGAATCCATACAAATATACCTGAACGTATAAAATGGTTCATTTCGGTTTGGAAGTCCGAGATAATAATTATACAATTATTTTTTTTTGAATGAAAGTTATGTTTAATATAAGTAATTTTAAATTTTAGTTAACATTAAATTTGTAAAACTAATGATGGAAATTTGAAATCCAAACAAAATATAGTAAAATAAAAGCATTCTTTTAACTTTTCTGACCATTTTAATTATAAGAAGAAATGAGACTAAGAAAAGTATTACAAATATAATATATTAATTGTAGATCAAGAGTATATTATTAAGTATAAAATTGGCTATTACTGCATGTTATCAAGTATTTTAAAAATGATCAAATTAAATATGATTAATGTTGACATAAAGTATATGAGAAAAAAAAAAAAGCATATATAATGTTATAATTGGGCTATTGATTTCGGATACCTGATTCGGTACGGTATGAGATTGTTTGGCAAATTATATTTTTATCGAGTACCTAATCGAAGGATTCGCTCCCCTGGTCGATCTCTCGAGGAAGGCGGTTTGGAATCTAGGAATGAAATAACAAAAAAAAAAAAAAAAAATTGAATCAAATAATGATAAAGAAACTAGGGAGTCGGGGATATTTGTTTTAGTTTGAATTGCAATTATCGAGCAATTGATCATTCGGTTAAAGGATTCGAATAACCTACTCGTTCAGAGTTTCACCTCAATAACTCGTAACAAGAGAGTAAATATGAACGGTAAATCAACAAGTCGTTTAACATATAGGCAAGACAATTACGAACAAGCTTATTTTATACGAGCCTATTTCGATCGACTCCTCCCCTTTCGGTTCTTGGAATCGATTAAATTGGACTAGAAGGTGGTTAACCGACTAATCTTTTGGAATTTAAAACATCACAAAAGAATGAATCATATTCAATTGTGAATCAAATGTAAATTGAAGTGTCACTCTTCAACAATATTCAATATTCAAGCAGGATAATAGAAAACCCTATTTAAAATCAACTTGCATAAATTGAATAATCAACAAGCACGATAATCCCAAACGAACTCAAAACATCATCCCCTATCCCTAGCGAATCGAATTAGCTACTCATATGGAATTCAACAAAATCATTCACAACAATCGAAGCAATCATATTCATGGATTAAATGAATAGAAAAACTTACGATTAAAACAAAATTGAAAGTTGAATCCGAGATACAAGATTAATCCGAGAAAATTGAGAAGAAATTCAAGATCCAAGTTTGTGTTCTAGGGTAGGAGAATGGAGAAAAACGAGTTTAGGGGTCGTCCTTCATGTCTGGGGGTTCGTCCCAATATATAAAGCTAGAAAAACCGAGCAAAAACGGGAAAAAATAAAAAATAGGAAAAGTCGCGAGTCGCGACGGAGGCTCTGTTAAAGTCGCAGGTCGCGACTGGGCACTCGCGAGTCACGACCGGGCGCTCGTGAGTCGCGACGGAGGCTCTATTAAAGTCGCGGGTCGCGACTAGGCGCTCGCGAGTCGCGACAAGGCGCTCGCGAGTCGCGACAAGGCGCTCGCGAGTCGCGACTTTGGCTGCGAGCCGCGACTTTGGCTGCACTGCATGACTTTACGTTTCGGGCTCGTCCGAACTCAGAATTGAGTTCCATATTTTGCTACGCGTCACCAACGAACCTTCTATTCAATTATGCTCTCCAAACCATTTTTTTCCTGAAAAGAATATCTGCCCGAAGCTCCCGACCTGCACACCATAAACGACAAAAACCCGAAGAAAACAACGACACACCAACGAAAACATATACAGACTCAAAATAAAGAAAAACATGCAATAAAACACAAAACGGACTGAAAACGGAAGAAACAACCTAAAACGGGGGAAAAAGAAAAGCAGAACAAGCACGAAAAATGCAACAAAAATGAGACAAACAGTCGGATATTGTGAAATATCAAGAACAGTACCAACTATTTTTTTATTCGGTTAAAAAAAAAAGTCAAAAGTTCAATGGTCATTATTAGTTCAGAGAATTTAGGTTCGGTTTCCAGAACGATTCCAAATTTTCTAAGTCTCGTACTTAGCCTTACGAGTGACTAGGTTGTGATTTGAATTGTGCTCGATATCTTTGATGGTCTTGTGTGGTGTTTATTTACTTATATTTTTAAATTTATAAAATATTACTACCTCCTATTTTTTTTAAATGTCATTTTGGCTTTATCAACAATTAACTAAATACATGATGTTTTGGATCTTTTGTACATATTTTTCATTATTACCTTCATCTAGCTAATAAATACACTACGTCTTTTCATATTCACTGTTCATCTTTTCTCAAAACATCCATCTCTATCTTCATTAACGCGGGTTATTATTTGCAAAAAAAAAAAAATCTTAATTACTGTGCAACTTCTCAAAACGACATTTATTAAAAATAGGAGAGAATATTATTTTTATTTATAATATGTGATAAATAATAAATTAATAATTTCTTATTTATTTAATTTATAGAACTTTATATGTACTGATTTTAAACTTGATGGTCGCCTTTTTGGAATGATGACCAAACCCACCCTATGATTTGTGCTCGCATCATAATATTCTTTTCTAAGATATGATATAATTAAGTGGTCAAAATAAAAATAAAAAGAATTGAAGTGTTGAAAAATAGCAAGTCATTAATCGTGAGGAGGACATATTTTGTGAAGCGTGCTTTAAAAAGCCATTTTCATAGGAACTTTTTTAAGCTCTCTTCATATGATAGATATTCATGTAAGTCGTCACTATTGACAAAAATCGGTTGCAATCAGTTCATAACTTGTTGGTATTGGTGATCCATATTTTGATGAATTTGATCAAGATAAAATACTGCTAATTTTGAATATTTGTTTTTTATTGTTATCATTATTCTTATTCACGCTAAATTAAAATCAATTAGGAATAACAAAAGTATTCCTAAAAACTTAACATGTGAATGCTTGTGGGAATTATATTATTAGGCAAACCTAAATCCTCATGGATTGTCATATGTAAGCAATTATAAAAAATAATGATGATCTTGTTTGATAATTAGCTTTTTTGGGACGAATTACGTGAATTAAATAGCTTTTTGTTTGGTAAATAGCAATTTAAATAACTTTTTTTCTAAAAATCTAATTTTGTAAAAGCTTGATATAAGAAAGTTTTTCGAATAAATAGGGGACTGCAATATTAATTAGTACACTATATTAATTAGACAGTTGAATTCAAAATATATTTTTCTTGATTTAATAGTGACTAATGATTTATCAGCTTTTGGAAATAGATTAGCCCGATATGTGCATATTACGTGTCGAAAACCCAAGAGTCTCTTTCTTTTCTTGGGTACAAAAAACCCAAGAGTCTCTCGACTGTATATCATTCACCAATCATGCCACTAAAACAAATTTAGGTAATTATAATTCATTTTTTAAGCTTATGTCCATTTAATTTCTGAAAGATCAATGATCGAAATATCGCTAATTTTGTAAAGTATATATAGTTGTAAACCAATTAGGTCGAGTTCCAGCTCATGATACTTGAGCTACGGTTTGAGTCTTTATCAAATCAAGCTAATTTCGACCCTTAACCAAACGAGCCAATAGTTGACCTCATTTATTTACAATATTAACAAATGAAATCTAAATCTTAACGGTTTTACTAATATTAACAAGTCAGACTCGAATAGTAATAAATGAAACTAAATTGAAATATCTTTATATTACATAAAAAAATAAAATCTGTAACTAAACTTTAACGAGTCAGGGTGAGATTTCTAACGGTTCATTTTGTTTGAAAGATCTAGACAGACGTAACTGTTATTCATTTGTATTATTAAATAATTATGCAAATTTTTATATCAAAATGCCTATAAAAAAGTCCAAAACAATAATAAGCTGACTCAAATAATTTTCCTGGAGCCCACATTTTGTTATCCTCCGCGTATGTGTACATGACGTGTGTCTAGTTGCAGGCGAAAAAAAATTCAAATAGTGTAATAATGTAAGCCTTTTCTGACATTACACACTTATCTTTATGGTCCATTTGCCTTTTTGGAACAAAGTATAATGTGATAAAATATCACTTCAAATTATATAAACTGTTTGCACCATTCAAATTTCGATGCTACACCTTATATGTGAGCTAACCACCCCATAAAAATAAAATAGAAAGAAAATCAGAATAAAAAAGCGCGAGACAATGAACTAAGGTGACACCTGTCAAAAATAACAGCTGACACATATGCTTGTCAAGGGCTGAAGAAACCAATAATAGTAGTGATGTGGCAAGATGTGGTTGGATCGTTGGAGATTATAGAAGACTCTTTATAAAAGGATTTATAAATAATTTTAAATTAGAAAAAAGAAAAACTATTGTTCTTTTATAGTGACATTTGGAAAATTAGCTTGTAATATCAAGTTCTTACATCTCATATAATGTATTGGTAAAAATATTTTACAAAGAAAGCCGTTACAGTAAAAGAATATGTTTTAGCAAAAAATGAATTAACAAATAATAAAGATGAATTCATGAGTCATGACGAGTATATNTTCCATTAAAACTGTCATCTTCAGAAAATCCACCACCCAATTTTTGAACTTTCTATTCTATTGTTGAGTGACACGTCACCTTCTACCCCAATGGCTTGAGTTTTTTTCTTTTTTCTTTTCTTTTTTTCCTTTTCATAGGCCCCTACACTAAAACAATCACTAGCCAACCAATGTTGCCTCTGACATTATTCCAGATAAACACCAAATGACCAAAACATCAGAAAAAAAAAAGAGGTGGAAGAAAAAAAAAAATGGAATTATGAAATAATGCAAATCTTGATATATAAGTCGTTATCTGAAAAAAATATGATAGTAACTGTCATTTGTATTAAATTCATATATCTTGAAACCATTATATTCAACACATAAACTCGATGAAATTATTGCAAGTCGCATTTTTGAGAGAGACCTGGTGACTGATGATGACATGAGAAAAAAGGGAGCTGCTTGATTTTTACACTAAATTCATCTTCTCCTGACCATAAAAATAGATTTTTAGATATAAATTAAATTTCAAATTTCATGGAATGATTAAATATGATCAGTTTGCCTCACTTATGTGCTTATATTCTATATGCATGGTTTCTTGAGAGTTGAGATTCACATGAATATTATTGTACAAACCAAATCATAATATTTGATCAAAGAAAAGTTTTTTTTTTCCCCTTAAAAATTTGCTTTAAAAACATCAGCCAATCTTGCACATGCAAATCAGGCTAATATGTAAAATACAAGAACTGTGAATTGGTTCTTGGTAGGGGCCTCCCAAATAAAAATATTATTAATTTGCTGTCTTTTTTCATCTGAATTGAAGTATTGAACCTCATGACTGCAAAATTGTATTTGAGATTTTTTTTTTTTTTTTTAATAAAAACATATGGAGAGATATACTTTAACGCCGGAAACAAAACTTTTTCAAGGCATCCTCTGACACATAACTATCACAATAGCTATAAAAACAAGGACAAATAACTAAACTGGTCATTCACATCAATGAACGATCAACAAGGAATAATATTATAAAAAAAATTACTTTAATTTTATTAGTATTTCTTTATAACTAGCTCTCTTGGCCAAGGTTCGTATAAAGGACTGTAACACATCCTTGGACACGAGATATATAAAAAATATTTTTTAAAAAAAAAAGTTAGATGTACTCATGATATTATATATGAAGCTAGAAGAACAAATTTTAACTATACTACAAATACTCTTTCATATTTATTTATTGTCTAACAAAGTGTATCCACAAGAGAGTGAATTTCCAGTTAAGGTAAAAGTATAAATGGGATTTTTAGGAGGTCCGAATTAAGGTAGAAGAACAAATTTTAACTACGATACTACAAATACTCTTTCATATTTGTTTATTAATTGTTTAACAAAGTGTATCCCCGCAAGAAGGTGAATTTTTAAGGTATAAAAGTATACAAATAGGATTTTTTAGGAGGTCCAAATTCTTGAGCCCCTTTTTGTAAAAAAGTGTTNAAAAAAATTAATAAAATAAAAAATCGAACGGTGGAGATGCGTTTAGACGGCCGCCTCTCGTTCGACGAGTCCGAACTCGAGCACGCGGCCAAGGACTTCGGCAACCGCCACAACCACACGCCGCTCGCCGTCCTTCTCCCGAAATCGGCCATCGACATTTCTCAGGTCGTTAAACACGTTTTCGAGATGGGCCCCACATCGGAGCTGACCGTTGCCGCCCGGGGAAGCGGCCACTCCTTCGAGGGGCAGTCGCAGGCAAAGAGGGGCATTATCGTCCGCATGGACTCGCTAATTACCGAGCCGCATGGCGGCATGGAATTCTTTTGTGGGCCCGGAAATTTAAAACCGTACGTTGACGTGTCGGCAGGCGAGCTCTGGATAAAAATACTGCACGAGGCTCTCGGTCGAGGGCTCGCGCCAAAATCGTGGACCGATTATCTTCACCTCACGGTCGGGGGCACGCTTTCGTATGCCGGGATTAGCGGGCAGGCTTTTAGACACGGGCCGCAAATCGATAATGTCTATCGACTTCAAGTTGTCACAGGTTTTTCGACCGTCTGTACTTTACATGTTTACTACACTTGTTTTGGGGGTGAAAATTTTGCGAAAAAATACGATAAAACCATTTATAAGCGAGTTATAAACAGAGGAAATAATGCGATTTTGGACCCAAATACAGAAATAAACCACAACACAAATTGAAAGAAGAAAACAAAACTTGATAAATGTGAAGTGATAAGGAATTTGTAGGTGAACGGGTGTAATATTTTCCTCAGTTATATATCGACTCCATGCATGTTGTGTCCTAATTAGTATACATGACAGGGTTAATGGTGTAACGATTTTTCGGTTTTCCTAAAAAACAGAACAATGTGCGTTCCACGATTGGATTTTATTGGTTTTGTGTAAGTTATTGACGTG
>BKCP01013181.1:508088-520194 GCA_008636005.1 Striga asiatica | reverse complement strand
ATTTAATTGCTCTGTGCAGGCAGAGGAGAAATCGTGAATTGTTCGGAAGAACAAAATAGCGATCTTTTCGAAGCTGTGCTCGGAGGGTTAGGACAATTTGGTATCATAACACAGGCTAGAATTGCACTTGAGCCAGCTCCAACTATGGTAAATAACTAATTACATATTGGTTTTCCAATTAAGATTAGACCAAAAAGACAGATAAAATGATCAATTGTCCATTACTAAATGGAGTAGCTGTTATGTCTTGTTTTCTAACAGGTTAAGTGGATAAGAGCACTTTACTCGGATTTTTCTGTGTTCACGACCGATCAAGAACGGCTCATATCTTCTGAGAACTCTTTCGACTACATTGAAGGCTTTGTCGCCATAAATAAAATGAGCCTTTTGAAGAACTGGAATTCGAATTTCACTCCTAGAGATCCTATCCTTGCCGACCAGTTCGTGTCAGATGGAAAGATTCTGTTTTGCTTAGAGGTCGCGAAATATTTCCGGCTCGAAGATTCTCCTTGCATTGATCAGGCAAGACTTGAAAAGTTCAAAAAATGATTTGATTTTCGGGTTATAGAATTTTTTTTAAGGGCCCTTTTTGCTAATTCGTGCAGGAAATCGAAAATATTTTGTCGGGACTTAGCTACATTGAGTCCACACTCTTCGAGACGAAAGTCTCGTACGTCAATTTTCTCGACCGAGTGCACATTTCCGAAATTACCCTCCGAGAGAAGGGCTTATGGGAGGTACCTCACCCCTGGTTGAATCTTTTTGTTCCCAAAAGCAGCATTCGCGAATTCGCGGAAAAAATATTCGGAAATGTCGTTAAGGAGACGAGCAGTGGTCCTGTTCTAGTCTATCCGGTCGATAAATCAAGGTACGGTAAATAGTAAAAAAAAATTACGGCCAGTGTTCGAGTACGAGTTTTAGTATTTTTTTTTTTATTTTCATGTGAAGGTGGAAAGTACATCGAAAGTCGCTAATCACGCCCGATGAGGATGTTTTCTACTTAGTCGCGTTTTTATCTTCGGCAGATAAAGATCGTCTGGACAGCATTTTAACTCGGAACGAAAAGATTCTCGATTACTGCAAGAAGTCGAAACTCGGGATCAAACAGTATCTGCCTTATTACAGCACTACAGAGGAGTGGAAGGCGCATTTCGGGTCACGATGGGACCTTTTTTCGAGAAGGAAGTCGGATTACGATCCTCTGGGAATCTTGGCTCCCGGGCAGAGGATTTTCCAAAGGTCACGTGTGATCGGGCAACAATAAACGAGCTAAGAGTTGCGAAAAATGTTCACTTATGGCATGGGGAAATTGATGAAAAGAAATAAAATGTATCATATGTTTATCATTTTATGTGATTTTATAGTACTTGGATGTGTCATAAAATGCTAATAAATACTGGAATTGGGAATTATGTTATGGAAGTGATGAAAGTGTGTGTTGTGTGTTCACTGTCTTTGTGCACGACATTTGCTTTTGATAAATTTACTGGTAAGAATGTAAATTTATACAAAATTCATATTAAAAGTCAGCTTATAGTGTATAACAATAAAATTTTCAATGGATATTTCAATGCAATTTAATATTTCAATATTAAAAGTTTTGAAGGAGATCCTGTTAGAATATCACTTATGAGTTGTCTCACAGCATCCATACATCGAAAGTAGACCCACCTTATAAGACTAGTGGGTTACTCCTCGTTCCAACAATTGGTTTTGGGATGGAACCACATTTGAGCTTCATATGGGCTTTTCCCGTTTTCTCATAGTGCGCTTCATGATAGTGGGCCCGCACTCATTTTCCTCCAGTTTCTGTCAGAACCGGTTCTACCTGGTATCAGAACCGGTTCAGTTTCTGTCATGGTATCAGAACCGGTTCTACCTGGTATCAGAACCGGTTCTACCGTGCGATGACGTACCCGTTTATGGGAGCCTACTTCTAGTAGGATTTGGGCACCCAGCTCCGTATATGGGCTTGGGCTTTCGAAGGGCACTCATTTTCCTCCAGTTTCTGTCATGGTATCAGAACCGGTTCTACCGTTCGATGACGTATCCATTTTTCCCCACGTACCCGTTTATGGGAGCCTACTTCTAGTAGGGCTTGGGCACCCAGCTCCGTATATGGGCTTGGGCTTTCGAAGGACCTACAAGTGAGGGGGCGTGTTAGAATATCACTTGTGAGTTGTCCCACATCATCTATACATCGAAAATAGACCCACCTTATAAGACTAATGAGTTACTCCTCCTTCCACCAATTAGTTTTGGGATGAAACCCCATTTGGGCTTCATATGGGCTTTTCCCGTTTTCCCATGGTGCGCTTCATGGTAGTGGACCCGCACCCATTTTCCCCCAATTTCTGTCAGATCCGAAATTGTTATGTTGGAATTAAATTTATTTAGGAATTCCAATTGAAATTTAATGGTTCAGCAATAACCTTTTTATTNAATTACCATTAAAATATTCAAATTGGAGTTGTTTTTGTTGACAATTTTATCCCGTCGTAGTCAAATCTCAAAATTCTAAAGAAAAATGATATTTTTGGACTTTTATTAAAAATTTTAACTGAAGTTATGTCACTAGGATAGTTATATCAGTGCCATAAAATGGCTCAAAATTTGGCTGTCCACAGGCTTGCGACCTACAACTGCACTGACTTCATTCGGTTTCAGTTGGTGGATTCTCCTTGATGAAATTTTCTCAATTCAAAATAAACAAAGCGGTAAATATAGGAGGACCCACTGTACTTTTGAACAAGACTCAAGCGCTCGCCAATATTCCACTCACCATCACAACATTGCATACAATGTTAGTTCGAATTGGGAATTATAGACGCTAATCACTATATGAATCAATAGATGATCATAAATAATATTTAAACATTCCTAAAACCAATATTCCACTCACCATCACAACATTGCATACAATGTTAGTTCGAATTTGTAACATCTCTAAATTGGTACATAACATTCTAGTCAAAATTTAAACATAGGAAATATCCCCCCCGAAATTAACCAAACAGCTAAAAACAAGTAACCCAAATCTAACTCCACAAGGTTACACTATCTATTATAACATACATTAGTTAAGATTTCATTTTTTTTTTTCTTTTGCCCGTTCAAACCCATGAATGTCACGAACAAGCCATTTTAGTTATTCGTGGCTATTTTAACGTTGTCCTCCACAAACTCCGGAGTCCTCTCTCTACATATCCTCTTATCTCTNAAAAAAACAAAAAAAACAACCACCACCGTTAGACCATCTCCACCGCGGCCATCGTTAGTTCATCATGGCCATGCACTTTCCGGCAACTTTCACGGCGTGCCTACTTTTGGCCAACCTTTTGACCATCGTGAGTTCGACCAATGAAATTGAAGTTGGTAAGAATATCACAATTAATTCATCAATCCATCTTTTTTACACGAAATTGTTTCGTTATTGTGTTTGTTTGTAAAATGAGTGGAATACTCGGGGCCCTTTCGACAGGTCAACAATACATTTTAATTGGCTTCAGACTAGTCTTTAGGTCATCTCACACAAGAATTATGAAAAACACAAGATTATGATTATATGACGTGTGTGTGAAGTTGATTTTGTTTGTGTTTCGATTTTTAGAGGACGAACATCCGTTTACATACGAGGAGAATACCGAGAAGGGTCCCGAGCATTGGGGGGACCTAAATCCGAGCTGGCGAGTTTGTGATACCGGAAACTTCCAATCTCCGATCGATTTACGCCACGAAAAAGTCGAGCTTTTGTCGGGGCTCGGGCAATTGAGGAGAACGTACAAACCGGCCCCAGCTGTAGTGAGAAATCGAGGACATGATATTATGGTAATTTTGGTGAAGGATAAAAAAAAAATGTATTTGATTATTATTATTGTTAATTATTTGATTTTTTATTGTTAATTGTTTTTTTTAATCAGGTACAGTGGAAAGGGGATGCAGGGGGAATTATTATAAACGAGACTCGGTACAACTTAATCCAATGCCATTGGCATACTCCTTCTGAACACCGTGTTGATGGGAAAAGGTTATTATTATTATTATTATTATTATTATTATTATTATTATTATTATTATTATTATTATTATTATTATTGAACGTTATTTTTTCTCTCATAATTTGTTTAGAATTGTGAAATAGTTAATTTTGGTAAATTTAAGTATACACATGGAGCACTGGTTTTAAGAGCATCTGCAATGTTTTGAGACTAATTTTGCTTATGTGACACTTAAATAGACTTAAGTCTGACATAGATAAAAATATTTAAAAGTAACAAAATTGACTCCATTGCAAAGAGACTGAGTCTCTACTTGGGTCTAAAATAGACTTAAGGGTAGACTGTATCTCTTTTTCTTGATGACACATTAGCACGACTCAGTCTACTTGCACTTACATTGGAGAGTATATTTTTCTAGACAGGGTCTATTTTCTACGTGGCATGGGTGCTCTAATTGTTTGGATCATCTCAAGGATTGTGTGTGTGATCTGAAAATTGTTCACGATAGGATCGGATTTGCCCATGATTTGAAATAGCAAAGATCGAAAGTTCAAGCAACGAATAATCAATACAGAAGAAATTGTTTTTTTTTACTATTACAATATGAAATAATATTTCCTCAACGTAATTATATTAATTGGTGACCTATAAATTTAATATGTGATGATAATTTTTGACACTGATTATTATTACTCGTTCTTAATTGNTTTAATATGGAGTTGCATATGGTTCATAACAACTCACAAGGACAAATTGCTGTCGTGGGCATATTGTATGCATTGGGGCGTCCAGATACGTTTCTCACGAAGGTGGCTGGCTATATTAGCCCAATTTAATTCTTGATTAATTATATAATCACTATTAACTCTTGAAGTATTTTTCTTCCTTCAGCTTTTACCAAATATAACATCACTTAATGAGGAGGGAAATGAACTGGGTGTTGTTAATCCATGGGAAATCAAGTTTGGAAGTAGAAAATACTACAGATACATTGGTTCTCTTACAGTGCCACCATGCACAGAAGGTGTTATTTGGACACTGCTTACAAAGGTTAGTTCTACACCAACTTATATAATATATCTTCTATCTTATTCAATATTCCATTTCTTAAATTATTTGTCTTAGAACAACTAATTAATAATTTGCAGAAATTCTATGAAATCATTGGACAACTCCTTTATATATTAATATCAGTCCTAAATGTATTTATTTTAACTAGAAGACATGTCACTACACCATTTGTGATTAATTATGAATGAGAACCCTATAAATTGTGTCATTCGATTGCTCCATAAACAAATTGATTATGCCATTGTTAATTGAACTCTGTCATTAAATATTCTTACATATTGGCATTTGTTTTGTGTAGGTGAGGACAGTGTCAAGGGAGCAACTAAGAGCATTGAGAGATGCAGTCCATGATGTAAGTGCAATTAAATAAAGAGGATCAATTTGAAATTTAGATATTCATGATGCATGTAAATTCATATATATTATTGTTTTCATATTTTATTTTTTGAAAGATATTCCCTTTTTTTGTTGTCTTTGTAGGGTTTTGAGGAGAATGCAAGACCAACTCAGAGTTTGGATGGGAGATCTGTATACATGTATCACCCTGAGCTTTGAGAATTCCAGCGCATGGATATATCATTGCTTTTGATACTATTTAAGAGAGATAGTATTTATTTTATCTATGTTTCGATGTAGGGTGTGTGGTCAAGGTGTTTGGCTTATTCATTATGTTAATTTTTTTCATGTTTGAACTCAAATGAGTTTTAATGTGTCATGAACCAATTGAAAAAGTGGAATTATGATAATACTCATGTGTTTTGTAATTACCATAAGTTAGCTTATAAACTTATGGATGCAAATAATTTTTTGTTGGTAGGATTCACTTTTTTTGAAAAGTTCAAATTTAATTTCTAACTTCCTTGTGTAGTTTTTTTAAATAAATTGTGAAAATTTTTAATTCAATTGACTTATATACTAGTTTTATCAAATACTTTTATCATATAAGCTAATTTTAAGTCATAAGTTATCGACTATAAGCTCGAAATTCACTTAGAGTGTAGTAAGCACCATAACCTTGTTGGGTTTTAGATCGTGTAACGGAATTTTTTAAATTTTCTTACCAACAACGAAGATCCGGCTATAGCTATTCGATATGACCCTAGGTCGTGTGAATGATCAACGAAACTTACAGTTGTTCTTCTATGCCCTCGACTATAGTATCCACGCAATCCAATTTGTCGATGCATGATCTAACGCCAATAAATCTATTCCGGTGAAGAAGTTAGGAATCTTCAACCAGAAAGGAGAGTGTGTTCTTTCGATATTGATCTCTCAATCTCTATGATTTTTGTATCTCTCAAAGTGTTTCTCTTATTCATCGATCAAAGACTATGAAGAGATAATGAGGTATTTATAATTAGATCAAACCTAATTATATGGGCTTTAGGATATCCTACAGCCCAATATGTAATTGGATCTAATCTAATTAATAATATAATTAGAGATAAATCTAAATTAACTTAATTAAATGTTTACTATCAAATAGAAAATAATCACATTACTCATAAATAAATATTCCAATCTAATTAAATATTTGAACTCTCGATTCACTATTAGTCGGAAAACTGATTGCATATTGTGTGACCCTATACATAGGCCTTCATATACTGACATAAATCTATTATGATCCTTATGAAACTCCTAGACTGTGTCAAAGGACAAATTCAAAATATGAAGTACGTTTACAAACAAACCTTTAGTGTAGAACTCAAATGTGATACGGTTCCTTCATTCACGAACCACTCGATTAAGCTTAGGACTTAAACGTGTATCTATCCAAACAGATTAATTATTTTATCTCACATTACTGGAAGATTTTAATTAATTATATTTGAACACCATTTCAAATATAATCACGTGCATTGGCCACTGATTTTATCAACTCAGTATAAAGAAAATGAGTGTTCTCAAAATTATATTCGAGGAATGAATCCTACCTCGGCTCAACTACCAATTACATGCATGTCGTGATCTACCCAACACAAGTCCGTGTCTAACCCATAAGGAGCGTGAGCGTTGGAATAGGTCTAAGTAAATCACTCTATACATGAATTGTGTATTGACCTCAAGTCAAAGGACTATTACACCATTCCACACTCCATAGGCACATAAACAAATGGTTTATCGGTAGGGTATACCAATATTCTCTAACATATCTATGTGTCAATCAGGAATAAAAATTACTCATAGTAGAGAGACATACTATATTCTTCAAGAAAATGATGCAGACCACATGTCAATCTATCGCGTATCATTAATATATCTTCTTAGTGATCATTGATTGCGGCGATTTGAGAGTTATACTTTATCAATTACTTCTTACTCTGTTAATGACAGTATAAACTCACGAGAGCAATTAATCAATATATTGCAAACTTTCAAATAATTATTTAATAAATTGCAATATCATAATTATAATCCAATATAATATTAATATTAAGGTGATCATATATATATGTTCTCCAAAAGATTGTCTCTATAACACATATATCAACAAACCTGCGTTTTGTATTCAAATAAGTTTGAATTCACTTAGAGTGTGACATACACCATAAGCTAGCTTATAAACTTTCTGTATTCAAATAAATTTTGTTTGGTAGAACGAATTTTTTTAAAACTTTCAACCTTACCTCATAAGTTTTCTTGGTAGCTTCTTAATCAAGCCCATTGAAATTTTTATTTCAGTTAATATCAACTAATTTTATCAAACACTTATATCATATTATATAGTTTTTCTTACAACTTATAAGATATCAATCAACTTATCACGTAGACTTATCAAACATAACTAATATAATGATGTATGTTCTGTACCAAGTGAAATAACCATGCAAGAAAAGTAACATTTGGTGAACAAATTATAATTTATTTTGTACCACATATTTTACCATGTATGCCCAAGTTCCAAATTGTGTTGCCTCTCAAATATGATATACATTTATTCTGTAATTTATTTTACCAAAATACGTTATTTTATTTAATGATATTATGCAATCAAGATACTTGGAGAAAATAAACATTTTATATCCTTAAGCTGGATTTGATACTTTGTAGAAATATTGATTGTTTGTGATGATAAAAACAATGATACATTTTCAATATTGGATAAATTATTTACCATTAAGTGAAATTAATTTATATTATCATAAACTATATAGATTCAATATACTTTTGGAAAACCATCACTTGTTAGCCTTATAATGTGATAGAAAGACCATATTGTCAACAATTACCTTTATTTTTATACAAGCCACGATCAAATGGTCATATATTTTCAATAGATATGCATAATTTATAATTAAAATATAATTCTCTAAAAAATAATATAAATAACACATCAATGCATTCTTATTATAAAAATTCTATTAAAAAGTTACCTCAAACACTATTCGTGATACAAATACAAATATATTTTAGCTACGCAATATATATTACTCAAAAGAATTACAAAATTAGGTCATTTTTTTTTTTTTNTCCTAAAACATAGGAAAAACAAAACAAAGGAAAAAAAGAAAAAGAAAAAACTCAACCAGAAGAGAACGGCATAGGAAAAGAAGCCCCGCGCACTTTAGCAAAGCTCAAGCTCCCTCGTAGCCGGCTCACGTTAGCATCGACCCATGGACAACTCCACCTATGCCCCGGCTTCCCTCTCCTCTTCACCTTATCTCTCTCCCCCGTCACCCCTCTTTCTATATCTCTTTCTCTCTCTAGGGTTAGGGATAACTCTTCATCTCCTCCACCGCCTCTCTCGAAGCCCGCCTCAAAAGAAAAAAGCTTCCCTTTCTGAATTAAACCTTTCTCCTCCAATGCCCGTCGCAAAATCGTGGCTCCATCGTTGTGCTGACTGTAACAGAGCTCATGGACTCCAAGAAGAAGCACTTTTATGCGAACCTCTTCAATCTTGAGGTACGTTTTCAAATGGTTTTTTGTTTTATCCTTTTGTCTGCAATTGAGGGCGTGTTTCGATTATGGCGATCTGGGTCTGGGTTTGATGTGGAGTGGGGAGAGTTGTTATATTTAATGCTTTAGTGGTGTAGTGATGCGCAATTGTTTTGGTCTGATGACTGGGTTTGTGGATTTAGTGATTGTTTACTTTGATGAAAATGTTGGTTTTGTGTGGTATTGATTATGGATTCATTTGTTTTTTCGTCGATTTTTGCCATACGGTTGACACTTGCTTTCTCTTTGCAATCACTCTACATGCCCATTTGTCTGTGTGTCAATAACTTTGCATGGAGAAATTTTTATTTTCAGTTTTATCATTCATATGAGCTGTTTATATTTATTTATTTTGGTGGCGTGTGGTGATATCTTGTGTTTGTTGGTTTTCTGGTAATTAGGTGTAGCAACAGGGGAGCGTGTAAACGGAATAATGTTGGACAGGGTATCCAAGAAAAAAAGACGGAGTACTTATAGCAGTGACGAGGAAGAAACTGGTAGTTATAGTCCGTTTATTTCGGAGGAACATTATCGAGCAATGCTTGGAGATCATATCCAGAAGTATAAGAGGAGGACAAATTATTCCTCTCAAAGTCCTGCCACCACAAGAACTGGAACTACAGGAATGAAAAATAGTGTAAACCTGAAAGATCAGAACTTAGTGAATAACAACAGAGGTGGACTGCAAAAGCTTGAGTCAACTTCGGATTTTCCCAGCAGTGGTAATTCCAAAAAACTTGGAAATTATCCAGAAACTGATTTTGGGCTGCATTATGCTGCTGCCAGGTTTGCTTCATTCTCTCTTCATTGATTATGGAGACAATTGATGTATTCTGTATGTATTAGAGATTTTGTTGGTCTTGATTTCTGCTAAACTTTACTAGTTACTAATGGTTATAATTAGAAGAAAATTATATACCTAGGGTTTAACTTTATGAAATGTTTTTTATTTTTTTGTTATTATAACTAGGCCCTTCTATTTATCAAAACAATTTATGAGCTATATATTACTGTATATTTTAGCAAAAGTGATTAAATACTTTAAATGTGAAGAGTTTATTGTAATTTTGAATGTACAGGTTATTGTAGTAGGTATGCTAACTAGGAGGGATATTTTTGTTAATAAAAATTTGTCCACAATGTAATACGTCATTAAAGTGCTTGTTCACAGTTTACTTTATACCTGGTGAGTATGATTCCAGTTGGGAATGTGATGCATAACACACACAATTATTCATGTACACAATTATGTATTGACAATGATCCACCTGTATGTTAGTGTATTGGTTGGATTTCTTCATGATTGATATGCCAATTATTCATCTGGCATGTCTATGAAAAATTTGCAGGCCGAATCTGGAACCCTCCTTTCTGGATATTGGTGATGGCATCACGTACAGAATCCCTCTTCCATATGAAAAGCTGTCATCATCCCTGAATTTACCGAGTATGTCAGATATATGGGTGGAGGATTTTTACTTGACGGGTACCCTCGACTTGGGGTCTTTAGCTGCAATGATGGCCTGTGATAGCAAATTTAGGCAGAGGAGTAGCTCAGGAGTGGGTGAACCCAAACCCCAGTATGAGTCTCTTCAAGCAAGACTGAAAGCACATCAAGCCAATAACTCTGCAGATAATTTCGGCTTAAAAATAAGTGAAGCCGAATTAAGATCTAATGGCATCCCAGAGGGAGCTGCTGGAGGTATCAGGCGGTCTATTTTGTCTGAGGGTGGTGTTTTGCAAGTTTATTACGTGAAAGTTCTGGAAAAAGGGGATACATATGAGGTTAGAGTTTCTTTCTTTCTTTGTTTCTTTTTTTCTTCTTTTTTTTTCCCCCTTCTTGGTTTCACATAATGATTTCATAGATATTCATATGGGTGAATGAATATGTGGTGGTGCAGATTATTGAACGTAGTTTGCCTAAATATCCGAAGTTGATGAAAGACCCTTCCATCATAGAGAGGGAAGAAATGGAAAAGATTGGTAAATATTGGGTTAATATAGCAAGAAGAGAAATTCCAAAACACCACAGGATTTTCACCAGCTTTCACAGGAAGCAATTTATCGATGCGAAAAGGGTTTCGGAAACCTGTCAAAGAGAGGTCCGTATTACTAGAGACATGTCATTGCAATCTACGGTTTTTCTTTATCAACTTGCTTTTGATTATTTTTGAGAAACTTTTTTCTGCTGAGAAGTCTTTACAGCGAAAATGCTTCAATTTTCAACTTTTTTGCAGGTTAAAATGAAGGTCAGTAGATCACTAAAATTAATGAGGGGAGCTGCAATCCGGACAAGGAGAATGGCTAGAGACATGCTAGTTCTTTGGAAGAGAATTGACAAGGAGATGGTATATTTTTTTTTTTTAGTTTTTTTGTTTATTTTTCTTTTTTAGCATTAACCCTGTAACATGCTAATTATGACATATGTTAGCGATTGAACTGCACAGAAAGGCGTTGAATAAAACTACACCAAATCTATGGGAGATCTCCTGATTTTGTCTAGTCTTTCATGAGTCAAAATACATTACTATTAGAAGGCATTTGAGATCACATGTTTTCTGCTTTATCTAGATATATCTAATCTTTTAAAGTGCATTCTTGAAGGCGGAAGTGAGGAAAAGAGAGGAAAAAGAAGCCGCTGAAGCTTTAAAACGAGAACAAGAACTCCGTGAAGCGAAGAGGCAGCAGCAGAGGCTTAATTTTCTGTTATCACAAACGGAACTTTATAGTCACTTCATGCAGAATAAGACCTCACAACCCTCTGAGTTGGGTGAGGAAAAAACTCATGACCAAGAAGATCGGGCAGAGGAGGAAGATGATCCTGAAGATGCTGAACTACGAAAGGAAGCTCTCAGGGCGGCTCAAGATGCAGTTTCGAAGCAGAAAATGATGCTGAGTGCATTTGATAATGAATGCTTAAAGCTACGTATTGCTTCGGATGCCGACGCCTCTCTTCAAGATGGCTCAGCTGCTGAGTCTAGCAACATTGATCTATTGCATCCGTATGTATCTATAGTTCTATCTAAAACATTGCATTCTTATTATGTTGGATGCAAAATATGGTTAACACGCTTTAAACCTAAATGAAAAGAGAAACT
>BKCP01013181.1:484483-508082 GCA_008636005.1 Striga asiatica | reverse complement strand
AAAAAAAAAAAAAAAAAAAAAAAAAGAAAAAACGAATAAGAACAAGAAACCCAAGTATGATATTTAAAACATTCTGAATTATCTTCTAATTAGACTGAATTCCAGTGGTGGTTTATGTAATTATTTGTACGGCCTGTTATGATCTCATATGCATTCAATTGTTTATGATGCATTTAGGTCTACCATGCCTGTGGGATCAACAGTACAGACACCCGAATTGTTCAAGGGTTCCCTCAAAGAATATCAGTTGAAAGGACTCCAATGGCTTGTAAACTGTTATGAGCAGGTAACGAGTTGTACTAATTCTCTGTCTCAATATAAAAAAAAAAGGCTTCTCTGATTTATATGATTGACATATTTTTATTTATTAGGGCCTAAATGGTATTCTTGCTGATGAGATGGGTCTGGGAAAGACTATTCAAGCCATGGCATTCCTGGCACATTTAGCCGAGGTAAAATTCGACAAATTTTTTCCACTTGAAGCTGTTTGGCCTTCTTTTTCTTAACTGCTCTGTGCTGTTACAGGAGAAAAATATATGGGGCCCTTTTCTGGTTGTTGCTCCTGCTTCTGTCTTAAATAACTGGGCAGATGAGATAAGTCGTTTTTGCCCTGATTTAAAAACTCTTCCATATTGGGGAGGTCTTCAGGAGCGTACTGTTCTTAGAAAGAACATCAACCCAAAGCGTCTTTATCGAAGGTGTTTTTTTTTTTTTTAACCCCACAAAATGAATCTCCTTTAATGTTATTTACCTTTTTGTTACTGTGATGATTATTCTTACACCTATCGTAAAAGATACTGCTCTGCTCTTTTATTTTTAATTGACGACTTGTTATAATAATATTCAGGGAGGCTGGATTTCACATTCTTATCACCAGTTATCAGCTGCTCGTTTCTGATGAGAAGTACTTCCGGCGTGTAAAGTGGCAATACATGGTACTGGATGAGGCTCAGGCGATTAAAAGTTCCAACAGTATAAGATGGAAAACACTGCTCAGTTTCAACTGTCGAAATCGGTTGCTTCTGACCGGTACTCCAATTCAAAATAACATGGCTGAGCTCTGGGCCCTGCTACATTTTATTATGCCAACTTTATTTGATAGCCATGAACAGTTCAACGAGTGGTTTTCAAAAGGGTATGTATTTTGTGTAAGTTGTTATTTTCTTGAAGCTTCAGTGTTATTCTTTCCTTAATTATCCTTCTCAACTGCTGCAACAGAATTGAGAGTCATGCCGAGCATGGTGGGACGTTGAATGAGCACCAGCTTAATCGATTGGTGAGAACTGGCATTACTTGACTTTTTGTAGCCTTTAATTATGATGTGTAACTTATTTATCAGCCTCTAGATTGCTGATTGCAGTTAGTTGAATTACTTCTCTTTTCTTTCTGTTGACTCTCATCTTCCTATTATTTCAACAGCATGCCATTTTGAAACCTTTCATGCTGAGACGGGTTAAGAAGGACGTGATAACCGAGCTGACAGGAAAAACTGAGATTATGGTGCACTGCAAACTAAGCTCTCGCCAGCAAGCTTTTTATCAAGCTATAAAGAACAAGATATCTCTTGCTGAGTTGTTTGACGGAAACCGCGGACATCTTAATGAGAAAAAAATTCTCAATCTGATGAACATCGTCATCCAGCTGAGGAAGGTAGCATGTTAGTTTAATTATTTGTTTAATAAAAAAATAAATTGGAAAAAAGATATTGAACAATGGCTGAGGATCTCTGTCTCTCTCTCTCTCTCTCTCTCTCTCTTAAAAGTTAAAACACACACACATGCGTTTTGCATGTGTTGTGGTGTAATATTTGGAAGCTGCTTTCGAGTTTATTTTTATGAAGTCCGAAATCTATGTTTTAATGATGATGCCTTTACCCTGGCGCTTCAGGTATGCAATCATCCAGAACTATTTGAGAGAAATGAAGGAAGCTCATATTTCCACTTTGGAGAAATTCCAAATTCTCTTCTTCCACCTCCTTTCGGTGAATTGGAGGACATTTTCTATTCTGGTGGTAGAAATCCTATTACATACGAGGTAATTAGCTGCTCAGTACCTTCAAATTATCTCCATTCGTCAGCATAAGCTGTTTCTTTTGGAATTCCTGTGTGGAAAATTAGTATAGTTGTAACAAAATACTTGTCAATGCAACCGTTACAGATTGGTGTTTTCCGAAAATCTTCACTTGAGTTGCTTTAATCATTTGATTTATTTTTGTATGTTTATGAACTACTAAAGAATTTTTATGTTGAATTAACGTTCACTATGTCTTGTGGATTATATAATTGAGATGATTGTGTTGACTTTGTAATATTACAGTTCTTCTCTGAGCATTTTTTCATTTGAATTTTACTAGATACCGAAACTGGTCTACCAAGAAGTTATCGAGGATTCCAGGTTTCACTATTCAGAAGCTGATCAGAGGTTAAGCAGAGACTCACTGAATAAGTTGTTCAACATATTCTCCCCAGAAAATATTTACAAGTCTTCACTTCAGCAAGACCACATTTTGGATGGTAATTCTGGACAAAGTGGTACATTCGGATTCTCCCGGTTTATTGATTTATCACCATCAGAGGTTTCGTTCTTGGCAAATAGGACTTTTATGGAGAGGGTATTGTTTTTGGTTACAAGGTCTGATCTCCAGTTTACTGATGAAATATTGGATCTTTTGATGGAGAGCAAAGATGATGATATCCAATGTGCTCGTATTGGAAAGGAAAAAGTTAGGGCAATCACACGAATGCTTCTACTGCCAAGCAAGTCCCAGTCAGATTTATTAAGAAATAAGCTCCCAACGGGTCCCACAGATTCTCCATTTGAGGCTCTAATCATGTCTTATCAGGATAGGCTTCTGTCCGATGTCAATCTTTTGCACTCAATATATTCTTTCATCCCAACAACTCGAGCACCTCCAGTAAGTGCTAATCTAGTGTTCGTTATAGCTTTGGCTTTTTTTTCTTTTTGTTATTTTAACTATTTTTCTTTTAAGATGATTTCAGTAACTGCCTCAGATTTGGGATNAAAAAAAAAAAAAAAAAAAAAACATTTTTGAAAACATATTATTCAGACCCTTGAGATTTGATGTGATCTTTGTCCATTTCATACCAAAAAAGAAAATTGAACGCCCCCAGCAGTTCACATGCATAGAACTTAGGGTGTGTGTGTTTATAAATTTATCGAATTCATATTCAAAATTTAACTCAACTTTAACTCAACTTTAACTCAACTCCACTATCGTCAATATTATCAATATAATTAAATAATACCGACCAATCATTCTTACAAAGCACATCAACTTTAATTCACTATTCATCCACTCACATAATTTTAACTAACCATCAATTCATATCATCTCTCTCATACTTTTACATCAGATTAATTTTAATTACTTTATTTAAAATCTTATTTTAATATAAACTCAAAATTCCACTAACAACTAACCATACTAACTTTTTTCAAAATTAACTATGGTTAACCAAAAAAACTCGTTTTGAACAGATATATTTGTATCCAAGCAGGCCCTTAGTTATCCATTCCCTTTTTAATTTGTTTATTTTGAGATATAACTTGCATGTACACTGAATTTCTCTCTGTATTTGGCTATTAGATAAATCTTCACTGTTCCGATAGAAACTTTGCCTACAAGATGACCGAGGAGTGGCATAATCCCTGGCTCAAGAGGTTGTTAGTTGGATTTGCCCGTACATCCGATTGTAATGGCCCGAGAAAGCCAGTCGCTACCCATCATTTAATACAAGAGATTGATGCCGAGTTACCAGTTTCACAACCGGCTCTTCAGCTTACGTATAAGATCTTCGGTTCTTGTCCGCCCATGCAACCGTTTGACCCTGCGAAGATGCTTACGGTTTGCACTCTTATTTATGCATTATTATTTATGAAGTCTATGCTTATGATTTTATTTATTTATTTATTCTTTTGTTCTGTTATTTCAGGACTCAGGGAAGCTTCAAACTCTTGACATACTGCTAAAACGATTACGTGCGGAGAATCACCGTGTACTTCTTTTTGCGCAAATGACGAAAATGTTGAATATCCTCGAGGTATATCTTATCTCGTTTTCATTAATAGTGATCTACATAATGAAAAAAATGTTTTTATTGGCATTAATTTATTTATTCTGGACGGCCAAAATTGAGAAGTTTATTCTTCAAGTCGGTTGTATATGTTGGTAAATGCTCGTAACTGTTTTTACTGTCTGTTGGGACCAATTATTTATAACTTTCTTTGCAGGATTATATGAATTACAGGAAGTATCGTTACCTGAGGCTCGATGGGTCGTCCACAATAATGGATCGTCGGGACATGGTGAAAGATTTCCAGCACCGGTAACTGCTCGTTAAATTATTCGCGATTTTTTTATTTTTATTTTTTTTCCCCTTGGAATCATGTGCCCATTTTTGAAGATTTTTGCCAAATTTTTTTCAGGAGTGATATCTTTGTGTTCTTGTTGAGCACGAGAGCTGGCGGGCTTGGAATCAACTTGACTGCTGCTGACACTGTTATATTTTATGAAAGCGACTGGAATCCAACCTTGGATTTGCAGGCCATGGACAGAGCTCATCGTCTCGGTCAAACTAAAGATGTTAGTTTCTCTCTCTCTCTCTCTCTCTCTCTCTATATATATATATATATATATATATAATTATGACTATATATGTGTGCGTGTGTGTATTTACTTATTTATTTCATTAAAATTAAAATGATAATAACATTAAACAATTCATCTCTCTCTCTCTCTCTCCGTTTTATTGTGTTCTTTTTTGTATAATTTTTTTTTTTTTAAAATCATGTAGGTAACTGTGTACCGATTGATATGTAAAGAGACGGTGGAGGAGAAAATTTTGCAGAGAGCAAGCCAGAAGAACACTGTGCAGCAGCTTGTCATGACTGGCGGACATGTTCAGGGCGATCTTTTGGCTCCGGAAGATGTCGTGTCATTATTGATTGACGATGCTCAGTTGGAACAGAAACTAAAAGAAGTTTCGCAACAGGTGAGGAAAATTGAATTAGACTTTCCCCCCATATTTTGAGTTAATTACAAGAAACTCCTACGGTGTAGCCCGAATTATTGATGTATCCTTCATTCTTGTGTTTACATAAGTTAAACCTTAAGGTGTAGTTAAACCTACCTTAATATTTTATACATTAATTGAATCTAAAAACACCTTGACTTGAAATTATTTGGTTTCTTCTTGTAAACAGGCGAAAGATAGACAGAAAAGAAAAGCCAGTTCGAAGGGCATACGTATTGATGCCGAAGGAGGCGCATCATTGGAGGATTTCGCAAACCCTGAATTACAAGGCGGTAATGAAACCGAGCTTCTTGATAACGAGAAAGCGAAATCGAGCAGCAAAAAGGTGATAATCTCTATTTTGTATTGCTTTAGATTATAAGGCACCGAAGACCCTTTAAAACATATAAGCTAGATGTAGCTTATTTGATTAGCTTATAAGCTTCCTTTGTTCAAATAAACTTGGTTTGGTAGGGTGAGGTTTTTTAAAAAACTCGAGCTTATCTCATAAGCTTCCTTGGGTAGCTTTTTAAATAAGCCCATTGAAATTTTTGTTTCAGCTAATTTTACCACACTTTTATCATATAGTTAGCTTTTTAGTCATAAGTTATAAGTTATCAGCTATAAGCTCGAAAGTCACTTAAAAGCTAGCTAGGTTTACCAAACATAACCTAAGAAACAAATGTTAATGGAATATTGTAATTACGGATGACAAATTACAGTTAAAACCGAGTTTATGCTGCATATTTAGCAAAATCAACGTGAATAATGAAAGTTATCTTGTTACAGAGGAAAACTGCCACCGAAAAGCAAACGCAGCCAAAACCAAAGCCTCAAAAGGGCTCCAAACAGTCAGACCATAACCCAACAATAATGGACTTCGAGCTAGACGAGACTGCTCCAAACGCCGATACCACTACTACAGTACAGCAAAGACCAAAAAGACTAAAAAGACCAACGAAGAGTGTGAACGAAAATATTGAGCCTGCTTTCACAGCCTCTCCTAGCATTCTTCACGGGCCAATGTAGCCACAAAATGAAATCAAAAGGAAAATTTGGAACGTGAAAAATGATGCTCGAATATATTAGCCAATAATGGCTTAAAGCTGTGCTGTGTTGCAAAACCAGAGCTGGAAATTGTATAGTGGTGTTGTACAGAGCTGCTTGATTTATTCTGGCCACTGCACGGCAAAGGGAAATATAGCGTGTGACGAATCAGACTGTATATAGGAGGAGAATAATTTTCCGAGTATCGGACCTCATTTTGACGAACATTCAAGCCGACTTTTTTCGTGTAATTCTGTAGGTGCTTCGAGCAGGAAACTGTGTTACTGATGATGCTTTTTTTTTTTTTTGNAAATTACTGAAATTTTGAGCCGGGCAAATATCGAATTGATGAAATTCCAGTACATGGTGTGTTTGTATACAAAAAAAAAAACCCAATCTACACTTAATTCATATTCAAAATCTAACTCAATTTTAACTTATCTCCTCTATTCTGAACATTATTAATATAATTAGATAATATCAATTATTCTTGCACAGTACTATCAACTTTAATTTACTATTCATTCATTCACACAGTTTTAACTAACTATCACTTCAAATTATCTCTCTTAGTTTTACATCAAATTAATTTTAATTATTATTTTAATATAAAATTAAATTTACACTAACCACTAACTATATTACTTTTTTTAAAATTAATTATAATTAACCAAAAAAACTCATTTTGAGCTGAACAAATACGTGGAAAAGCCAACTTAGCTCATATATTAGGCTTAACTCATTTGCAGCCATAAAATTCTACAAGCATCGAGTTTTCCATCTTAATTTATAACATTTGCAACATCTAATATAGTACTATTATAAATTTTACCCTTCATTTATACAATCCTTATTTTTTTTTTTCAATTAATGTAGAATTCGTATTGCAATTATCGGAAACACACACAAATGTTCACAAGTATAATTAACAACTTGAAATGATTTTTTTGTTTTCATTTTTATCCCTGTAATAGTGAAGTTCTTTAAATGTTTTCCCAATACAAATTTCGAATATAATACAACCATATGAAATGAATTTGTTTTTCTTCAATCTTATCCTTGTAATAATGAAATTTTGTACATTCCTCAAAAGCCAAAACAAATTTAGGAAATGGTGCACCTAATTTTAACGTAGGCAGCTCCACACCGGATCAAACGGCGTCGAAGAAAAATTTTGAAGTTAGGGCTTCAAAAGCTCCAAAAACCCTCCATTTTTCTACTTCCACAGCATATGCTGTTTGCGTAATGCTGATGCTATCTCCTGCAAACTGCTAGCTCGTGTGTGTGTGTGTACTGCGTGGTTCTCTGGTTTTACCATGGCGAACGATGCGGATATGAGCGGGTGGACGGATCTTTTGCACTCCTCCTCGAAGCTTATCGAGCAAGCCGCCCCTTCGGCTCAATTCCCGCCGCTTCAGGTGTCGGAATTTCTCATTGGAGATAGTTCGTTAATGGGTCTTTGATTTCTGAAGGTAATGAGTCGTTTTTCTCACTTTCCCTTTTAATTTTTGTTCGAACAGAGGAATTTGGACCAGTTGGAGGCCCTGTCGAAGAAGCTTAAAGCGAAAACCCTGCGAACCGAAGCTCCTTCTCAATCTATTGCGGCTACTAGGTGATTGTCCTCGTTACCTGTAGCTTGAGTGCAAGTGTGTCAATATTGGGTTGCTTCATTTTTGTTTCTTTACTGGTTATTTTGCATTTTGAACGTTTGTTTGGAGAATGTGTTGAGAGTTGAGTTTTTTCGTAGTAAGGGGAGGGGGATAAAGTAAGCAACAAGGAGATTGCTTAGCAGAATCTATGATTTGCTGGAAATTTTATGTAAAATTTTCTGTCTTTTTTCTTACTTATGTAATCAATCGGCAGGCTATTAGCACGAGAAGGGTTGAATGCTGAACAACTTGCTCGCGATCTCAAATCCTTTGAATTGAAGGTTACATGTTCTTTTGCTGCTCTAGCACTTCCTCTATAGTCCCATTATGAATCAATGTTCCTTCCCGCAGTTTATAATTTGGCTAATGAAAATTTCCAAAGAATGTAGCTTTTGAAAGTTTCGTGCATCATAATGAGGATCTCACTTAGAGATTTATGAAGATTTGTAGTTGTTATGATCTGAAAATTGGTGTCATTATTTTGTTCTCTAACTTCTATACTGGAAAGTTGTTGATATGCTATCAACTTTACTTTATTGATCTTGATATCATATACTTCTGATATCTGTTGGTGTTTTGATTTTTGCATTGGTTTTTCATTTACTCATAAAAGACGACGTTCGAAGATGTTTTTCCTGCTGAAGCAACGACGGTCGAGGAGTATCTTCAACAGGTAGTTTCATCCATTAAGAGTAGCAAGCATGCTAAACGCTGTGATAAAGCATGGAAACGTTTAAGATTTTTTGTAGAATTTTTTTATAATTGGGTATATGTGATTGCAACAACTCAGGTTCATGAAATGACAATGCTCTCAGCAGTGCAGGAAGCTCAGAAAGATAATATTAGAAGTTTCAATAATTATATGATGTCTGTGTTGGAGGTGAATATGTGCAGTATGATTTTTTTTTTTTTTTTTTTTTTNTGGTACTTTGGATTAGGTGTGTTTTACTAAATTGTCACATATCTTGCTCCATGTGTACCATTATTGGCAGGAGGATTGGCATAAGGAAAAAAGGGATTTTCTTCAGAGCATGAGCCGAATTTCAACACTACCTAGAACTAATATTCACGATTCTACCAGTGGGGTGAGTCGCCAGGGTCAAATTGTGCCAAGGACTTCCACTCTTGAGGTTTCATCTGGTCCATCTGGTATGGAGTCTGCTCTTGTGGCTAATAAACCTGTGATTGAGAAGAAGGCGGCTGCATACGCTGAAGTTGTGAAAAGTCTTAACAGTGCAAGACAGCATGGCTATGAGTTCAAAGTAAGAGGTTAAGCTGTAATGCCATTTTATTAAATTATGTCAAGTATATAATAATTCATCAATGAGTGTGCTGCTTATTTGACTTCTTTTATATTTACTTATACATCGGGAACTATGTTTATTTTGAGCTGTTCATTTTTTATATGCTATAGGAAGGACATGGCTTCATGCATAATTGTATATTACTTGATGCATAATTGTATCCTGCTGAACTGACTATTTAATTTTCTCAGCCAGCTGCTGCTTTCAGAAGCGCGTACGAAAGTTTGAAACTCGATTCTTCTGGTACAAAATCCGTTAGCATGATTAAAATATGGCACCTGATTATGGTAAATTTCAAGTGAATCTGATCACCTTTTCCATATTTCTTGTGTGTGTAATCAGTATATATTTCTTAATGAGGAAAATTGACAGTGTTATGTCATGCATTAAATGCAGTCATTAATGGGTGAGGACCCGAGTGTGAGTGCGCCACGGAATATCTCAAAAAGAATGTCCTTAGTAATGGGGGCCCGGCGTCATCTGGAATGGGGTCATGAGAAGTATGTGATGGATATGATTCAGAGTCATCCTGCACAGGTAAATTCTCTCTTTCTTTCCTTATTTCTTCATGTTCCTCTTTTCTTTACTTTACATTTACCAACGTTGCAACCATTTCCTCATATATATGGGGTTTGTACTAAATAACGATCCAATGTAATCAATAACAGCTTGAATGCTTTCTTTGCTGCTTTTTAGTGTCCGCTTTCTATTCATACTATGTAAATGTACGCCTTATCATTGTCTGAGAAGTATAGAGTTGTTCACGTTCATCTGTTGATGTGATGGTAGGCTGCTCTTGGTGGGGCTGTTGGAAATTTGCAGAGGATACGTGCCTACCTCCGGGTTTGTCTGAACTTATATAATACATGCAAGGTTAAAAGCATAGGAAACATCGTTTGATCAGACTATTTTGACATTGCTGTTTGCATTTGTTTTGCAGATGCGTTTAAGGGATTATGGAGTTCTTGATTTTGATGCAGGCGATGTTCGCCGACAGCCTCCTATAGATACCACTTGGCAACAGGTTGAAATTACTGTTCCAGTTGTGTCAAATTTTGTTAATGTGCAAATTGTTAGTAGACAACTACTCTACCATCATCTGGCCGATTTGCTAAATATATTTTCACTGCTTGTTCTTAAGGACTTCTGTTACCCTTCCTCATGTCTGTTTCCATTTTCCAATTATTTTAATTTGTAACCTTTTAGTACACTAACGTCAATTCGATAGTAATGAGTTTAGTAAACAAGTTAAAAAACTAGATCAAGAAACAATTCATGCATATACTTTCTGGCGCTACATAAAATGATCCATTTTTACTATGTCAGGCCTTGAAAGTTTAAGAAATAGAAGCTTACCTAGTTACCTGTAGCTAAGTCATGCAGTGCAATCAGCTACTTTTAACATAATGCATTACACATAATAAATACTTTTCTTTAACTATTTTCTTTGCCATGTTACAACTTTTGTCATGTTACAACAGATATATTTTTGCCTGCGGACTGGATACTATGATGATGCTCTAGGAGTTGCCCGGACATCTAGGGCCTCACAGCAATACAGTACTCTGGTATTTTGTNTCATTCGTTGATCACTTAAATCACCACTGCCTTTTTCTTCTTCTTCTTCTTCCAAAATACTCATCATCTTCTTCTCGTTCTAGCTGTCTGAGTGGATAACCACTGGAGGCATGGTATCAACCGAGACTTCAGCTGCCGCCTCAGAAGAATGCGAGAAAATACTCCGCATGGTTGACCGGTTAGGCCGCCCTTCATATGACAAGAAAAAAGTACTCCTTCATGCCATTATATCCGGTTCCAGGAGGTTAATAGACCGATTACTCAGAGAATTACCCACCATCTTCAACACGATCGAGGATTTCCTATGGTTCATGCTGTCTGCCATACGTGAGACCCCAAGTGGGCCCCCTTCCTCGGTTGTGCTCAGCGGCTCATCCCCCTACACCTTGGAAGATTTGCAGGCATACCTAAATAAATTCGAGCCGTCATATTACACAAAAAACGGAAAGGACCCTTTGGTCTACCCTTACGTTTTGTTTCTAAGCATTCAGCTGCTTCCAGCTGTTCTCCATTTGTCAAAAGATATGGGAGACGACGGGTATGGTGTAGATTCCGTGCATATAGCCATTGTATTGGCTGACTATGGAGTCCTTCCGGAAGGTTCTGGGCCAGAACTAAAGCTGGGGACAATGGATGCTTTGGCCGAGGCTTCCAGCATAATCAGGCAGTATGGGGCAGCTTATTTACGGCATGGGGACTTGTTAATGGCGCTCGAGTACTATGTGCAGGCAGCAGCTGCTGCTGGTGGAGGGCTGCTCTCATGGATCGGGAGAGGTAGTGTGGATCAGCAGAGGAGGAGGACTTTGATGCTGAAACAGCTTCTCACGGAGATTGTGTTGCGTGACGATGGCATTTACCTCTTGTTAGGGTCGAGGGGAACTGGGGAAGAGGGGCAGTTGGCGAAATTTTTGACTGATTGGAAGACGAGGCATCAGTTTCTAGTCGAAGCTGCTCGGCATTGTCAGGATGCGGGTTTGTATGATAAGGTATCTCTCTCTTGTAGCCTTTCGGACTCGTGTTTTACATTTGTTATACGAAGGAGTTGCTCTTGGAATATATGTTATCATGCTTCATATGATGATTTTGCTTGTGCCAAGGACAAGTTTCTCAATGACTTCTGGTGAAGACTTTGGAACTTATGTTGTCCGCAGATTGTTTCTTTTTAATTGTGTTCAATTTTTTTCTCAGAATTATTGATCTTAATTTGATTTCTGCATTGACAAACTCTACCAACTATTCTCTTTTAACGAGCCCTCTCCCTCTATATTTTTGCGGAAGTTTCTTTCAGATATTCAGAATATACAATTGATATGCATTGACCCGTTTGTAATGTTTGCATGACCTTACCCCAAATGAAGTCCATAGAAATTCAGAAAAGAATTGGGGCCTTTTCGGCTGCACTGGACACGATAAACAAGTGTTTGTCTGAAGCAATTTGTTCACTGTCACGAGGTAGGCTTGATGGAGAAACCAGGATTGCTGGCCTTATACACTCCGGAAATGAGATCTTAGAGACATTCAAATACTATCCTGAAATCAGGTTTCGATGTCTTTTCTTTGTTTACTTTCAGAATATTATCACTTTTTGTACTTTTGGATTTTCCTAATCATCATTATTTTCCGTACAGTCCTCAAGAGAGAGCAAATGTGATGGAGCAACAAACTGTGCTGAGGCAGCTCGAGGCAATCTTAGCCATCCATAGACTCGCTACTTCCGGAAGCCAATTGGATGCACTGCGGGAGATTGCTAGACTACCATTCCTTCCGCTGGACCCTCGTTCACCGGATATAACCACTACAGATGTGTTCAATAATTTATCGCCACACGTCGAGTCGTGTGTCCCGAGCCTTCTCAAGGATGCGCTTCAGTGCTTGGATAACGTCACTGACACAGATGGGTCTCTGCGGGCCCTGAGAGCAAAGGTAAAAGCCCGTTTTTTCTTTCTAATTATTTTGCTGATCATTTTTTTTTTTATAAACAAACATTAAATTGCAAACGGACCACTTACCTTAATCCTTATTATGGTGGTTAGAAAGGCGAAAGCTAAAATAATCTGAACTTCATTGTAAAAGTTGAAACTTCTGGCGTGGGTCATAACCCACAGTAATTCGAAAGACAGTTGAGTGTTTCAACTGTCTTTTCGCTTAAACACTCAACTTGTCTTTCGAATTACTATGACCCATGACAGAAGTTTCAACTACAATGAAGCTAAACTATAATCTGAACTTCATTGTAATGTAGAAACTTCTGTCTTGGGCATAACAGTAGATTCGAAAAGCAAATGGGTTATGTATTATGGTTCTTTTCTCGAGTTATCGACAATAGTTGAACGAGTATTGGTGGTATTTGCAGATTGCGAACTTCCTCGCCAACAACTTAAACAGGAACTGGCCGCGTGATTTGTACGAGAAGGTTGCTCGAAGCTTGTGACCCTCGTTAGAGTTTTTTGTACCCAAGATCATGAGGATTGTTGCTTATTTAACTATTTTGCCAGAAAACCACCCGTGTTTAAAAGGGTACTGTTGCAGATGACAATGTACTATTTTTTTTTTTTTTTTTTTTTTTTTTTTTTTTTTTTTTTTTTTTTTTTATAAGAGGGCAAACGAAACATTGAAATATCATGAGAATAATACATAAACATGAGTGTATACATAAAAATCCTAAAAGAAGGCAANTTGAACTTGTGAAAAAAAAAAAAAGAAGAAGAAACAGCAACAGATCTTTGTGTAGAAAAAATCGGATCGAAAATTTCCCACACTAAACAACCGAATCACATTGCATTGAATTGAAAATTTTGCACACTAAACGAATGAACCACATTGCATTGGAAATGCACGGTTTGACTCAATTTTGCCTCGTTTTTCACACATTTGTGTTTAATCTGGTGCAGTTTTTTGTTGCACCAAATCGATCCGAAAAAAAAATTTAAAAATGGAACTTGCTAAAAATTATAATCGAGCCGCACCGAAATTGAAACAAAGGTGAGCTAAAAATTTCTAATACTAAATAAACTAAAGCAAACTACACGATCGATTTTGCTCACCCTTATCCTTGTCATTTGTTTCTCTAAACAAATTATACCAAGCCCAAAACCAACAGCCCACTAACTTTCCTTCAGAGAAACGAGTCCAGCCCATTAATACACACACTGACCAACGATTTTCGTGGATTTCTCCTACTCTTCTTTCGCTCCCGATTCCCGACAACGTTTTTCCCGCCGTTGTCACTGCTCTCCTCTTTCCGACCGCCACGTCGCCCACTTATCAGCTAAGGGGAGGTAAGCCCTAGTTCGCAGCCGCCAACAGAGGTACAGGTTGCGTCGAAGGTGTACGAGATCCGGCCGGCAACGGGTGTTCTCGCCGGAGGCTGGAGCTCGCCGCCCTCCTTACGAGCGGTTTCCGTAGCTTCAAATCGCGGCGAGCGAGGCCTCCACAGTGGCATAGGTCGGTCGGGGTTGGTTGACAACCAATTTTTAACAAATTCGTTGCTTCAAATTTGTGTATAAATTGTTAATTTGATTCAGAATTATTGAGCTTGTGTGTCAAATTTGTTTCATTGTGATAAAATTAATTGTTTCCGTGAATGAAATGTGATAGTTGCTGTTCCCAAGATATTAATTTGACATGTCATCCAAAAGTAAATCAATGGAAGCTGAGGCCACTGGAAGCCTTTGTGAAGGCAAGTACGATTCTGATAGCAATTCCGAGGGCTTTGTTGATGACACAGTCGATGATGAATGTTGCTATGACTCTGAAAACATACCCAATTTACAATTCAGGTTTAAGTCTCATAACAAAAGCGTGTTTTTTTTGTGTGCGTGCGCGTGTGTGTGTGTGTGTATTTTTCCTTTTGGGTTAGAGATGCACTGAGACTAACAACAGAACTGACATATACTGAAAGGAAAGACGTGTCAAAGGCGCGATGGATAGAAGAGATGGGAATGGCTGAGTTGGTAGAGAAAAGAGGTAAAATGTGGACCACAACTGGGATAGTTCGTGATGGAAAGACGTACTGTATGATTGAAGAAACATTGTACGTTGTACAAATTCTTACCGTTGTGTTTTATCGGTGCAAAAATACTTAAAAAAATTCTCATGAGGACTTGTTATTTTCTGAGTAATTAGTTTGTACCAACTGTAATATGTTAAATAGCCGGAAGTTCGTTTTGAGGAAGCAAGCTACTATACGGACAACAATGTTTAAGATTTATTCTGCAGGTTTTTGGCAGAGATTGGTGCATTAGATATCATGAACAGTGAAGATGAGCCCATTTCTCTAAGCAATATGTATGAGAAGATAGCAGGGGACATGAACAAGAACAGATGCTCTTGGGAGTCTTTTGAAGCCTACCGGCACTTGAAGCTTCTAGGTTACGTGGTGCGCCGTCATGCTGTCCCTTGGTGCATGAAGAATGTAAAATTACAAGATGGGGCTCGAGAAAGTACAACGAAACTCGATAACATTCAAGATGAGGGACCAGTAGACAACCAGGATATCACGAATATGTTTGATAAGTTGCATTTCTATGAAACAGGACCAATATTTGACGTTTATCCTCCTAATAGCAAGTTTAGAAAATCCTCTCCAGGAAATCCATCTTTCGTGCTCTGCCTTACAGGGTAATTGATATCACCTCTTTCCTTAATACAAGTTTATGTATTAATTTTTCCTTCCGAATCAGGGTTGGACCATGTGACTTTGGCAGATAATGGCCTAGTACTATATCTGGATTTTGGTATGTGGCTAACTTTTATCATAAAGCTGTTTTGTAATCCTCGGCTTTCATCTCTTTCATGGAAGACATTAATTGAGATGCACTGCACGTAAAAACGGTAAAAATAAAATACACAGCAGCACTTTAGAATTAGCTTTTCTTATCTTGCATGTAGATTGAACTGAGCAAGAGATTTTATATACATTTCATAACCAGCGGCACATATATTTCTTAAGTTCATTTTGCTTTTCTCTATCTTTATGGTCACCCTTCAAATATTCGGTTGAATGATGTAACTGCTTATATTTAGACATACACTCACACAATGGATGCACTCTCATGATAACTGCTTATATTTAGACACATATATTTCTTAAGTTCATTTTGCTTTTCTCTATCTTTACGGTCACCCTTCAAATATTCGGTTGAATGATGTAACTGCTTATATTTAGACATACACTCACACAATGGATGCACTCTCATGATAAGTTGGTATTTTTTTTTTATTGTTATTATTATTATTATTGCAGGGACCATCCACCATCCAAACGAGAAATCGAAGAACTTGAGGCACGTTGCAATGGAATTCCCCTGAAGTTCTGTGTTGTTGAGCACGGACGGGTTAGTTTCATGTCCTTCACCAAAGTCGTGCTACCTGTCCTCCCATGATGTTTCTTTCAGACAGCTCGAATGTTGCCCTTGCGGCCTTGCCTGTAGCAACTCTTTCTTTTGGGAAAATAATATGAAAAAGCTACTGTTATGAATTCTTATTGACAACTGACAAGGAAAACCATCATATTTTCTATAATTAAATAGATTTATTACTGGTACAGGCTGCTGCAAATAGCCAAAGCTAAACTATACATCCCATGAGAGCACCAATCATTTATTTAGGTACGTAAACTACACATATCACAACCTTATAAAGTTAAATCTCCTGAATAAATTATACTTTTATCTCAAGGTAAAAGGCATATCAATCAATTGTCAATTATTTATTCTTTAACACCTCAATTATTGCACATTGTAAACAGCATTTTCCTATGCAAATCACCAATATCTTAAACGTTGTATTGTACACCCAGTAAGTACACTACCAAATTCTCAAAACCCTCTCAAATTTCCCCTTCTTCTGCTTGCCTGCTGATATGAGCAATAAACGAGTCCATTTCGAGCCTCGACGACCCACCCTCATTCGCCGCTTCCCGAACCATCTTCCCGACCTCCTCCGCTCTCCTCCTCACCCTCTCCCCTTCCCCAGGCCCCATCAACCTCCTCACTGCATCCTCCACAGCCTCGGCCCGTACCAGCCCAGCCTGTCCGGCCCACTCCATGACCACAATCCCCATCCCCAAAACCCTCACCAACAGCGCCGTGTTCGCGGGCTGGTCCGAATGCATGGGCCACGCGGCCACGGGCACTCCCGCCACGATGCTCTCGACGCACGAGTTCCACCCGCAGTGGCTCACGAACCCGCCCACCGCCCCGTGGGCCAGTATCCAGGGTTGCGGGGCCCACCCCCTCATCACCATCCCCCTTCCTTCAACCCTCTCCTCGAAACCCTCCGGCGGGCTGGGCCTCCGGCCCGTCCCGCCAAACACGTCGCACGTGTCGGCGTCCCTGACGACCCACAAGAACTTAGCCCCGCTCCTCTCGAGCCCGACCGCAATCTCCCCCAACTGCTCGTCGGTTAGGGAAACCGTGGTGCCGAACGAGACGTACACGACCGACTTGGGCTCGTGCCGGTCGAGCCACCTCAGGCACTCGTTTCGCTCTTCGGCTTCGTCTTCGGCCCGAGGCGAAAGCACGGCCGGGAGCATGGGCCCCACGGCCCACGACTTCCTCTTCTTCGCCTTACCCGAGATTTCCTCGTGCTCGAGTATGTCGAGGTAGGGCGCCTCGAGTAGCCGGCACGTGTTGTAGATGTCTCCCGACCGGCGGTCAAGGTGGTCCGTCTGGAGGGACACGAAGCGGTTAACCTCCTCTGGCATGCACCGTTCGAATAAAGGGAGCTCCTTTGGGTACTCGACCGAGACGGGTTTGGCGAGGCTCGGCCAGAGGAACGAGATATGGGATGCCGCGCTTATGCAGTTGAAAATGTATGACTCGGCGTTGGGGACCGAGTCGACGTCTTGGACGACGAAAGCCATCATGGGGTCGTGGATTACGACGACGCGTTTGAATTTCTTGGACAAGTCGAGCAAGAAGGCAGAGAAGGGTTCGCGGAGAGTTAGCGAGGCGTACCAAGCGGGTAGGAGTTGGGTGGGGAACTTGTAGGGCAAGTCAGGGTTGGGTGGTGGGGAGTCGACGTGTGGAGTAGGGATGTCGTGGAAGTGGATTTTTGGGAGGTCGAGGGGGTTGAGCCCGTTGGCTCGGGAACGCGCTTGGCGGGAAAAGACGGGTGGGGCAACGTAGTAGACAGGGATGCCGTAGGAGGAGACGAGGCACGAGAGTTGGAGGAGTTGGTTGAGGTGGCCTTGGGCCGGGAAAGGAACAGTGATGGCGGCGACGTGGTGGTGGTCGAGCGAGGCGTGGTGGTTCGTGGTGGTGGTGGTGGTGGAGGGTTGGGTTTGGTTTTGAGGGTTGGTTATGAGGGTGGCCATGAGGGAGGTGTTTGAGGTGTGTGTAGTATCAAGTATATGAGGTATGGAGGGTTATTTCATCTTTGTGGAGTGGAGAAAGAAGATACATGGAGGGTGTGTGTGAAATTGACAAATTTGCACTCAAGATCTTCTGTAGTGTGTTATATAGAGGGGTGTATGTGTGTCAAATTTCCAGATTTGCACACATCTTGGTGATCTTTATATAGTGTCAGTGTGGAATTTGGGTGTCCATATATATATATAGCTATATAAAATAACAAAAAACTTGAGGATTACCTTCGTTTATGGCAAAAATGACAAAGAAAGCTTGTGCTAGTCAATCATGCATTAGGTAAGTAAACAGAAGTACTTATTTCAATAAAATATGTATGCTTTTAAACAGAAATATTNAATTCAAAGAGATAAAAAGACAATTTGTATAAAATTCAAAGAGATAAAAAGACAATTTGTATATATATGATTGTTTTATCGCCTTGATGTGACAATTTGTATATATATGATTGTTTTATCGCCTTGAAGTTGGTATCACCTTTGCCATAAAATAATAGAGGTGTGGGCATAGGTAGAAGAAAAATACAACTTATTAATAATAAAATATTTATTTGTTGCAAGTGTTTTGCTACATCTTTGCATCTTACTGTCTTGTTGTTTATGCAAAAGTCATCTTCTCAATTATTTTGTAAATCTTCTGTCTTTGAGAATCACAAAAAATATATGTGGGGGTTAAGTGGGGCTAAGCTTCTAGAAAAACACGAGGAATTTGTAATTTGTTAATCAGGATTTCAGGACTAGACTATAGAAAGAACATTATAAAAATCACCATATACAAGATGTTAATAATATCAAATGATGAGTCACTAATAAAAAATAGTGAAATTTCAGCAAGAAAGATTCCAGTATAAAATAATCTAAAATTCAATGAACAAAAGAAAAATATTATGTTCATGTGCCAATGCCAGAAGCTTTTATATGTTCCCATAATATTTTTCCATGTGCAAAAGATAAGATACATGTGCGAATGCTAGAAGCTTTGTAATTTTAAGAATTTGTGTCTTACAATTAAACTGTTGCCAACTCCAACTACATAACCACCGGTTCTAGGCCCAACCCAGCGTGTCATGGATTTACAAATCTTCGAATTTGAATCGGTCCGAATGTTGGCAATTTATGTTTATGAACAGTTGGGTTTAAGTTCGGGTTCAGTTCGGTTCCAGCAATTTTGAGTCGAGTTTGATGGGTCCATCATACTTAAAAATAATTAAAGAAAAAAAAGAATAAAATTCCTATCCAGGTTTTCAAATTCAAATATTAAAATCTTCCGATCAGAGGGAACCCGTTACCCGACGGGTTTTCCGGGTCATTTCTATCTTGATGATCAGAACCCAAGTCAATAGGTCGGGTCTACACGTCAACGGGCCCAACCCGCCGTGCAGGTAAGAGAAAAGAGGAAGTCAAGTACAAATCGCTTTTGAATCATCTCTCATCATGTGCTCAAATTTTGCATTTTCCAGTCACACAATTAAAGAACCTTCTTTGTAACAACTCACACTCACCAAACATAGAAAAAAAAGTCTATAAAAAAAACACTAAAATCTCTCATTTGTAAAACAAAATAAAAATAAATAAAATAAGAAAAAAGAAAACTTCCAAATTCCAATGGCCATCAACAACGGCAATCACGGCGAGAAACCACCGATAGCGGTGGTTGTGGTCCCTCTACCAGCTCAAGGCCACCTCAACCAACTCCTCCACCTCTCCCGCCGCCTCGCCTCCGCCTCCGCCGCCGCCGGCAACCTCTCCGTCCACTACGTCGCCGGCGCCGCCCACATCCGCCAGGCGAAGCTCCGAGCCCTCGGCCCGGACCCGAACCCGTCCCCTGTTCCAAACATCGACTTCCACGAACTCCCGGTCCCACCCTTCAACAACCCGGAACCCGACCCGCACGCGCCGACCAAATTCCCCTCCCAACTAATCCCGTCTTTCCACGCAGCCCTCGACCTCCGGGCCCCAATCCTCGCCTTTGTAACCGAACTTTCGGCCCGACACAAAAGGGTCGTCGTCATATACGACTCTCTAATGACTTACGTCGTGCAGGACGTTGACTCTGTTCCCAACGTCGAGTCGTACTGTTTCTGGAGCGTGTCGGCCTTTTGCCTGCAATTCTCCAGATGGGACGCCGACGGACGGCCCGACTTGCCGGAAAACGAGAAAGAAACCGAGATTCTCTTCAGAGACCTTCCGGGCCTCGACAATTTATTCCCCCCTGAATTTGCCCTGTTTCGAAAAATGCAGCGGTCTTCCCGGAAGACCTTCTTGGGAGATATTTATAACTCGAGCCGGGTAATCGAGGGCCCGTATCTCGAATACCTCGCAAAAGGAGTCGAAAAGCAATGGGCCGTCGGCCCATTTAATCCAGTCGGGATAGTTCATAATCCCGAATCAAGAATCAAGAACGAATGCCTCGATTGGCTCGATCAACAATCCCCGGACAGCTCGGTTATATTCGTGTCGTTCGGGACTACGACTTCCATTTCCGACGAGCAGATAAATGAGCTGGCAATCGGGCTCGAGAAAAGCGGGCAGAAATTCATCTGGGCCTTGAGGGAAGCGGACAAAGGCGACATCTTTACGGGAGGAGGAGAACGGGCCCAGCGAAGGCCCGTTCTCCCAAACGGGTTTGAGGAGAGAGTGAAGGGCCGGGGCCTCATTGTTCGAGAGTGGGCCCCACAGCTCAAAATCCTCGGGCACCGTGCAACGGGCGGTTTTATGAGCCATTGTGGTTGGAATTCGCATGGAGAGCATGAGCAATGGAGTGCCGATTGCGGCATGGCCCATGCATTCGGACCAGCCGGCAAACGCGGTGTTGGTGACTCGGGTTTTGAAAATCGGGCTTCGGGTTAAGGATGATGATGCGGGCCCCACCATGGAAAACGAGGTCGTGAGGGCTTGTGTTGTGGAGAAGGTTGTGAGGAGATTGATGGCTTCTGAGGAAGGGGGTGAGATTAGGAAAAGGGCTCGAGAGTTGGGAGTTGCTGTTAGGGATTGTGTGAAAGAAGGTGGGGTCAGTAGTAAGGAAATGGATTCCTTTGTTAGTCACATTACTAGATGAGTTTTAATTTAATCTGGTTTGCTTTCATGTATTCTGTATTCTTGTATTAGTAGCAAGGAAATGTATTTTGTGTTTTTTCTCCTTTGTGTATTTTCGGAGCCATTTCTGATCAGTTGAAGTTTACAATAAGATAAGAAATGATGATATTATATTCTATGAGCTATGTGTTGAATTAAATTAAGATAAGAACTATGATACTTATTCGAAATACAGTTGGTTTGTTAGTTAGGGTCATTCTATTTAACGTTTTGTACTTGGTTCATACCTACATAACAATAGATACTCATTCAATTGATGTCAAGTGTCATTTTTCATAATTAATTAAATAAAAATTCTAAAAAATATTGTTTGTAAATCGTAAAATGCCTTTACTTAAAAAGTTCAATGAAATAACATTCTAAACATTAATCAATTTACTTAAAAGGTATTTGACTATTCATATTTTAATATTGAACCTAAATAATTATATATCTCAAATAAACCATAAAATCTTCCTAAATTCCATTTTAATTTATCTAACTCATTTTTTTTCTCCATGCCGATGACTACACTTGTACGGCGAATACAAGATTTTGTCGGATTTATGGTCTGGAAATCTGGCACCAATACATGGAATTGATAGGAGTTTCGGTGATGGTTCCCAATCAGGTGACCGAAATCGAGATCTCCTTTAGATTTTTATGTTCTTGGTCGGATGTAATTGACAACTCCTCTTTCCAATGTCGGAGTCACATACGGAAATGACCCATATGGACCGGGTGGTCCATCTATCGGCAGTGTCTTTATGGGTGTTTGGAAAGATAAAAATGGAGGTGTCGGTGGTGTGGGCCGTGGTGGCCGTAGTGGCGGATGAAATAACAAAGGCGGCGGTTGGGATCGTGGGAGGAGAAGAGAGGCTTTGTAACCCTTTTCAAGAAGATGCCGATGCAGAACCAACATTAGGAGCAGGAGAAAAATGTTGTGAATATATAATAATTTGAAGAACAAGAACACTTTAATTGTTAAATTATATGATAAATGTTAAAGTTGTGATGATATGTTTTTGTATTTAAGGATTGTTATACAAATAAGATAAATATATGGCTCTTCAAAATAAATACAATTATCATTTTATAATTTATTAATTTATTCAAATACAAAATGTGTTGACCCGACTAGGGTTGCAAACAAATTAAATTTTTTTGATTCGATACGGTATTCGCGATTCGAATTCGAAATATCCGAATTCGAATTCGAATTCGAATACGAATGATATTTATATCCGAATGTTAAAACGAATTCGAATTCGAATTTGTGTATATTCGATTCGAAATTATCGAATATTCGATTCGTTAAGGATATTTATATCAATTTTATAAATTATATATAGTATAACATATTTTTATACTATATATTAATTATATTGCTAATATATTTATTACATAAAACTATCAAAAACTTGTGATGCCCTAATTCATATCCCGCCTCCTTCCCTGTTCCCTACCCTCTCCTCTTCATTCTTCACCTCCGCCAGTCCTCTGCTAAGAGAAGAAGTTTACCACCGGTGACCTCCGCCAGTTCGCGCTCCTCAGTTTACCGCCAGTCGTCGTCCGCGCTCCTCAGTTAATCGCCGGTCTTCGTCTGCGATCCTCAGGTAGTCTCCTTCTTGAAATTTCTAGATGGATTTGTGTCTGTTAAATTTTTACTAGTGTAATTTTATGGAGATTGAAGATCGATTCATCCATTTGTGATTAATTTGTTGTTTAACTCGTTTCGGTTGTGTCTGATGATTTGATCTGGATCGAGTTGTTGGCGATGGCATGATTTTGGTTTAGTAACTGTTTGATCTGTCGTATTTGTGTGAATTTTATGTGGTGATGGTTCAAATGCTCGAGTTCTGTTAGATCCGTAGATTTATTTGTTGTTTTTTGATTGATTCGAGTTTTACCAGAATTTTTTTATGATTGTCTGGTGTATAGATCATTACATGAAGCTGGGATTTGTTGAATGTGTTAGACGGTTGGAGCAGATTTAGTGATTTCATTGATAAAATCTTGGTGGACCTCTTTGGGTAATTTGATTTCTTATTTTCGAAAAGAAAATGTTGCAGACTTGCAGGCATTAAAAAGTTAAGCCAGATGATCATTATGTGCTTAAATATCTCGAAATTATGTCATAGTTTGTAAATGATCCTAACATTATTAGATCAATGTATACTGAAAAATTTCAACCAAATATGTTTCCACTAAAAAGTTCCACCAAATATCATAGGTTATAATGTTCCCGAGTTTTAGATCCTTATAGTTCGAACTTATTATGATGGAAGTTCTTATTTGTGGAGCAGATTCTGTTCGCCAACTTCAAGGACTTAATAAATCAAATATGACATATGTAAGCTCTTTTTTTATGGATTTTTATTGTAGATAGATAATTTTTTTAAAGAATTATGACAATGGTCCATAATAATCGTATTTTATATTTTTGCAGGATGAGAAAGAGCAAGTTGATGGCTAAGTTGATGTTGGAGTAAAGTTAATGATGAATGTTTTGTTGGAGTAAAATTTGAATAGTTGTTGTTGTTG
>BKCP01013181.1:459749-470478 GCA_008636005.1 Striga asiatica | reverse complement strand
ACAGTGAATAAATAAACACATTTCGTAAGAGCAAATCCATAAATCATACCTGGCAACTCAGACTGAACTCTCATATTTTGCGTAAACGAATCTATAGAAAAAAAAAACTATCGAAAAAGTAAATCATAAATAAGTAGTGTTGGTAGTTGTAAGTTGTAACTACGTATCTTACCTATCTTGCATTGCTTTCGAAGCCCTTAATTGGTCCTTACGAACAAGCAAGTGAACATGTCGAGCATATTTCGTCAAATACAAAGCTTCCTCTGTGGCCGTATCGCCTCCTCCCACAACAGCAAGAACTTGGCCTTTGAACAGTGGGGAAGCTCCATCACATATGGCACAAGCACTTATTCCTCTACTCCAAAACTCGTCCTCTCTAGGCAATTTCAGCCTCTTTGCAGTGGCACCCGTGGCATAAATAATGCTGTGGCATTTCACCTGAAAATACGATAAATCATACAAATCGGCATTTCAATCACGATAAATCCTCTCTACCAACGAGTAAATGCGCCGAAAAAGATTCATCTCAACAAGAAGAAGAAGAAGAAGAAGAAGAAAAAATGCACGAGACGAAACTTCGATCACCTTGCTTTCACTACTCTGCACGGCAAAAGGTCTTCTTTTCACGTCAATAAATTCCACGTCTTCTTGATATAACTCCGCCCCCCAACGCTCGGCTTGCCGTCGCATTCTAACAGAATATAAATACAGTCAAAATTAGAATATTTGAACCATAAATCAACTTATAGGAAATAAATATACATCCAGTCAAAAGAAAAACAAAAAAAAAAAAAATCCTAAAAGTAAAGAAAACACCTTTCCATTAAATCAGGACCCGTGATACCATCTGGAAAGCCCGGAAAGTTCTCCACCTCGGTTGTCGTCATCAATTGTCCACCTGGAACACCACCAGCTTGATATCCTTCAAAGACCACTGGCTTCAAATTGGCTCGAGCAGCATATATTGCGGCAGTATATCCAGCAGGGCCAGATCCTATTATTACCACGTTCTCGATCCCCTGAGCTGCAACGAAAAGACAGAAATCAACTAGCATAAGGATTGTGATGAAAAAAAAAAAAGGAAGTAAAGGAAAAAACCCTCTAAAGAATGTTCGATACTAGCTGAATAACTTAGAAAATGCTAGCAATCGAAAACAGAACATTTGATGAGATATCGATATGCCTGATATAGTTCGGTATGCATGATACCCACAGAGAATAGCTAATTATGTTTAGATAGAAAACAATAAGTACAACAATTTTAAACTGCATAAATTATTGCTATATACCGTGCATACACGGACAATATAAATTGAAATAGAAAGACGCAAACAAAGTAAGTGAACCATGCTTTATTCTCCTGTTGGGAGTTGTTTGTATTCTCCTGTTGGGAGTTTTGTATTGTAGTGTTGTTTTTCAGTGTTTAGGTTGGTTCTAGGATGCCTCGGACTAGCGGCCTATGGGGTTATTCCTCCAAACTAGATTCAGTCAAGTAGCTATTTATTCGGCTATTTAGCTGCTTTTTAGTCTGTAATTACGTGTTTTTTAATGAAGTCTATCGNAAAGAACCATGCACAACTTTTATGCTATGACAAGAAACAATGAAAAATTAAATAAAACCGACAGCGCTAGAGTAATGTTATTTTTGTGAAACTGACCTCATTCAGACCTATGATCGTCACTAGAACGTCTTGTAAAGGACCATCATTCACAAACATTCCTAATTCAAAATTTTACCTTGCAGTTTTTTTCGAATTTCCAGTTACATTACCCAAGATTAAATACCATCCTCTATTTCTGCACCTAATACTATAAGACAAACGAATAAACCATAGTCGGCCCAGTCAAGACTATTAACGACATTCTGAAAATGAATCATTCCAAGCTCAAGGCCCCAAAAGCAGCATAAATCCCAGCTAAAATAAGCACAAAGACACGATTATGATAACAGGGAAACTAATTTTCATCACATTTCCAGTGCATTCGTCTTCCTTAATCTCGTTTTACTAAAAACGACAAGAGCTTTGTGTATCCTAAGCTCTCGCAAACGGGGAAAACAGAAATCCAGGTAAAAAAATACTAGCTTAATTATCAACAAATTTCTCGCACACTGAGATACTTAAACCTGAAGGGCTTGGCTGGTCGGAGGTGGCCGCGACGCGAAAATCCGACCTGGGCAGTCGCCGGAGCCCTAACCCATTTGGAGCAGCGTCTGACTCGAGCCGGACGGCTCGCCGGACGACCGGGCCGCCTTTGAGGAACACGAGGTTGTCGCGGGCGGGAAGAAAGGAACTGGAGAGAGTAAAAGCGGAGCTCGCCATTGAGAGTGACTGAGGTCCGAGCCAGATCCTTGACCCGAATCCGGCTACCCGTCGGCACCCGATCACGGTGGTGTTTGAGTGGTAATGGGCAGGGCAGTACTGATTGAGTACTGACTACTGACCATAGGTTTCGGACATACCGATATAAAATTATAGTACTATTTTCTTTTCAATTTCCCTTTCTTTTGCTTTTATCATTATTATTATTATTATTATTACTTTCTGTTTCAGTCGCTAAAAAGACGAATTGGATTCGACTCGTATATCATTATCTTGGGACCTTTTTTATTCTCGTGAGTTTTTTGTGGGCTATAAGCCTAAAACAACACTTATCAAGAATAAGAAATTGGGCCTGCTCTGTTTTACTAACAGATTAACCTCTTTAGACTTTCTACTTAACTGATCCAATAAAATAGTAAACTGATTCCTCTATTGTTTCAATTTTAGTCTGTTTTGTACTTTTTTTTTTTTTTTNTACTCCCTCTGTTTCGTTTTAAATGTCGTTGTAGGGTGTCAATTTTTTTGCAAATTAATTGTCGTTAGAAATATTATATTCATTCTTACATCTTTATTCTCTTTAACAAACATTATCTCTTATCATTATCTTTAAAAACCACCCATTAATAAATCAAAAACTAAATTTAATAAGATTAAAAAATAAGATTATTACACAACCCATTAAAATCGTAAGTTAGAAGTTTTAAATTAAAACGACATTTAATAAGAAACGGAAGGAGTATTATTTTGGCAAGCGTCTGTTTTGTACTTTTAACAATGCAATTGAAGAACACCAACTAATACGAATTAGGTTGACTCATATTGTAATAGACTAATAGTGTAGTTTTTGAGTGATAATAGTGTATTTTTCGAGTGAGTGCAAACTATAAATTATTTTTCGAGTCAGGACCCCTAAATATGTTTGTGGATCTCAAATGGCCTAAAAGGCTTACATATTTACAACCATTAAACTCTACCTATTACTTAATTATCAAGTGATACATATTTAATTACTCATAAAAATAATCTCTTAAACCTTAATGCAAATCACGTAGTAAATATTTTTGAAATAAAGGGATAAACGATGAAATATGAGGCATAATGGTTGACACTTGACAACAATGTTTTGAGACCCGGACCGGCCCGGCGGGTCGACCCGGAGCCGAAACCGGTCCGAGTGGAGTATTTGGACCGGGCAACCAAGGACCCGGTCAAACTCGGTCAAAACCCGGCCGACCCGGTAGAGACCCGGCCGACCCGGGGCATTGACCCGGCCGGATCAACCCCGGTTGACCCAGTCCATATATATTTTTTATATTTTTTTTTATTTTTTTTTTGTTTTTTAAAAATAAAAATATGTATATATGTTTATATGGTAAATATTTATCATGAAATACATATTAGTAACACTTTAATATACAAATTTTATACACAAAACATTTAATTTGTTACTTTTATGTATATTTATATAACAATAATACTCTATATATAATTTTAAAAAATTTTAAATTAATTATCCGGTTCAGCAATTGACCCGGTGACCCGACGGTTGAACCGGTGACCCGGTGACCCGAGGACCTGCCCGGGTCGATCACCGGGCCGGGTTTAAAAACTATGCTTGACAAAACTATATTTGAAATGTTAAAGATTGTTTAACTGTAAAAGCCATACAATTTAATAATATTAAACAAGTATCAAATATATGTGTATTACGTCTATACGAATGTTAATGTAGCATGGTCTTCTTTAACTCTTTCTTAATGAAATTTGATTTGATGGTATATGTATATTCAATTAAAATAATAGGTACATTTTTCCTTGAAATAATTAAATAAATTAATAGAGATGTTCGATGTAAACAGTACGTGGAATTAAAAAATATGAGGAAACACGCCTTTCCCCTGCCGCGGCCAATCTTGGAAAGAGAATAAAGAAACACAAATTTCTCCAAAAAATGATCAGATAAAGTGATCTTACTAAGACCAATTGCATTTTATACTTTTTCTGAGAGCTTTTATACATATAAAAATATAGAACAATTGATTTTAGTTGTAGCAAAATGATAATCTAGTCAACTTTTTGTCGTTTTATTTTCATTTTGAGCATAATCTTGTCAACCTTTTGTTCCATAAGTATTCAACTAATTCTAAGTGGAGAGTGAATTTCAAAATTATTTAATGCGACTCCCATAATTGATAATTTATTCTAGTTTATCAAAATTAATGTTTCTAATCACATCTATAAATGCATAAAATTGATGCATATTACTTACGACTCCATAAAATTTAATTGCAATTTGGTTTGATAATAATAGATTTGAATATTTATTATAACAACATATGACATTAATTTTCAATTTATATATGCAATATAGCGGTATCAAATCGCGAATCGTTAAAAGATTAATTAGTTAATATACTATATATGAAAGAACGTATAGATAAGAAGTTATACACTTAAAAAAACAAATATGCATTTACAATAATGAATATGCGAATTACATTACAAAGAGAAAGAATATATGTAACATAATTTGATTATGTTATTTGCAAGTCTATAAATATGTCAATACGAACCACAAATTTATATCAAATAAGGTTATAGACCATGTGAGCTTTTTATTTAGATATCAACAAGTTCTAGATTAATATATAGATTCATCATTAATAATAAGTCAATTAAAATTCACAAATTTTGCCTTTAGTTCTTCGAATAGCATTTAATTTTCCTTTTTCTTCTGTGTAGATAACTAGATAAGGCAACACGTTACACGTTACACCAAATTTCTCTAGACCAATTTTGCTCACTCATACGTGTTAAAAATTAATCAATCCTATTTATAGCAATATGGAACCTTCTTTGGGTGTATATACTTCCAAATGATGATGTTAACCACCAGTCAAATTATTATAGTTTAGAATAATAAAAAGTATATGTGTATTAACTTTAAAATAACATATTACTAATATCAATACGAAGTTATGTGTGATTGTTAGAAAAAAATATATCGAACACTTTTAACAAATATAAGTTATACACATTAATTGAAATAATGTATAATTGTTTATATTTGTAAAGTATAATAGTCAATAAAAGTTATACACATTAATTGAAATAATTAGTATATTTAATGATTAAGCATGCTTATGCAATTTGAAATATTTTATTGCCTCATGTGGATGACATAATAGCAAACGTAAGATAATTACAAATACTAAAATATCTGCAATTTGAATTTATGTATTTTTTTAGGAGTATGCAGCTTTTATGTATATGAAGGGGGAGATTGTGATATAACTCTCCCCTAAATGTTTTTCCCTTCCTGCTCCTGTGTGGGGGAAACATGCAGCCTTTTGGCTTGCCCGGTTGTAAATATTTTTGAGTTATATATAAAAATTCTATCTTAAAAAAAAAAAAATGAATTTGTGTATTTTTTATTTTAAAAGTTTTTATATTATTATTAGTATTCTAATCAAGTGAGTCGTTTAATATTTGTTTTTTTCAACACGGAGGATTTTCTTTTAATTCAATTTCAACACCAAAGATCTCATTGCAAGATTCACTCATGACATTCACGAATTCTTACCTCAATTTGTCAATTCCAAGCACAGGGTTTTATTAATTTTCATGGATTGCGATAAAGAGATGTTTTTCTGTTGAGTGCGGCCAAAATGGATTGTGAGACATTAANGACTACCCGTGATTTGATAAAAAAGGTTCATATCATTACCAAGAAAAAAAAAAGGTTATTAAATATTTAAATGTGTTAGTACAGTCGTTCTGTACCTCTTTCTTCGTCCTTAAAATGTATTTGATCAATTTTCTATACAGAAATGGGATTTATTATGAAATAAGGGAAATGTTCACATGCCCACGATAGACACATATTAATATATATTTCATTAAATATATATGTGGGCATTTCTCAATGAAATAGGGAAATGCTCATATGCCCACAATGGACACATGTTAATATACACAATTATTTATTAATTGTGTATAAATGCACTTGATATATGTTTCAATACATCAAATCATAAATGGTTTTACCAATGAGTCATTGGAGACTCCATAGAAGTTATGTGTATTTCATTCATTGATAGAAAATGTGTCCATTATATTGGAAATTGTTGAATTGAAGTGTTTATTTCAGTTTTGACGAAATAAACTAAAAGTCCAATTGGAAAATTACTTTTGATATTATGATGTGGTAAAAGAAACAGTCTGAGGCTAATATTTGTTTTTGTATGTTTTTGTTGTTATTTTTTATGTTTTTTAGTGTTTTGTTTGTGCACGTTTTAGTTTATTTTAGGTTATTTCCGGTCTATTTACTCGTTTTTGCACATTTTTATGTTTTTGTGTCGTTTTGATGTTTTTGTTTATTTCTCTTCTTATCTCTTATTTTATAGGAAAATTGCACTATGGAACTGACAAAAAATTAACCGGGTAATTCGCCTGAACGAACATGAATATTACCCTAGAAGAACTGAGCACCCAGCAGCCGCACGCGCAGTCGCCCACGAGCATGAATATTACCCGAGAAGAACCAATAAAATTTATTAATACACCATAAAATAATCACTTTAATGTAGTTTTTTCTAGTGTTGTAAACGAACCGAACCGAGTTTGGGCTGTTCGAGCTCGTGTTTGTTTATGTTCGAACAGTGTTCATGTTCGTTTGTTTATTCCTCGAGCGAAAAATCGTGTTCGAGTTCGTTCATTTAGTTGTTCGTCAAAGTTCGAATTCGTTCGTGTTCGAATAATTTAATACATAAACTTATAAATATGTTTGATTAACTCGAAATTTGTTCGTTTGAACTTGTTCGAACTCGAAAATAAAATGAAAATATTTTTATATTATAGATTTTTATTAAAAATATTATGTAAATATATAAAAAAAATTAATTATATTAAATTTTAGATTTTTTATTAAAAATATTATGTAAATATATAAAGAATAAAATAAAATTATATTAAATTAATGTTCATGAACATAATTGAACATTCACGAACGAGCTCGTGTTCGTTGATTATTAAACGAGCCTAATTTTCTGTTCAAACTCGACTCGATTAACAAACGAACGAGCTTCTGTCGAGCACGAACGAGCTCGAACGAGATTTTGTTCGCGAACGTTTGGTTCATTTACAGCTCTAGTTTTTTCATAGATTTTGAAAAATATATGGAAATTAAATATTAAAAGAAATAAATAATAAGAAATATTATTAAATATTATTTCTCGATTTAGATAGATTATATAATAAAATTGAATGTTATTATGTTGTTTAAAATAACAAATATAATAGAATATCACAATTAAATATAGTAAAATAATTTATACTTCATAAAGTTAGATAATAATAAATTTCCGCTTATATTAATATTCTAAATTATTAACTTATATGAATTTCAAATAATTGAAAATTTAATAAACGAGAGGCACTGACTTTATACATATATACTTGTTTTGTTTAAAAATAAAATCGAATCAAGTATATGGAGTTGTAAATGATATTTATTTTATACATATAAAATTTTAAAAAATATAATTATAAATATCATTTTTAACAATTTTAATGTAGAAAATACGGGTGTCATTTGAATTAATTATAATTTTGTTAGTTATTTATTATTGTTGTATATGAATATACATAATTACATAATAAAATTTTATAAATTATTTTACTTTTTAATTGGACATATACTAATATATTGAAGTATTCGTGTAGTCTAGTATATATTCATAATAGAAATTATTTTCCTTCAAGTAATTCAGTGTATTTATGACGTACCAAATTAAATACGACGTACGTTAGCATCGAAATAGAATAATCCAAATCACTGGAAGATTCCAATTGATTGTTGAATCATCACAGACGTTTACAAGAATATATATTTTACATTGTTAAATTCAAAGGTAATGTCTAACCTAAATAATTACCTAAAGTTTACTGTTATTTTCATGCAGGCATTTTTCTCACAGGGAAAAGAGGAAAAGGGAATATGTAAAGAAAATAAAGTCAATAAATGTCTCTTTTTCTGCAAATCCATTAATGAAACATGATTTCATTTATGAAGACAAAAAGACAAAACCAAAATTTAAAAGGTAAACAGTGATCAAATAAAAAAAAAAAAAACAGTGATAATAGAAATACTAGTGGATATATCGCGCGACGTTACAGCTTATGAATGTTTAGAAATTAGCCAAACCTAATTAATTTGATTAACTAATACTATTAGTCACTAGCTATTAAGAAAACACATTTATTTTAACTAATTTAGTTTGCATATTGATTTTGAATAGATTTTATCATACAAATATTAGGTTTTGCTATTCTTCATTGTATATCATTAATATCAATTTATTTTTATAATAAAAGTGAAAAAGAGATGGACTTTAATTTGCTCCTACTTCTATTATGTTATTGTATCATGGCATTGCAATTGTAGTAAACATGTTATTCATTACATGATTACACTGATCACTCCAAATACAAGTTATTGTGTCAGACAATTTAACGATTAAACAACTAGATCGAGCATACTTAAAAAAAATGTATAATCATATAATAAAATGTTATACTTTTCGTTATAATTATTTAACGATATGTTTGATTAAAAGAGAGACCTATCCCAAAAAAATCCAATAAATGCTCATAGGAGTAATTTTTTTTTTATAACCAAATACTGTAGGTGGATTTTATAAAATAACTCAAACTTTTGTTTGTTTGTCAAAGGATCTTCTATTTGTTCGCAATTCTATTTGATTGCTTTTAGGACGGGAACAAACAATCGATCTTCGAAGATCTTTATAATTTTAAGATTCCATTCATTGATTTTCTTGTAACAAAAATGATCCACGATCTAAAATTCAATGGAAGCATGCATTCGGTGCATCATTAGATACATTTAACCATAGGAAAAAAAATGTAAAAAAGTCATCGACATTTCTCTTTTTGAATAACTAGTGCGTAGCCCGTGCGATGCACGGGAAAATAATATTAAATAATAACTATATATTAAAGATGCAGTTAAATAGCATTAAATAATAATAAAAAGTTAAATATTTGGCATTAAAATGTAATATAATTTACGTATATCGGGTTGTTGTACAATATAAAATTATCATGTGCAAAAGAACATAAAACATGTATGTTTAAAGTATTAAAAATACCCAAAATAACATATGTAAAGATATCTAAAATATTCTACATTATTTTTAAAAAATGTTAAGTCACATAAACTATCACTAAACTATTTTGAGCACCTAAAGATATAAATTCTAATGTATAGAATGGGCAAAAAAAATTAAAAAATCTAAAAGGTATCTAAAATATTATGTGTGTGAGTATTGAATGTGTAAATAAATAATAAGTACTACACTCTAATATCTCACGTTGAACTTTATGAGAGATTATTTACATAGTAGATATTGTCTATATGTCTTGTATATCAGTTTTATATAGTTACTATCAACATTGTCTATATGTAATGTATCGTATGCCAAGTGATTTTGATTATATCTCTTTTATCATATTTTGTACCAATTCATCCATTAGTTCTTATTTTTTTACCAATTTCACAGAAATATATTATATGAATTTGTGTATATCTCGCCAATGCTAACGCATTTAGTATTAAATACATAACTTGGAGCATTTTGTTAGAAAGAATTATTATTCCTTGCATTGGAATATATTACATAAACCTATATAAAAATTTCAGAAATTTTTATTTTGTTGAAAAATTTTCAAATGATGAAAAACTATAAAATAAAATATAGTTATTAAAATTAATATGATATAAAATAATAAAATATTAATTGAAAATGGTTGAAATTAAAATATCAGATGTGTAATAATATTATTGTAATTGTTAGGTTTGTAGTAATATTATTTGATATCCATTCACAATCTTATTGACAAAAATTTAAAATTTTCTTCATAAATCTAATTAAACAAAAAATGAGTAATCATTTATCTTCATTATTCATATATTAATTAATTAAGTAAATAATTTTAATCTCATTGATCTTGCTTTATCTGCCGACAAATACTCAAATTATTCTCTAATCTAACGTGTTGCCCTTGTCATATCATATATTATTATAGATTTTTTACTAAGATAAAGATGGATTTTTTTTTATTTCAATCTTTGGAATTTAAACATTTTCTAAAAAAAATTGAAATACAATTAGGCAAGGTTTTTTTAAATTTGAAATTTAAATATAACAAATTCCATGATTTATGATAGCATTAAATGCGGCCTAATTTTTTTATTAAAAAATAAAAAAACATTCTAAAAATAGAATGTAATTAATATTCCATATTTTTTTGCTTACTATTTTAATAAATAGTATTCTTATTATTTATATATATATATATATATATATATATATATATAATAGTTATCA